>JAWRVZ010000325.1:0-499871 GCA_037043235.1 Rhodeus uyekii
CATTGAGAATTTTAGGTAAGAAGAATAATAATAATAATAAGTTTAGATACAATATCACTAAGTTGGCTTTCTCAAGCCAACTTAATAACTAGATAGAGGAAGTTTATGATATAAACTTCAGTTGGCTTGAGAAAGCCTATTGTGAAAGTTAAATTTATTTGTAAAAGCTTAACAAGTTGTTTAAGTTTACAGATAGATAGATGGAAAGAATTAGATCTTGAGCATATATACACTTGTTAGTTATTGCTTTGCGTTGTTTCTAGGCAGTTACTAAGGTGTCGTTATGTTCTTTGATCATAATTTAATCTTTAATCAATTAATGATCAATTTTGCTAGCAAGATTTAATGTTAATTATCTTGTTGATAGCAAGATTTAGTATGAATTCCGAAGTCATTAGCAACATTTAACATAAATAAGCATGTTGCTGGCAAGAATTAGCTGAATTAGCATATTGGTAGCAAGATTTATTGTTAATTAACAAGTTGCTATCAAGATTTAGCATGATCTAGCATGTCACTAGTGAGAATTTGCGTGATCTAGCATGTTGCTAGCAAGATTTAACGTTAATTAACAAGACGCTATTGACATTTATTGTGAACTAACATGTCGCTAGTGAGATTTGTTAATTCGTAGGTCGCTTGTGAGATTTAGGCCACGTCCACACGATGCCGGCGCGTTCCCTATCCGATCTTTTTTTTCCTCGTTCAAAAAAAAATATCAGCGTCCACACGATACCACTGAAACCGACTGAATCCGGTGTAGTTTATATGCCAGACCAGTATGGGGCGCTGTAATTCTGCCACAGATAATACACTATACACAGAGAAGACGACCTTGAGCATGCGCATTGTTGTTGCTGTTCAGTGTTGCCAGATTGCTAGTTACCTTTTTGTCACGTCCGATCGGGAAAAAATGCATTGGGCTGGTTGATCAAATTTGGGATGGTTTTTGATGCATAAAATCGCTCAATATTTTTCATTATTTATAAGAGTACGCACTTTGGGCTGGTATTTTTTTAAATTGGAGGGTTTTAAGCTGTAGCTGCGCTGGAATCTTCAGTACAATCTGGCAACACTGTTGCTGTTACTGTGACGCAGCCGACACGTGATGTGATGACATCATCGGTAAACAAAAAAATATACGGATTGGCCGTCCACACGAGTCCGCAAGGGTGTCGGATTCAGATCTATCCACTTTAGGACCCGGTATCAAAAGAGAGCGGATTCAGTCTCCCAAATCGCCGGATCAGTGTGGACGGAACGCCAATCCGATAAGAAATGTGTGCGGATGCAGTGATCCGCGTCTCCGTGTGGACGGGGCCTTAACATGAGTTAACATGTCACTGACGAGAATGAATGTTATTTAACAAGTCACTAGTGAGATTTAATGTTTTAAAGAACACAAGAGTCAGTTGACGCAGAGACTGGAGGTTATTGATGATTCAGCTGAACAGTGAGTGGTCTGAAATATCAAAGAATAATAATGAATATTAAATATTAATCTAAAATAAACAACATTTACATTGGTAATAAACATGAGTAAATAATTAATTGATTACAGAAGTGTTGCAATACTTGGTTAGTGCACAAAATGGCATCTAGGGAACATACATGGAGTTTTTTCATCATGAGGGATCATCGGTGTTGTAACGAAATACCAAAAAATAAATAACAATGCTTTTTGATCCCCAAAGTGTTGAAAATTGCAATTAGTTTATAAAAATGTTTACGGTTTAATTACAACCTTGGCTTTTAACGGTCAGTTTTCACTAATGTGAATACTTTGTTTTATTTCTATTTTAAAGATGTAATTAAGCATTATTAATATAGTCTTACCACTTTCTAAACAGACTGCAGTTCCACTGCATATATATGGAGCCCTTTATACATTTATTTACTATATAAATGTGTGTATAGATAGATATGTATGTGTGTGTATATATAAATATATATGTATATATATATATATGTATGTGTGTGTGTGTGTGTATAAAGCCTTTCTTCATGTGAAATAAAATAACTTAAATATTAGTATTTCTTAAATAATTCCTGCTAAAGTACAATGAGGAGAGTAATGCTGTTTTTTCTAATCTCAAGCAGTTTTCAGATTGAATTGATCTGCCATGTCAGACTTCAGTTCAACACGGCAATTATAGCAGATAAATGAATCAACGCAATGTAATATTTGTATAAAGCCTTCCTCCATGGGAAACAAAATAACTTAAATATTAGTATTTTTAAAATAATTCCTGCTCATGTAATGCAGCAGAGTAATGCAGTTTTTTTGAACTCAAGCAGTTTACAGTTTGAAGCGATCTGCCATCGTTTTTGCATCCTTTTAAATACCTTATTTCATTTATTGTTTAAGTGTTCACAAAACATCGATCTATCAGCGAATCTGCTCAGGAAACGCGTTTGAACTCGAGAACAGGAGTCAGACTTTAGTTAAAAGCAGATAAAAGAATTAACACAATGTAACTATATACTCGAGAATTAGTTATAAATAACTTTGACTGTTAGACGCTGCATTTGAAGAGAGTCAGCGCGCTCTGCTCAGGGAAGCCGTTTACATGTGTCTTCCCCGTGCAAACACGAGCGAGAGTCAGAATTCGGCAATAAAGTACATAAATGAGCGCTATAAATAAACTTAGGCGATTAGACGGTTATGCTTTGGCGCGAGTCCAGGAGGACGCGCGTTTAAACTTCACTTACCTTTCCTATAGTATCATAGTGCTCAACAGCGAAAATCCTTTGCCGAGTAAAGACGAATGAGAGTCAGAATTTGGCCATATAAGTGCATAAATCTTCAAGGAAACACGCTGCAGCGGTTACTTGATAATCGGAAACAATTTCCGTTTGATCATAAACTCTCTCACATAAATCTATTTTAGGAGATTATGATCTCTCTCTCCAGCAGTAATGGCGTCTTTGAAAAGCTTTGAGGCTTTGAATTGCAGCGCTCTGATTCGTTCAAACTTCAGTGCTCTCACTGACAGGGGTGTAATTTTGTGATATTATGAATGTAAAATAGAGAGATTTAACTTACTAATTAAAGTAAAAAATCGATTGTAGACCTGCAAGTTTTTTTTCAGGATTTAAAAAAATAAAATGCATGCCCATTGGAATGGACATGTTCACACATACTGTATTGAAATGTATTATATATCAGGTGTAATGTTGTGATGTTACCAACAGATGGAGTGGACGCTCTATCTAAAATTCAGTTTTCACTTCATTAGTGAAAGTCTATGGAGATTTTATGACTTTAATCTTCAGTTTTATCAAAAATCATAAGTCTGATCAGTCTGAAAAGGGATAGCAACTCAAGTCAGAACAGGTCTGAAGTCTGAGCAGAGTTTAGTGGTTGTAGCTTTAAAGCTCTAGGAGGAGATGCATTGAGAATTTTAGGTAAGAAGAATAATAATAACTAGATAGAGGAAGTTTATGATATAAACTTCAGTTGGCTTGAGAAAGCCTAGCCTGAAAGTTAAATTTATTTGTAAAAGCTTAAAAAGTTTTGAAAGTTTACAGATGGATAGATGGAAAGAATTAGATCTTGAGCATATATACTCTTGTTAGTTATTGCCTTGCGTTGTTTCTAGGCAGTTACTAAGGTGTCGTTATGTTCTTTGATCATAATTTAATCTTTAATCAATTGATGATCAATTTTGCTAGCAAGATTTAATGTTAATTATCTTGTTGCTAGCAAGATTTAGTATGAATTCCGAAGTCATTAGCAACATTTAACATAAATAAGCATGTTGCTGGCAAGAATTTGCTGAATTAGCATATTGTTAGCAAGATTTATCGTTAATTAGCTTGAAAAGTTTTGAGAGTTTAAACTTAAAAATAAGTTATAATTATGCTTTTTGATCCTCAAAGTGTTGGAAAATTGTAATTAGTTTATAAAAAATGTTTACGGTTTAATTACATCCTTGGCTTTTAACGGTCAGTTTTCACTAATGCAAAAAATACTTTGTTTAATTTCTATTTTAAAGCTGTAATTAAGCATTATTAGTATAGGCTAATCACTTTCAAAAGAGACTGCAGTTACACTGCATGTATATGTAGCCTTTTATATATACTAAATAGATGTGTATGTGTATATATATATATATATATATAATATGTATAGAGGTGTGTGTGTGTGTGTATATATATATATATATATATATGATACTGTGAATAATACTTTGTTTTATTTCTATTTTAAAGCTGTAATTAAGCATTATTAATATAGGCTAATCACTTTCAAAAGAGACTGCAGTTACACCACAGTTACACTATATGTAGCCTTTTATATATACGAAATAGATGTGTGTGTATGTGTGTATATATATATATATATATATAAATAAATGGTACTGTGATACTGTGAATAATACTTTGTTTTATTTCTATTTTAAAGATGTAATTAAGCATTATTTATGTAGTCTTACCACTTTCAAAACAGACAGCAGTTACACTGAATGTATATGGAGCCCTTTATATTTACAATATAAATGTAGATAGATATGCATGTATGTGTGTGAATAGATTTAGGCGCTATAAATAAACGTAGGCGCTTAGGCGTGGACGCGCGAATGCGGGAGGACGCGCGTATATGGAGCCTCTAATACATACTTTTTAGATGTATATGTAAATCCTTCCTTCATGGGAAACAAACTTAAATATTAGTATTTTTAAAATAATTCCTGCTAAAGTACAATGAGGAGAGTAATGCAGTTTTTTCTAATCTCAAGCAGTTTTCAGATTGACTCGATCTGCCATGTCAGACTTCAGTTCAACACGGCAATTATAGCAGATAAAGGAATCAACGCAATGTAATATTTGTATAAAGCCTTCCTCCATGGGAAACAAAATAACTTAAATATTAGTATTTTTTAAATAATTCCTGCTCATGTAATGCAGCAGAGTAATGCAGTTTTTTTTAATCTCAAGCAGTTTACAGTTTGAATCGATCTGCCATGTTTTTTGCATCCTTTAAAAATCTTATTTCATTTATTGTTTAAGTGTTCACAAAACATCGATCTATCAGCGAATCTGCTCAGGAAGCGCGTTTGAACTCGAGAACAGGAGTCAGACTTTAGTTAAAAGCAGATAAAAGAATTAACACAATGTAACTATATACTCAAGAATTAGTTATAAATAACTTTGACTGTTAGACGCTGCATTTGAAGAGAGTCAGCGCGCGCTGCTCAGGGAAGCCTTTTTACATGTGTCTTCCCCGTGAACACACGAGCGAGAGTCAGAATTCGGCAATAAAGTACATAAATGAGCGCTATAAATAAACGTAGGTGCTTAGACGGTTATGCTTTGGCGCGAGTCCAGGAGGACGCGCGTTTAAACTTCACTTACCTTCCCCATAGTAATGTACTCCGTTGCCGAGTAAAGACGAATGAGAGTCAGAATTTGGCCATATAAGTGCATAAATCTTCAAGGAAACACGCTGCAGCGGTTACTTGATAATCGGAAACAATTTCCGTTTGATCATAAACTCTCTCACATAAATCTATTTTAGGAGATTATGATCTCTCTCTCCAGCAGTAATGGCGGCTTTGAAAAGCTTTGAGGCTTTGAATTGCAGCGCTCTGATTCGTTCAAACTTCAGTGCTCTCACTGACAGGGGTGTAATTTTGTGATATTATGAATGTAAAATAGAGAGATTTAACTTACTAATTAAAGTAAAAAATCGATTGTAGACCTGCAAGTTTTTTTTCAGGATTTAAAAAAATAAAATGCATGCCCATTGGAATGGACATGTTCACACATACTGTATTGAAATGTATTATATATCAGGTGTAATGTTGTGATGTTACCAACAGATGGAGTGGACGCTCTATCTAAAATTCAGTTTTCACTTCATTAGTGAAAGTCTATGGAGATTTTATGACTTTAATCTTCAGTTTTATCAAAAATCATAAGTCTGATCAGTCTGAAAAGGGATAGCAACTCAAGTCAGAACAGGTCTGAAGTCTGAGCAGAGTTTAGTGGTTGTAGCTTTAAAGCTCTAGGAGGAGATGCATTGAGAATTTTAGGTAAGAAGAATAATAATAATAATAAGTTTAGATACAATATCACTAAGTTGGCTTTCTCAAGCCAACTTAATAAGTTTAGATACAATATCACTAAGTTGGCTTTCTCAAGCCAACTTAACTAGATAGAGGAAGTTTATGATATAAACTTCAGTTGGCTTGAGAAAGCCTATTGTGAAAGTTAAATTTATTTGTAAAAGCTTAACAAGTTGTTTAAGTTTACAGATAGATAGATGGAAAGAATTAGATCTTGAGCATATATACACTTGTTAGTTATTGCTTTGCGTTGTTTCTAGGCAGTTACTAAGGTGTCGTTATGTTCTTTGATCATAATTTAATCTTTAATCAATTAATGATCAATTTTGCTAGCAAGATTTAATGTTAATTATCTTGTTGATAGCAAGATTTAGTATGAATTCCGAAGTCATTAGCAACATTTAACATAAATAAGCATGTTGCTGGCAAGAATTAGCTGAATTAGCATATTGGTAGCAAGATTTATTGTTAATTAACAAGTTGCTATCAAGATTTAGCATGATCTAGCATGTCACTAGTGAGAATTTGCGTGATCTAGCATGTTGCTAGCAAGATTTAACGTTAATTAACAAGACGCTATTGACATTTATTGTGAACTAACATGTCGCTAGTGAGATTTGTTAATTCGTAGGTCGCTTGTGAGATTTAGGCCACGTCCACACGATGCCGGCGCGTTCCCTATCCGATCTTTTTTTTCCTCGTTCAAAAAAAAATATCAGCGTCCACACGATACCACTGAAACCGACTGAATCCGGTGTAGTTTATATGCCAGACCAGTATGGGGCGCTGTAATTCTGCCACAGATAATACACTATACACAGAGAAGACGACCTTGAGCATGCGCATTGTTGTTGCTGTTCAGTGTTGCCAGATTGCTAGTTACCTTTTTGTCACGTCCGATCGGGAAAAAATGCATTGGGCTGGTTGATCAAATTTGGGATGGTTTTTGATGCATAAAATCGCTCAATATTTTTCATTATTTATAAGAGTACGCACTTTGGGCTGGTATTTTTTTAAATTGGAGGGTTTTAAGCTGTAGCTGCGCTGGAATCTTCAGTACAATCTGGCAACACTGTTGCTGTTACTGTGACGCAGCCGACACGTGATGTGATGACATCATCGGTAAACAAAAAAATATACGGATTGGCCGTCCACACGAGTCCGCAAGGGTGTCGGATTCAGATCTATCCACTTTAGGACCCGGTATCAAAAGAGAGCGGATTCAGTCTCCCAAATCGCCGGATCAGTGTGGACGGAACGCCAATCCGATAAGAAATGTGTGCGGATGCAGTGATCCGCGTCTCCGTGTGGACGGGGCCTTAACATGAGTTAACATGTCACTGACGAGAATGAATGTTATTTAACAAGTCACTAGTGAGATTTAATGTTTTAAAGAACACAAGAGTCAGTTGACGCAGAGACTGGAGGTTATTGATGATTCAGCTGAACAGTGAGTGGTCTGAAATATCAAAGAATAATAATGAATATTAAATATTAATCTAAAATAAACAACATTTACATTGGTAATAAACATGAGTAAATAATTAATTGATTACAGAAGTGTTGCAATACTTGGTTAGTGCACAAAATGGCATCTAGGGAACATACATGGAGTTTTTTCATCATGAGGGATCATCGGTGTTGTAACGAAATACCAAAAAATAAATAACAATGCTTTTTGATCCCCAAAGTGTTGAAAATTGCAATTAGTTTATAAAAATGTTTACGGTTTAATTACAACCTTGGCTTTTAACGGTCAGTTTTCACTAATGTGAATACTTTGTTTTATTTCTATTTTAAAGATGTAATTAAGCATTATTAATATAGTCTTACCACTTTCTAAACAGACTGCAGTTACACTGCATATATATGGAGCCCTTTATACATTTATTTACTATATAAATGTGTGTATAGATAGATATGTATGTGTGTGTATATATATATATATATATATATATATATATGTATATGTATATATATATATATATATATGTATGTGTGTGTGTGTGTATAAAGCCTTTCTTCATGTGAAATAAAATAACTTAAATATTAGTATTTCTTAAATAATTCCTGCTAAAGTACAATGAGGAGAGTAATGCTGTTTTTTCTAATCTCAAGCAGTTTTCAGATTGAATTGATCTGCCATGTCAGACTTCAGTTCAACACGGCAATTATAGCAGATAAATGAATCAACGCAATGTAATATTTGTATAAAGCCTTCCTCCATGGGAAACAAAATAACTTAAATATTAGTATTTTTAAAATAATTCCTGCTCATGTAATGCAGCAGAGTAATGCAGTTTTTTTTAACTCAAGCAGTTTACAGTTTGAAGCGATCTGCCATCGTTTTTGCATCCTTTTAAATACCTTATTTCATTTATTGTTTAAGTGTTCACAAAACATCGATCTATCAGCGAATCTGCTCAGGAAACGCGTTTGAACTCGAGAACAGGAGTCAGACTTTAGTTAAAAGCAGATAAAAGAATTAACACAATGTAACTATATACTCGAGAATTAGTTATAAATAACTTTGACTGTTAGACGCTGCATTTGAAGAGAGTCAGCGCGCGCGCTGCTCAGGGAAGCCGTTTACATGTGTCTTCCCCGTGCAAACACGAGCGAGAGTCAGAATTCGGCAATAAAGTACATAAATGAGCGCTATAAATAAACTTAGGCGATTAGACGGTTATGCTTTGGCGCGAGTCCAGGAGGACGCGCGTTTAAACTTCACTTACCTTTCCTATAGTATCATAGTGCTCAACAGCGAAAATCCTTTGCCGAGTAAAGACGAATGAGAGTCAGAATTTGGCCATATAAGTGCATAAATCTTCAAGGAAATACGCTGCAGCGGTTACTTGATAATCGGAAACAATTTCCGTTTGATCATAAACTCTCTCACATAAATCTATTTTAGGAGATTATGATTTCTATCTCCAGCAGTAATGGCGTCTTTGAAAAGCTTTGAGGCTTTGAATTGCAGCGCTCTGATTCGTTCAAACTTCAGTGCTCTCACTGACAGGGGTGTAATTTTGTGATATTATGAATGTAAAATAGAGAGATTTAACTTACTAATTAAAGTAAAAAATCGATTGTAGACCTGCAAGTTTTTTTTCAGGATTTAAAAAAATAAAATGCATGCCCATTTGAATGGACATGTTCACACAAACTGTATTGAAATGTTTTATATATCAGGTGTAATGTTGTGATGTTACCAACAGATGGAGTGGACGCTCTATCTAAAATTCAGTTTTCACTTCATTAGTGAAAGTCTATGGAGATTTTATGACTTTAATCTTCAGTTTTATCAAAAATCATAAGTCTGATCAGTCTGAAAAGGGATAGCAACTCAAGTCAGAACAGGTCTGAAGTCTGAGCAGAGTTTAGTGGTTGTAGCTTTAAAGCTCTAGGAGGAGATGCATTGAGAATTTTAGGTAAGAAGAATAATAATAATAATAAGTTTAGATACAATATCACTAAGTTGGCTTTCTCAAGCCAACTTAATAACTAGATAGAGGAAGTTTATGATATAAACTTCAGTTGGCTTGAGAAAGCCTATCCTGAAAGTTAAATTTATTTGTAAAAGCTTAAAAAGTTGTTTAAGTTTACAGATAGATAGATGGAAAGAATTAGATCTTGAGCATATATACACTTGTTAGTTATTGCTTTGCGTTGTTTCTAGGCAGTTACTAAGGTGTCGTTATGTTCTTTGATCATAATTTAATCTTTAATCAATTGATGATCAATTTTGCTAGCAAGATTTAATGTTAATTATCTTGTTGCTAGCAAGATTTAGTATGAATTCCGAAGTCATTAGCAACATTTAACATAAATAAGCATGTTGCTGGCAAGAATTAGCTGAATTAGCATATTGGTAGCAAGATTTATTGTTAATTAACAAGTTGCTATCAAGATTTAGCATGATCTAGCATGTCACTAGTGAGAATTTGCGTGATCTAGCATGTTGCTAGCAAGATTTAACGTTAATTAACAAGACGCTATTGACATTTAGTGTGAACTAACATGTCGCTAGTGAGATTTGTTAATTCGTAGGTCGCTTGTGAGATTTAACATGAGTTAACATGTCACTGACGAGAATGAATTTTATTTAACAAGTCACTAGTGAGATTTAATGTTTTAAAGAACACAAAAGTCAGTTGACGCAGAGACTGGAGGTTATTGATGATTCAGCTGAACAGTGAGTGGTCTGAAATATCAAAGAATAATAATGAATATTAAATATAAATCTAAAATAAACAACATTTACATTGGTAATACACATGAGTAAATTATTAATTGATTACAGAAGTGTTGCAATACTTGGTTAGAGCACAAATTGGCATCTAGGGTACATACATGGAGTTTTTTCATCAAGAGGGATCATCGGTGTTGTAACGAAATACCAAAAAATAAATAACAATGCTTTTTGATCCCCAAAGTGTTGGAAAATTGCAATTAGTTTATAAAAATGTTTACGGTTTAATTACATCCTTGGCTTTTAACGGTCAGTTTTCACTAATGTGAATAATACTTTGTTTTATTTCTATTTTAAAGATGCAATTAAGCATTATTAATATAGTCTTGCCACTTTTAAAACAGACTGCAGTTACACTACATGTATATGGAGCCCTTTATACATTTATTTACTATATAAATGTGTGTATAGATAGATAGATATGTATGTGTATATATATATGTATATATGTGTGTGTGTGTGTATAAAGCCTTTCTTCATGTGAAATAAAATAACTTAAATATTAGTATTTCTTAAATCATTCCTGCACAATTACAATGGGGATAGTAATGCTGTTTTTTCTAATCTCAAGCAGTTTTCAGATTGAATCGATCTGCCATGTCAGACTTCAGTTCAACACGGCAATTATAGCAGATAAAGGAATCAACGCAATGTAATATTTGTATAAAGCCCTCCTCCATGGGAAACAAAATAACTTAAATATTAGTATTTTTTAAATAATTCCTGCTCATGTAATGCAGCAGAGTAATGCAGTTTTTTTTAATCTCAAGCAGTTTACAGTTTGAATCGATCTGCCATCGTTTTTGCATCCTTTTAAATACCTTATTTCATTTATTGTTTAAGTGTTCACAAAACATCGATCTATCAGCGAATCTGCTCAGGAAGCGCGTTTGAACTCGAGAACAGGAGTCAGACTTTAGTTAAAAGCAGATAAAAGAATTAACACAATGTAACTATATACTCAAGAATTAGTTATAAATAACTTTGACTGTTAGACGCTGCATTTGAAGAGAGTCAGCGCGCGCGCTGCTCAGGGAAGCCTTTTTACATGTGTCTTCCCCATGAACACACGAGCGAGAGTCAGAATTCGGCAATAAAGTACATAAATGAGCGCTATAAATAAACGTAGGTGCTTAGACGGTTATGCGTTGGCGCGAGTCCAGGAGGACGCGCGTTTAAACTTCACTTACCTTCCCCATAGTAATGTACTCCGTTGCCGAGTAAAGACGAATGAGAGTCAGAATTTGGCCATATAAGTGCATAAATCTTCAAGGAAACACGCTGCAGCGGTTACTTGATAATCGGAAACAATTTCCGTTTGATCATAAACTCTCTCACATAAATCTATTTTAGGAGATTATGATCTCTCTCTCCAGCAGTAATGGCGTCTTTGAAAAGCTTTGAGGCTTTGAATTGCAGCGCTCTGATTCGTTCAAACTTCAGTGCTCTCACTGACAGGGGTGTAATTTTGTGATATTATGAATGTAAAATAGAGAGATTTAACTTACTAATTAAAGTAAAAAATCGATTGTAGACCTGCAAGTTTTTTTTCAGGATTTAAAAAAATAAAATGCATGCCCATTGGAATGGACATGTTCACACATACTGTATTGAAATGTATTATATATCAGGTGTAATGTTGTGATGTTACCAACAGATGGAGTGGACGCTCTATCTAAAATTCAGTTTTCACTTCATTAGTGAAAGTCTATGGAGATTTTATGACTTTAATCTTCAGTTTTATCAAAAATCATAAGTCTGATCAGTCTGAAAAGGGATAGCAACTCAAGTCAGAACAGGTCTGAAGTCTGAGCAGAGTTTAGTGGTTGTAGCTTTAAAGCTCTAGGAGGAGATGCATTGAGAATTTTAGGTAAGAATAATAATAATAATAATAATAATAATAATAAGTTTAGATACAATATCACTAAGTTGGCTTTCTCAAGCCAACTTAACTAGATAGAGGAAGTTTATGATATAAACTTCAGTTGGCTTGAGAAAGCCTAGCCTGAAAGTTAAATTTATTTGTAAAAGCTTAAAAAGTTTTGAAAGTTTACAGATGGATAGATGGAAAGAATTAGATCTTGAGCATATATACTCTTGTTAGTTATTGCCTTGCGTTGTTTCTAGGCAGTTACTAAGGTGTCGTTATGTTCTTTGATCATAATTTAATCTTTAATCAATTGATGATCAATTTTGCTAGCAAGATTTAATGTTAATTATCTTGTTGCTAGCAAGATTTAGTATGAATTCCGAAGTCATTAGCAACATTTAACATAAATAAGCATGTTGCTGGCAAGAATTTGCTGAATTAGCATATTGTTAGCAAGATTTATCGTTAATTAGCTTGACAAGTTTTGAGAGTTTAAACTTAAAAATAAGTTATAATTATGCTTTTTGATCCTCAAAGTGTTGGAAAATTGTAATTAGTTTATAAAAATGTTTACGGTTTAATTACATCCTTGGCTTTTAACGGTCAGTTTTCACTAATGCAAAAAATACTTTGTTTAATTTCTATTTTAAAGCTGTAATTAAGCATTATTAGTATAGGCTAATCACTTTCAAAAGAGACTGCAGTTACACTGCATGTATATGTAGCCTTTTATATATACTAAATAGATGTGTATGTGTATATATATATATATATAATATGTATAGAGGTGTGTGTGTGTGTGTGTGTATATATATATATATATATATATATATATATATATATATGATACTGTGAATAATACTTTGTTTTATTTCTATTTTAAAGCTGTAATTAAGCATTATTAATATAGGCTAATCACTTTCAAAAGAGACTGCAGTTACACCACAGTTACACTATATGTAGCCTTTTATATATACGAAATAGATGTGTGTGTATATATATATATATATATATATATATATATATATATATAAATGGTACTGTGATACTGTGAATAATACTTTGTTTTATTTCTATTTTAAAGATGTAATTAAGCATTATTTATGTAGTCTTACCACTTTCAAAACAGACAGCAGTTACACTGAATGTATATGGAGCCCTTTATATTTACAATATAAATGTAGATAGATATGCATGTATGTGTGTGAATAGATTTAGGCGCTATAAATAAACGTAGGCGCTTAGGCGTGGACGCGCGAATGCGGGAGGACGCGCGTATATCGAGCCTCTTAATACATACTTTTTAGATGTATATGTAAATCCTTCCTTCATGGGAAACAAACTTAAATATTAGTATTTTTAAAATAATTCCTGCTAAAGTACAATGAGGAGAGTAATGCAGTTTTTTCTAATCTCAAGCAGTTTTCAGATTGACTCGATCTGCCATGTCAGACTTCAGTTCAACACGGCAATTATAGCAGATAAAGGAATCAACGCAATGTAATATTTGTATAAAGCCTTCCTCCATGGGAAACAAAATAACTTAAATATTAGTATTTTTTAAATAATTCCTGCTCATGTAATGCAGCAGAGTAATGCAGTTTTTTTTAATCTCAAGCAGTTTACAGTTTGAATCGATCTACCATGTTTTTTGCATCCTTTAAAAATCTTATTTCATTTACTGTTTAAGTGTTCACAAAACATCGATCTATCAGCGAATCTGCTCAGGAAGCGCGTTTGAACTCGAGAACAGGAGTCAGACTTTAGTTAAAAGCAGATAAAAGAATGAACACAATGTAACTATATACTCAAGAATTAGTTATAAATAACTTTGACTGTTAGACGCTGCATTTGAAGAGAGTCAGCGCGCGCGCTGCTCAGGGAAGCCTTTTCCAATGTATATTGACTCACGAGCGAGAGTCAGAATTCGGCAATAAAGTACATAAATGAGCGCTATAAATAAACGTAGGTGCTTAGACGGTTATGCTTTGGCGCGAGTCCAGGAGGACGCGCGTTTAAACTTCACTTACCTTCCCCATAGTAATGTACTCCGTTGCCGAGTAAAGACGAATGAGAGTCAGAATTTGGCCATATAAGTGCATAAATCTTCAAGGAAACACGCTGCAGCGGTTACTTGATAATCGGAAACAATTTCCGTTTGATCATAAACTCTCTCACATAAATCTATTTTAGGAGATTATGATCTCTCTCTCCAGCAGTAATGGCGTCTTTGAAAAGCTTTGAGGCTTTGAATTGCAGCGCTCTGATTCGTTCAAACTTCAGTGCTCTCACTGACAGGGGTGTAATTTTGTGATATTATGAATGTAAAATAGAGAGATTTAACTTACTAATTAAAGTAAAAAATCGATTGTAGACCTGCAAGTTTTTTTTCAGGATTTAAAAAAATAAAATGCATGCCCATTGGAATGGACATGTTCACACATACTGTATTGAAATGTATTATATATCAGGTGTAATGTTGTGATGTTACCAACAGATGGAGTGGACGCTCTATCTAAAATTCAGTTTTCACTTCATTAGTGAAAGTCTATGGAGATTTTATGACTTTAATCTTCAGTTTTATCAAAAATCATAAGTCTGATCAGTCTGAAAAGGGATAGCAACTCAAGTCAGAACAGGTCTGAAGTCTGAGCAGAGTTTAGTGGTTGTAGCTTTAAAGCTCTAGGAGGAGATGCATTGAGAATTTTAGGTAAGAAGAATAATAATAACTAGATAGAGGAAGTTTATGATATAAACTTCAGTTGGCTTGAGAAAGCCTATTGTGAAAGTTAAATTTATTTGTAAAAGCTTAACAAGTTGTTTAAGTTTACAGATAGATAGATGGAAAGAATTAGATCTTGAGCATATATACACTTGTTAGTTATTGCTTTGCGTTGTTTCTAGGCAGTTACTAAGGTGTCGTTATGTTCTTTGATCATAATTTAATCTTTAATCAATTAATGATCAATTTTGCTAGCAAGATTTAATGTTAATTATCTTGTTGATAGCAAGATTTAGTATGAATTCCGAAGTCATTAGCAACATTTAACATAAATAAGCATGTTGCTGGCAAGAATTAGCTGAATTAGCATATTGGTAGCAAGATTTATTGTTAATTAACAAGTTGCTATCAAGATTTAGCATGATCTAGCATGTCACTAGTGAGAATTTGCGTGATCTAGCATGTTGCTAGCAAGATTTTGTTAATTCGTAGGTCGCTTGTGAGATTTAGGCCACGTCCACACGATGCCGGCGCGTTCCCTATCCGATCTTTTTTTTCCTCGTTCAAAAAAAAATATCAGCGTCCACACGATACCACTGAAACCGACTGAATCCGGTGTAGTTTATATGCCAGACCAGTATGGGGCGCTGTAATTCTGCCACAGATAATACACTATACACAGAGAAGACGACCTTGAGCATGCGCATTGTTGTTGCTGTTCAGTGTTGCCAGATTGCTAGTTACCTTTTTGTCACGTCCGATCGGGAAAAAATGCATTGGGCTGGTTGATCAAATTTGGGATGGTTTTTGATGCATAAAATCGCTCAATATTTTTCATTATTTATAAGAGTACGCACTTTGGGCTGGTATTTTTTTAAATTGGAGGGTTTTAAGCTGTAGCTGCGCTGGAATCTTCAGTACAATCTGGCAACACTGTTGCTGTTACTGTGACGCAGCCGACACGTGATGTGATGACATCATCGGTAAACAAAAAAATATACGGATTGGCCGTCCACACGAGTCCGCAAGGGTGTCGGATTCAGATCTATCCACTTTAGAACCCGGTATCAAAAGAGAGCGGATTCAGTCTCCCAAATCGCCGGATCAGTGTGGACGGAACGCCAATCCGATAAGAAATGTGTGCGGATGCAGTGATCCGCGTCTCCGTGTGGACGGGGCCTTAACATGAGTTAACATGTCACTGACGAGAATGAATGTTATTTAACAAGTCACTAGTGAGATTTAATGTTTTAAAGAACACAAGAGTCAGTTGACGCAGAGACTGGAGGTTATTGATGATTCAGCTGAACAGTGAGTGGTCTGAAATATCAAAGAATAATAATGAATATTAAATATTAATCTAAAATAAACAACATTTACATTGGTAATAAACATGAGTAAATAATTAATTGATTACAGAAGTGTTGCAATACTTGGTTAGTGCACAAAATGGCATCTAGGGAACATACATGGAGTTTTTTCATCATGAGGGATCATCGGTGTTGTAACGAAATACCAAAAAATAAATAACAATGCTTTTTGATCCCCAAAGTGTTGAAAATTGCAATTAGTTTATAAAAATGTTTACAGTTTAATTACAACCTTGGCTTTTAACGGTCAGTTTTCACTAATGTGAATACTTTGTTTTATTTCTATTTTAAAGATGTAATTAAGCATTATTAATATAGTCTTACCACTTTCTAAACAGACTGCAGTTACACTGCATATATATGGAGCCCTTTATACATTTATTTACTATATAAATGTGTGTATAGATAGATATGTATGTGTGTGTATATATATATATATATATATATATATATATGTATATATATATATATATATGTATGTGTGTGTGTGTATAAAGCCTTTCTTCATGTGAAATAAAATAACTTAAATATTAGTATTTCTTAAATAATTCCTGCTAAAGTACAATGAGGAGAGTAATGCTGTTTTTTCTAATCTCAAGCAGTTTTCAGATTGAATTGATCTGCCATGTCAGACTTCAGTTCAACACGGCAATTATAGCAGATAAATGAATCAACGCAATGTAATATTTGTATAAAGCCTTCCTCCATGGGAAACAAAATAACTTAAATATTAGTATTTTTAAAATAATTCCTGCTCATGTAATGCAGCAGAGTAATGCAGTTTTTTTGAACTCAAGCAGTTTACAGTTTGAAGCGATCTGCCATCGTTTTTGCATCCTTTTAAATACCTTATTTCATTTATTGTTTAAGTGTTCACAAAACATCGATCTATCAGCGAATCTGCTCAGGAAACGCGTTTGAACTCGAGAACAGGAGTCAGACTTTAGTTAAAAGCAGATAAAAGAATTAACACAATGTAACTATATACTCGAGAATTAGTTATAAATAACTTTGACTGTTAGACGCTGCATTTGAAGAGAGTCAGCGCGCTCTGCTCAGGGAAGCCGTTTACATGTGTCTTCCCCGTGCAAACACGAGCGAGAGTCAGAATTCGGCAATAAAGTACATAAATGAGCGCTATAAATAAACTTAGGCGATTAGACGGTTATGCTTTGGCGCGAGTCCAGGAGGACGCGCGTTTAAACTTCACTTACCTTTCCTATAGTATCATAGTGCTCAACAGCGAAAATCCTTTGCCGAGTAAAGACGAATGAGAGTCAGAATTTGGCCATATAAGTGCATAAATCTTCAAGGAAACACGCTGCAGCGGTTACTTGATAATCGGAAACAATTTCCGTTTGATCATAAACTCTCTCACATAAATCTATTTTAGGAGATTATGATTTCTATCTCCAGCAGTAATGGCGTCTTTGAAAAGCTTTGAGGCTTTGAATTGCAGCGCTCTGATTCGTTCAAACTTCAGTGCTCTCACTGACAGGGGTGTAATTTTGTGATATTATGAATGTAAAATAGAGAGATTTAACTTACTAATTAAAGTAAAAAATCGATTGTAGACCTGCAAGTTTTTTTTTCAGGATTTAAAAAAATAAAATGCATGCCCATTTGAATGGACATGTTCACACATACTGTTTTGAAATGTATTATATATCAGGTGTAATGTTGTGATGTTACCAACAGATGGAGTGGACGCTCTATCTAAAATTCAGTTTTTACTTCATTAGTGAAAGTCTATGGAGATTTTATGACTTTAATCTTCAGTTTTATCAAAAATCATAAGTCTGATCAGTCTGAAAAGGGATAGCAACTCAAGTCAGAACAGGTCTGAAGTCTGAGCAGAGTTTAGTGGTTGTAGCTTTAAAGCTCTAGGAGGAGATGCATTGAGAATTTTAGGTAAGAAGAATAATAATAATAAGTTTAGATACAATATCACTAAGTTGGCTTTCTCAAGCCAACTTAATAAGTTTAGATACAATATCACTAAGTTGGCTTTCTCAAGCCAACTTAATAATAATAATAAGTTTAGATACAATATCACTAAGTTGGCTTTCTCAAGCCAACTTAATAATAATAATAAGTTTAGATACAATATCACTAAGTTGGCTTTCTCAAGCCAACTTAATAACTAGATAGAGGAAGTTTATGATATAAACTTCAGTTGGCTTGAGAAAGCCTATCCTGAAAGTTAAATTTATTTGTAAAAGCTTAAAAAGTTGTTTAAGTTTACAGATAGATAGATGGAAAGAATTAGATCTTGAGCATATATACACTTGTTAGTTATTGCTTTGCGTTGTTTCTAGGCAGTTACTAAGGTGTCGTTATGTTCTTTGATCATAATTTAATCTTTAATCAATTGATGATCAATTTTGCTAGCAAGATTTAATGTTAATTATCTTGTTGATAGCAAGATTTAGTATGAATTCCGAAGTCATTAGCAACATTTAACATAAATAAGCATGTTGCTGGCAAGAATTTGCTGAATTAGCATATTGGTAGCAAGATTTATTGTTAATTAACAAGTTGCTATCAAGATTTAGCATGATCTAGCATGTCACTAGTGAGAATTTGCGTGATCTAGCATGTTGCTAGCAAGATTTAACGTTAATTAACAAGACGCTATTGACATTTAGTGTGAACTAACATGTCGCTAGTGAGATTTGTTAATTCGTAGGTCGCTTGTGAGATTTAACATGAGTTAACATGTCACTGACGAGAATGAATGTTATTTAACAAGTCACTAGTGAGATTTAATGTTTTAAAGAACACAAAAGTCAGTTGATGCAGAGACTGGAGGTTATTGATGATTCAGCTGAACAGTGAGTGGTCTGAAATATCAAAGAATAATAATGAATATTAAATATAAATCTAAAATAAACAACATTTACATTGGTAATAAACATGAGTAAATTATTAATTGATTACAGAAGTGTTGCAATACTTGGTTAGTGCACAAATTGGCATCTAGGGAACATACATGGAGTTTTTTCATCAAGAGGGATCATCGGTGTTGTAACGAAATACCAAAAAATAAATAACAATGCTTTTTGATCCCCAAAGTGTTGGAAAATTGCAATTAGTTTATAAAAATGTTTACGGTTTAATTACATCCTTGGCTTTTAACGGTCAGTTTTCACTAATGTGAATAATACTTTGTTTTATTTCTATTTTAAAGATGCAATTAAGCATTATTAATATAGTCTTGCCACTTTTAAAACAGACTGCAGTTACACTACATGTATATGGAGCCCTTTATACATTTATTTACTATATAAATGTGTGTATAGATAGATAGATATGTATGTGTATATATATGTATATATGTGTGTGTGTGTGTGTGTATAAAGCCTTTCTTCATGTGAAATAAAATAACTTAAATATTAGTATTTCTTAAATCATTCCTGCACAATTACAATGGGGATAGTAATGCTGTTTTTTCTAATCTCAAGCAGTTTTCAGATTGAATCGATCTGCCATGTCAGACTTCAGTTCAACACGGCAATTATAGCAGATAAAGGAATCAAGGCAATGTAATATTTACTCAGGCATAAGTTATAAATAAACTTAAGTGCTTTGACGCGAGTGCGCGAGGACGCGCGTTTGAAGTTCATTGAGAGTTGCCGTTCCCATAGTAATGTACTCAGCGGGCGAAAGCCTTTGCCGAGTAAACACAAATGAGAGTCAGAATTTGGCCATATAAGTACATAAATCTTCAAGGAAACACGCTGTAGCGGTTACTTGATAATCGGAAACAATTTCCGTTTGATCATAAACTCTCTCACATAAATCTATTTTAGGAGATTATGATCTCTCTCTCCAGCAGTAATGGCGTCTTTGAAAAGCTTTGAGGCTTTGAATTGCAGCGCTCTGATTCGTTCAAACGTCAGTGCTCTCACTGACAGGGGTGTAATTTTGTGATATTATGTATGTAAAATAGAGAGATTTAACTTACTAATTAAAGTAAAAAATCGATTGTAGACCTGCAAGTTTTTTTTCAGGATTTAAAAAAATAAAATGCATGCCCATTGGAATGGACATGTTCACACATACTGTATTGAAATGTATTATATATCAGGTGTAATGTTGTGATGTTACCAACAGATGGAGTGGACGCTCTATCTAAAATTCAGTTTTCACTTCATTAGTGAAAGTCTATGGAGATTTTATGACTTTAATCTTCAGTTTTATCAAAAATCATAAGTCTGATCAGTCTGAAAAGGGATAGCAACTCAAGTCAGAACAGGTCTGAAGTCTGAGCAGAGTTTAGTGGTTGTAGCTTTAAAGCTCTAGGAGGAGATGCTCTGAGAATTTTAGGTAAGAATAATAATAATAATAACTAGATAGAGGAAGTTTATGATATAAACTTCAGTTGGCTTGAGAAAGCCTATTGTGAAAGTTAAATTTATTTGTAAAAGCTTAACAAGTTGTTTAAGTTTACAGATAGATAGATGGAAAGAATTAGATCTTGAGCATATATACACTTGTTAGTTATTGCTTTGCGTTGTTTCTAGGCAGTTACTAAGGTGTCGTTATGTTCTTTGATCATAATTTAATCTTTAATCAATTAATGATCAATTTTGCTAGCAAGATTTAATGTTAATTATCTTGTTGATAGCAAGATTTAGTATGAATTCCGAAGTCATTAGCAACATTTAACATAAATAAGCATGTTGCTGGCAAGAATTAGCTGAATTAGCATATTGGTAGCAAGATTTATTGTTAATTAACAAGTTGCTATCAAGATTTAGCATGATCTAGCATGTCACTAGTGAGAATTTGCGTGATCTAGCATGTTGCTAGCAAGATTTTGTTAATTCGTAGGTCGCTTGTGAGATTTAGGCCACGTCCACACGATGCCGGCGCGTTCCCTATCCGATCTTTTTTTTCCTCGTTCAAAAAAAAATATCAGCGTCCACACGATACCACTGAAACCGACTGAATCCGGTGTAGTTTATATGCCAGACCAGTATGGGGCGCTGTAATTCTGCCACAGATAATACACTATACACAGAGAAGACGACCTTGAGCATGCGCATTGTTGTTGCTGTTCAGTGTTGCCAGATTGCTAGTTACCTTTTTGTCACGTCCGATCGGGAAAAAATGCATTGGGCTGGTTGATCAAATTTGGGATGGTTTTTGATGCATAAAATCGCTCAATATTTTTCATTATTTATAAGAGTACGCACTTTGGGCTGGTATTTTTTTAAATTGGAGGGTTTTAAGCTGTAGCTGCGCTGGAATCTTCAGTACAATCTGGCAACACTGTTGCTGTTACTGTGACGCAGCCGACACGTGATGTGATGACATCATCGGTAAACAAAAAAATATACGGATTGGCCGTCCACACGAGTCCGCAAGGGTGTCGGATTCAGATCTATCCACTTTAGGACCCGGTATCAAAAGAGAGCGGATTCAGTCTCCCAAATCGCCGGATCAGTGTGGACGGAACGCCAATCCGATAAGAAATGTGTGCGGATGCAGTGATCCGCGTCTCCGTGTGGACGGGGCCTTAACATGAGTTAACATGTCACTGACGAGAATGAATGTTATTTAACAAGTCACTAGTGAGATTTAATGTTTTAAAGAACACAAGAGTCAGTTGACGCAGAGACTGGAGGTTATTGATGATTCAGCTGAACAGTGAGTGGTCTGAAATATCAAAGAATAATAATGAATATTAAATATTAATCTAAAATAAACAACATTTACATTGGTAATAAACATGAGTAAATAATTAATTGATTACAGAAGTGTTGCAATACTTGGTTAGTGCACAAAATGGCATCTAGGGAACATACATGGAGTTTTTTCATCATGAGGGATCATCGGTGTTGTAACGAAATACCAAAAAATAAATAACAATGCTTTTTGATCCCCAAAGTGTTGAAAATTGCAATTAGTTTATAAAAATGTTTACAGTTTAATTACAACCTTGGCTTTTAACGGTCAGTTTTCACTAATGTGAATACTTTGTTTTATTTCTATTTTAAAGATGTAATTAAGCATTATTAATATAGTCTTACCACTTTCTAAACAGACTGCAGTTACACTGCATATATATGGAGCCCTTTATACATTTATTTACTATATAAATGTGTGTATAGATAGATATGTATGTGTGTGTATATATATATATATATATATGTATATGTATATATATATATATATATGTATGTGTGTGTGTGTGTATAAAGCCTTTCTTCATGTGAAATAAAATAACTTAAATATTAGTATTTCTTAAATAATTCCTGCTAAAGTACAATGAGGAGAGTAATGCTGTTTTTTCTAATCTCAAGCAGTTTTCAGATTGAATTGATCTGCCATGTCAGACTTCAGTTCAACACGGCAATTATAGCAGATAAATGAATCAACGCAATGTAATATTTGTATAAAGCCTTCCTCCATGGGAAACAAAATAACTTAAATATTAGTATTTTTAAAATAATTCCTGCTCATGTAATGCAGCAGAGTAATGCAGTTTTTTTGAACTCAAGCAGTTTACAGTTTGAAGCGATCTGCCATCGTTTTTGCATCCTTTTAAATACCTTATTTCATTTATTGTTTAAGTGTTCACAAAACATCGATCTATCAGCGAATCTGCTCAGGAAACGCGTTTGAACTCGAGAACAGGAGTCAGACTTTAGTTAAAAGCAGATAAAAGAATTAACACAATGTAACTATATACTCGAGAATTAGTTATAAATAACTTTGACTGTTAGACGCTGCATTTGAAGAGAGTCAGCGCGCTCTGCTCAGGGAAGCCGTTTACATGTGTCTTCCCCGTGCAAACACGAGCGAGAGTCAGAATTCGGCAATAAAGTACATAAATGAGCGCTATAAATAAACTTAGGCGATTAGACGGTTATGCTTTGGCGCGAGTCCAGGAGGACGCGCGTTTAAACTTCACTTACCTTTCCTATAGTATCATAGTGCTCAACAGCGAAAATCCTTTGCCGAGTAAAGACGAATGAGAGTCAGAATTTGGCCATATAAGTGCATAAATCTTCAAGGAAACACGCTGCAGCGGTTACTTGATAATCGGAAACAATTTCCGTTTGATCATAAACTCTCTCACATAAATCTATTTTAGGAGATTATGATTTCTATCTCCAGCAGTAATGGCGTCTTTGAAAAGCTTTGAGGCTTTGAATTGCAGCGCTCTGATTCGTTCAAACTTCAGTGCTCTCACTGACAGGGGTGTAATTTTGTGATATTATGAATGTAAAATAGAGAGATTTAACTTACTAATTAAAGTAAAAAATCGATTGTAGACCTGCAAGTTTTTTTTTCAGGATTTAAAAAAATAAAATGCATGCCCATTTGAATGGACATGTTCACACATACTGTTTTGAAATGTATTATATATCAGGTGTAATGTTGTGATGTTACCAACAGATGGAGTGGACGCTCTATCTAAAATTCAGTTTTTACTTCATTAGTGAAAGTCTATGGAGATTTTATGACTTTAATCTTCAGTTTTATCAAAAATCATAAGTCTGATCAGTCTGAAAAGGGATAGCAACTCAAGTCAGAACAGGTCTGAAGTCTGAGCAGAGTTTAGTGGTTGTAGCTTTAAAGCTCTAGGAGGAGATGCATTGAGAATTTTAGGTAAGAAGAATAATAATAACTAGATAGAGGAAGTTTATGATATAAACTTCAGTTGGCTTGAGAAAGCCTAGCCTGAAAGTTAAATTTATTTGTAAAAGCTTAAAAAGTTTTGAAAGTTTACAGATGGATAGATGGAAAGAATTAGATCTTGAGCATATATACTCTTGTTAGTTATTGCCTTGCGTTGTTTCTAGGCAGTTACTAAGGTGTCGTTATGTTCTTTGATCATAATTTAATCTTTAATCAATTGATGATCAATTTTGCTAGCAAGATTTAATGTTAATTATCTTGTTGCTAGCAAGATTTAGTATGAATTCCGAAGTCATTAGCAACATTTAACATAAATAAGCATGTTGCTGGCAAGAATTTGCTGAATTAGCATATTGTTAGCAAGATTTATCGTTAATTAGCTTGAAAAGTTTTGAGAGTTTAAACTTAAAAATAAGTTATAATTATGCTTTTTGATCCTCAAAGTGTTGGAAAATTGTAATTAGTTTATAAAAAATGTTTACGGTTTAATTACATCCTTGGCTTTTAACGGTCAGTTTTCACTAATGCAAAAAATACTTTGTTTAATTTCTATTTTAAAGCTGTAATTAAGCATTATTAGTATAGGCTAATCACTTTCAAAAGAGACTGCAGTTACACTGCATGTATATGTAGCCTTTTATATATACTAAATAGATGTGTATGTGTATATATATATATATATATATATAATATGTATAGAGGTGTGTGTGTGTGTGTATATATATATATATATATATATGATACTGTGAATAATACTTTGTTTTATTTCTATTTTAAAGCTGTAATTAAGCATTATTAATATAGGCTAATCACTTTCAAAAGAGACTGCAGTTACACCACAGTTACACTATATGTAGCCTTTTATATATACGAAATAGATGTGTGTGTATGTGTGTATATATATATATATATATATATAAATAAATGGTACTGTGATACTGTGAATAATACTTTGTTTTATTTCTATTTTAAAGATGTAATTAAGCATTATTTATGTAGTCTTACCACTTTCAAAACAGACAGCAGTTACACTGAATGTATATGGAGCCCTTTATATTTACAATATAAATGTAGATAGATATGCATGTATGTGTGTGAATAGATTTAGGCGCTATAAATAAACGTAGGCGCTTAGGCGTGGACGCGCGAATGCGGGAGGACGCGCGTATATGGAGCCTCTAATACATACTTTTTAGATGTATATGTAAATCCTTCCTTCATGGGAAACAAACTTAAATATTAGTATTTTTAAAATAATTCCTGCTAAAGTACAATGAGGAGAGTAATGCAGTTTTTTCTAATCTCAAGCAGTTTTCAGATTGACTCGATCTGCCATGTCAGACTTCAGTTCAACACGGCAATTATAGCAGATAAAGGAATCAACGCAATGTAATATTTGTATAAAGCCTTCCTCCATGGGAAACAAAATAACTTAAATATTAGTATTTTTTAAATAATTCCTGCTCATGTAATGCAGCAGAGTAATGCAGTTTTTTTTAATCTCAAGCAGTTTACAGTTTGAATCGATCTGCCATGTTTTTTGCATCCTTTAAAAATCTTATTTCATTTATTGTTTAAGTGTTCACAAAACATCGATCTATCAGCGAATCTGCTCAGGAAGCGCGTTTGAACTCGAGAACAGGAGTCAGACTTTAGTTAAAAGCAGATAAAAGAATTAACACAATGTAACTATATACTCAAGAATTAGTTATAAATAACTTTGACTGTTAGACGCTGCATTTGAAGAGAGTCAGCGCGCGCTGCTCAGGGAAGCCTTTTTACATGTGTCTTCCCCGTGAACACACGAGCGAGAGTCAGAATTCGGCAATAAAGTACATAAATGAGCGCTATAAATAAACGTAGGTGCTTAGACGGTTATGCTTTGGCGCGAGTCCAGGAGGACGCGCGTTTAAACTTCACTTACCTTCCCCATAGTAATGTACTCCGTTGCCGAGTAAAGACGAATGAGAGTCAGAATTTGGCCATATAAGTGCATAAATCTTCAAGGAAACACGCTGCAGCGGTTACTTGATAATCGGAAACAATTTCCGTTTGATCATAAACTCTCTCACATAAATCTATTTTAGGAGATTATGATCTCTCTCTCCAGCAGTAATGGCGGCTTTGAAAAGCTTTGAGGCTTTGAATTGCAGCGCTCTGATTCGTTCAAACTTCAGTGCTCTCACTGACAGGGGTGTAATTTTGTGATATTATGAATGTAAAATAGAGAGATTTAACTTACTAATTAAAGTAAAAAATCGATTGTAGACCTGCAAGTTTTTTTTCAGGATTTAAAAAAATAAAATGCATGCCCATTGGAATGGACATGTTCACACATACTGTATTGAAATGTATTATATATCAGGTGTAATGTTGTGATGTTACCAACAGATGGAGTGGACGCTCTATCTAAAATTCAGTTTTCACTTCATTAGTGAAAGTCTATGGAGATTTTATGACTTTAATCTTCAGTTTTATCAAAAATCATAAGTCTGATCAGTCTGAAAAGGGATAGCAACTCAAGTCAGAACAGGTCTGAAGTCTGAGCAGAGTTTAGTGGTTGTAGCTTTAAAGCTCTAGGAGGAGATGCATTGAGAATTTTAGGTAAGAAGAATAATAATAATAATAAGTTTAGATACAATATCACTAAGTTGGCTTTCTCAAGCCAACTTAATAAGTTTAGATACAATATCACTAAGTTGGCTTTCTCAAGCCAACTTAATAAGTTTAGATACAATATCACTAAGTTGGCTTTCTCAAGCCAACTTAATAATAATAATAAGTTTAGATACAATATCACTAAGTTGGCTTTCTCAAGCCAACTTAATAATAATAATAAGTTTAGATACAATATCACTAAGTTGGCTTTCTCAAGCCAACTTAATAACTAGATAGAGGAAGTTTATGATATAAACTTCAGTTGGCTTGAGAAAGCCTATCCTGAAAGTTAAATTTATTTGTAAAAGCTTAAAAAGTTGTTTAAGTTTACAGATAGATAGATGGAAAGAATTAGATCTTGAGCATATATACACTTGTTAGTTATTGCTTTGCGTTGTTTCTAGGCAGTTACTAAGGTGTCGTTATGTTCTTTGATCATAATTTAATCTTTAATCAATTGATGATCAATTTTGCTAGCAAGATTTAATGTTAATTATCTTGTTGATAGCAAGATTTAGTATGAATTCCGAAGTCATTAGCAACATTTAACATAAATAAGCATGTTGCTGGCAAGAATTTGCTGAATTAGCATATTGGTAGCAAGATTTATTGTTAATTAACAAGTTGCTATCAAGATTTAGCATGATCTAGCATGTCACTAGTGAGAATTTGCGTGATCTAGCATGTTGCTAGCAAGATTTAACGTTAATTAACAAGACGCTATTGACATTTAGTGTGAACTAACATGTCGCTAGTGAGATTTGTTAATTCGTAGGTCGCTTGTGAGATTTAACATGAGTTAACATGTCACTGACGAGAATGAATGTTATTTAACAAGTCACTAGTGAGATTTAATGTTTTAAAGAACACAAAAGTCAGTTGATGCAGAGACTGGAGGTTATTGATGATTCAGCTGAACAGTGAGTGGTCTGAAATATCAAAGAATAATAATGAATATTAAATATAAATCTAAAATAAACAACATTTACATTGGTAATAAACATGAGTAAATTATTAATTGATTACAGAAGTGTTGCAATACTTGGTTAGTGCACAAATTGGCATCTAGGGAACATACATGGAGTTTTTTCATCAAGAGGGATCATCGGTGTTGTAACGAAATACCAAAAAATAAATAACAATGCTTTTTGATCCCCAAAGTGTTGGAAAATTGCAATTAGTTTATAAAAATGTTTACGGTTTAATTACATCCTTGGCTTTTAACGGTCAGTTTTCACTAATGTGAATAATACTTTGTTTTATTTCTATTTTAAAGATGCAATTAAGCATTATTAATATAGTCTTGCCACTTTTAAAACAGACTGCAGTTACACTACATGTATATGGAGCCCTTTATACATTTATTTACTATATAAATGTGTGTATAGATAGATAGATATGTATGTGTATATATATGTATATATGTGTGTGTGTGTGTGTGTATAAAGCCTTTCTTCATGTGAAATAAAATAACTTAAATATTAGTATTTCTTAAATCATTCCTGCACAATTACAATGGGGATAGTAATGCTGTTTTTTCTAATCTCAAGCAGTTTTCAGATTGAATCGATCTGCCATGTCAGACTTCAGTTCAACACGGCAATTATAGCAGATAAAGGAATCAAGGCAATGTAATATTTACTCAGGCATAAGTTATAAATAAACTTAAGTGCTTTGACGCGAGTGCGCGAGGACGCGCGTTTGAAGTTCATTGAGAGTTGCCGTTCCCATAGTAATGTACTCAGCGGGCGAAAGCCTTTGCCGAGTAAACACAAATGAGAGTCAGAATTTGGCCATATAAGTACATAAATCTTCAAGGAAACACGCTGTAGCGGTTACTTGATAATCGGAAACAATTTCCGTTTGATCATAAACTCTCTCACATAAATCTATTTTAGGAGATTATGATCTCTCTCTCCAGCAGTAATGGCGTCTTTGAAAAGCTTTGAGGCTTTGAATTGCAGCGCTCTGATTCGTTCAAACGTCAGTGCTCTCACTGACAGGGGTGTAATTTTGTGATATTATGTATGTAAAATAGAGAGATTTAACTTACTAATTAAAGTAAAAAATCGATTGTAGACCTGCAAGTTTTTTTTCAGGATTTAAAAAAATAAAATGCATGCCCATTGGAATGGACATGTTCACACATACTGTATTGAAATGTATTATATATCAGGTGTAATGTTGTGATGTTACCAACAGATGGTAAAATTCAGTTTTCACTTCATTAGTGAAAGTCTATGGAGATTTTATGACTTTAATCTTCAGTTTTATCAAAAATCATAAGTCTGATCAGTCTGAAAAGGGATAGCAACTCAAGTCAGAACAGGTCTGAAGTCTGAGCAGAGTTTAGTGGTTGTAGCTTTAAAGCTCTAGGAGGAGATGCTCTGAGAATTTTAGGTAAGAATAATAATAATAATAACTAGATAGAGGAAGTTTATGATATAAACTTCAGTTGGCTTGAGAAAGCCTATTGTGAAAGTTAAATTTATTTGTAAAAGCTTAACAAGTTGTTTAAGTTTACAGATAGATAGATGGAAAGAATTAGATCTTGAGCATATATACACTTGTTAGTTATTGCTTTGCGTTGTTTCTAGGCAGTTACTAAGGTGTCGTTATGTTCTTTGATCATAATTTAATCTTTAATCAATTAATGATCAATTTTGCTAGCAAGATTTAATGTTAATTATCTTGTTGATAGCAAGATTTAGTATGAATTCCGAAGTCATTAGCAACATTTAACATAAATAAGCATGTTGCTGGCAAGAATTAGCTGAATTAGCATATTGGTAGCAAGATTTATTGTTAATTAACAAGTTGCTATCAAGATTTAGCATGATCTAGCATGTCACTAGTGAGAATTTGCGTGATCTAGCATGTTGCTAGCAAGATTTTGTTAATTCGTAGGTCGCTTGTGAGATTTAGGCCACGTCCACACGATGCCGGCGCGTTCCCTATCCGATCTTTTTTTTCCTCGTTCAAAAAAAAATATCAGCGTCCACACGATACCACTGAAACCGACTGAATCCGGTGTAGTTTATATGCCAGACCAGTATGGGGCGCTGTAATTCTGCCACAGATAATACACTATACACAGAGAAGACGACCTTGAGCATGCGCATTGTTGTTGCTGTTCAGTGTTGCCAGATTGCTAGTTACCTTTTTGTCACGTCCGATCGGGAAAAAATGCATTGGGCTGGTTGATCAAATTTGGGATGGTTTTTGATGCATAAAATCGCTCAATATTTTTCATTATTTATAAGAGTACGCACTTTGGGCTGGTATTTTTTTAAATTGGAGGGTTTTAAGCTGTAGCTGCGCTGGAATCTTCAGTACAATCTGGCAACACTGTTGCTGTTACTGTGACGCAGCCGACACGTGATGTGATGACATCATCGGTAAACAAAAAAATATACGGATTGGCAAAGAGAGCGGATTCAGTCTCCCAAATCGCCGGATCAGTGTGGACGGAACGCCAATCCGATAAGAAATGTGTGCGGATGCAGTGATCCGCGTCTCCGTGTGGACGGGGCCTTAACATGAGTTAACATGTCACTGACGAGAATGAATGTTATTTAACAAGTCACTAGTGAGATTTAATGTTTTAAAGAACACAAGAGTCAGTTGACGCAGAGACTGGAGGTTATTGATGATTCAGCTGAACAGTGAGTGGTCTGAAATATCAAAGAATAATAATGAATATTAAATATTAATCTAAAATAAACAACATTTACATTGGTAATAAACATGAGTAAATAATTAATTGATTACAGAAGTGTTGCAATACTTGGTTAGTGCACAAAATGGCATCTAGGGAACATACATGGAGTTTTTTCATCATGAGGGATCATCGGTGTTGTAACGAAATACCAAAAAATAAATAACAATGCTTTTTGATCCCCAAAGTGTTGAAAATTGCAATTAGTTTATAAAAATGTTTACAGTTTAATTACAACCTTGGCTTTTAACGGTCAGTTTTCACTAATGTGAATACTTTGTTTTATTTCTATTTTAAAGATGTAATTAAGCATTATTAATATAGTCTTACCACTTTCTAAACAGACTGCAGTTACACTGCATATATATGGAGCCCTTTATACATTTATTTACTATATAAATGTGTGTATAGATAGATATGTATGTGTGTGTATATATATATATATATATATATGTATATGTATATATATATATATATGTATGTGTGTGTGTGTGTATAAAGCCTTTCTTCATGTGAAATAAAATAACTTAAATATTAGTATTTCTTAAATAATTCCTGCTAAAGTACAATGAGGAGAGTAATGCTGTTTTTTCTAATCTCAAGCAGTTTTCAGATTGAATTGATCTGCCATGTCAGACTTCAGTTCAACACGGCAATTATAGCAGATAAATGAATCAACGCAATGTAATATTTGTATAAAGCCTTCCTCCATGGGAAACAAAATAACTTAAATATTAGTATTTTTAAAATAATTCCTGCTCATGTAATGCAGCAGAGTAATGCAGTTTTTTTGAACTCAAGCAGTTTACAGTTTGAAGCGATCTGCCATCGTTTTTGCATCCTTTTAAATACCTTATTTCATTTATTGTTTAAGTGTTCACAAAACATCGATCTATCAGCGAATCTGCTCAGGAAACGCGTTTGAACTCGAGAACAGGAGTCAGACTTTAGTTAAAAGCAGATAAAAGAATTAACACAATGTAACTATATACTCGAGAATTAGTTATAAATAACTTTGACTGTTAGACGCTGCATTTGAAGAGAGTCAGCGCGCTCTGCTCAGGGAAGCCGTTTACATGTGTCTTCCCCGTGCAAACACGAGCGAGAGTCAGAATTCGGCAATAAAGTACATAAATGAGCGCTATAAATAAACTTAGGCGATTAGACGGTTATGCTTTGGCGCGAGTCCAGGAGGACGCGCGTTTAAACTTCACTTACCTTTCCTATAGTATCATAGTGCTCAACAGCGAAAATCCTTTGCCGAGTAAAGACGAATGAGAGTCAGAATTTGGCCATATAAGTGCATAAATCTTCAAGGAAACACGCTGCAGCGGTTACTTGATAATCGGAAACAATTTCCGTTTGATCATAAACTCTCTCACATAAATCTATTTTAGGAGATTATGATTTCTATCTCCAGCAGTAATGGCGTCTTTGAAAAGCTTTGAGGCTTTGAATTGCAGCGCTCTGATTCGTTCAAACTTCAGTGCTCTCACTGACAGGGGTGTAATTTTGTGATATTATGAATGTAAAATAGAGAGATTTAACTTACTAATTAAAGTAAAAAATCGATTGTAGACCTGCAAGTTTTTTTTTCAGGATTTAAAAAAATAAAATGCATGCCCATTTGAATGGACATGTTCACACATACTGTTTTGAAATGTATTATATATCAGGTGTAATGTTGTGATGTTACCAACAGATGGAGTGGACGCTCTATCTAAAATTCAGTTTTTACTTCATTAGTGAAAGTCTATGGAGATTTTATGACTTTAATCTTCAGTTTTATCAAAAATCATAAGTCTGATCAGTCTGAAAAGGGATAGCAACTCAAGTCAGAACAGGTCTGAAGTCTGAGCAGAGTTTAGTGGTTGTAGCTTTAAAGCTCTAGGAGGAGATGCATTGAGAATTTTAGGTAAGAAGAATAATAATAATAAGTTTAGATACAATATCACTAAGTTGGCTTTCTCAAGCCAACTTAATAATAATAATAAGTTTAGATACAATATCACTAAGTTGGCTTTCTCAAGCCAACTTAATAAGTTTAGATACAATATCACTAAGTTGGCTTTCTCAAGCCAACTTAATAAGTTTAGATACAATATCACTAAGTTGGCTTTCTCAAGCCAACTTAATAAGTTTAGATACAATATCACTAAGTTGGCTTTCTCAAGCCAACTTAATAATAATAATAAGTTTAGATACAATATCACTAAGTTGGCTTTCTCAAGCCAACTTAATAAGTTTAGATACAATATCACTAAGTTGGCTTTCTCAAGCCAACTTAATAAGTTTAGATACAATATCACTAAGTTGGCTTTCTCAAGCCAACTTAATAATAATAATAAGTTTAGATACAATATCACTAAGTTGGCTTTCTCAAGCCAACTTAATAAGTTTAGATACAATATCACTAAGTTGGCTTTCTCAAGCCAACTTAATAAGTTTAGATACAATATCACTAAGTTGGCTTTCTCAAGCCAACTTAATAAGTTTAGATACAATATCACTAAGTTGGCTTTCTCAAGCCAACTTAATAAGTTTAGATACAATATCACTAAGTTGGCTTTCTCAAGCCAACTTAATTATACGGCTTTGGTCAACAGTGTGTCATTCCCTGTTCTGCCTGTTGGATAAAGTGAGTTTGGTGCATAATTTTCCTCATCACCTCATCTGGTCACAGCGCCAGATGATCCAGGGTGCCCATTGCTGCCCACTCACTGAAACAGACTCCAGGAGCGGAAAAGAAGCTCTCCAGGAAAAACCCAGTCAGCAGGCATGGGAACAATACACTTACATGATGCTTAAAATAACATACAATTGTCACACCCTCACGCCACAAGGACTTCAAGTTCCTTTGTTCAGTTTCCCACCATGCATCAATCACCATGGACACTAATCATCATCTTCACAGCTGTTCGTCAATTCTGTTCATCACCACTTGTATTTAAGTTCTCCACCCTCACTTTGTGTTGCTTGGTTGTTGGTTGTGTCTACGTTCATGTTTTGACATGCTGATACTTTGTGGAACACCTGAGTTTATTTTCATTAAAGATCCTTTTGTTTATGGAAAAACTTTTAAACTCTACTTCTTCATCTGGTAACAATGAGGCGTTTTGAACAGGAAGCAGCTGTTGAACAGAAAACAAACTGATCCTGTGCAATACCTGCAGTCTTAAAGAGACAGTTTGGGGATCTGCAAGGGGTTCTTGAGTCGATAAACTAAATGAATTGAATGCGATTTTAATAGAAACAAATGGAGCTGCACAATTAAAACTAAAATAGCAATATGTGTTATAAAATCAAGATGATCAAATCAAACATGGCAATTTAATAAAATTTCATAGTGAAGCAAGGCACTACGTTTTCAGAGCAGCTTGAAGATCTCTCCAACTCTATCACTTTGCTTATTCACACTGGAATAATTTTCAACTTTTTTTATGGACAGATGTTTCCAGCATTTCACCAATATTCAATCAAAATAAAAGCTCAAGGTTTTGAATGTTTGAAGTAAAGAGTTTTAAGAGATAAATATTTGCTTTGTAACTTGTAGAATTAGTTGGTCCTTGTAAAGATTGAGCTCAAGTGTGTCAAAACCCTTAAAATTAAGCATTTCCATTAGCAGTAGATTCTGTTCTTTTTGTCTGGATGTCTCAGCAGCAGAAAAATGAGACATTTGTATGGCATTTCATACTACAGTATACAAATACTGTTAAAAGTTTATCCTTTTGCCATTTCATTTATTAAAATTGCAACAAGCTAACATTTCATTGAAGTAAAAACAAATTAGAAAATAGAAAGTGGTTGTAAAAAAAAATAACTGAATCATTAAAAATGGCCATTTCCACCATGATTAAGAAGTTCCAATCAATTATAGATTATATAAAGTTTTAATCAATTATGTTACACATGGTGTTCAAATTTATATTGTCTTAATGCACAGCAAGGAGGATGGTTTGAGTGGATCGCCAAGGATCAAAAGTGGAGAATTGTAGAGATTAGTTGAGTCTAAGGGTAAGAAAGCCTAAGAAAATATCAAACAGAACCTACATCTCCACATGTTGTTTGGGAGGTTTTCAAGAAAAAAATCCCCTGCTCTCGTCCAAAAACAATCTGAAGCATTTTCATTTGTCAGACACAACTGGAGATTCAAACAGGACTGGGTTCCATGGTCAGATAAAACTAAAACTTAAAAAAAAAAAGCTTTTCGCCAACAAACCCACCAGATGGGTTTGGTGTAAACAGGGATAATGTCGTAATGTCGTGATGTCGTGACCCTGTTTTTCTGCTGGAGGACCTTGACTTCTTGTTCAGATACATGGCATCATGGATTCTAGCAAATACCAACAGATAATTATCATTTTATTTTATTTTTCTAAACCTGATGACCTCTGCTTGGATCTTCCATCACGCTCCAAAACAAAATGCACAAAAATTAAGCTTCTGCCATGACCCATAAAAACTGCAGAGGAGAGTGGATCAACATGGACCTGGGAATGTGAAGGATCTGGAGAAATTCTGTATGGAGGAATGTTCTCTGATCTCTTGTCAGATTTTCTCCAAAATCATCAGGCATAATAGGAGAAAAATCGGAGCTGTCATCTTGGCAGAAGGAGGTTAAAAAAAGTATGGAAAAAAGAAGGGTGCCATTAATTGTGGCCAACATGTTTTGGAAAAAACATTTGTTTAATAAAGAGATTTTCCCCTTTTAATTCAATGCCAGGTTAGATTTGTGTGATTTTTGAAAATAAAAGACAAAAGGGATAAACAATGTAAATTTGTACAGTCTTTTTACTGTTCGTATTTACCAATAATTCTGACCATGACTGCAAGTATAAAACACGTTTATATTTTATGAGATGTTAAATTACTGAAATATTAACTTCAAGTAAATGTATGTGTAAGTGGTTGGTTAAGCTAAGCTTAGCAATTTAATTCAACAACAACAACAAAAATAATTGTCAATTTACTCAGACCTATGTTGGTCAAAACCTGTATGATGTACTGTCTTGAGAAAGAATAATACATTTAAATAGTAAATAACATTTAGATATTAAAAAATTCAATGATCAATGTTGTTTGCATCTCAACATTCTTGAAAATACATTTTTTTCATGGATTTCATTTATTCATGTGTAAATATTGTAAATCTCCTTTAAGCCTTTAAAAGCTCCAATAATTACCACAACAATATTACAAGAACTGTGTATTGTAAAAAATACAGGTGAGCTTAGCTAAAAAGTGCCATAAAAGACCAAAAGAACAGAAAAAAGGGGGAAAAGTGCACAAGAAATAGGCAATTACTACTTCTCTTGTCCTCTAAGGGCATCTAACATCCCCTGCCTTTAAACTGATGAGTGAATGAGTGAATAGATGCTCTGAAACATGGCTGTGAGGGATCCTGTCTTTCATTGCCTCACTGCACAGCAATGTAACGTGCTTGAGCGTCGCATCTGTGTGTGCGTGTGCTCCTCTCTCAGGAGCTCCGCTTTTCAGTAATCAGAGAAACAACATCTCTCTTGCGCTCTGACGCATTTAAAACCCAGCATATACATGCAAAAGCGCCAAACTTCCCCTGCACACTTGCCAGACCAGATGAGGAATGGATCACTAATCACTGAAACATCTGACAGCCTTTGTTTCCTTCCTGAAGAGAGCACTGTGAATGTTGTAACACACTGTAGCGTTAGAACTTTCTTCCGTGGACCGTTATTAAGAGTTCTCGTGTTCCTTGTAATAGCAAAGTGCCATAACAATACATTTAGCGAAATCTGACATTCATTATTCACTGTGACTGTATAAAACTATTACATGAAAATCACAGGAAATGATTATAAATACAGTTTTGTTGTAGCAACTAAACTCTTGATAATCTCCTCCTTTTCTGAAGAAATATAAGCATTTGCAGGGTTCTTATTACTTGCATATCCTGCATTTGTACTGGAAAACTATTAAATATGCCTCTGCTTTTTTAGGGGAGCTTTTAACGGAAAAGTACTAATGGAAGAAGTGCACTTTTTTTTAAATCAGACAGCACCCTACAAATCCTGTTTCACGCTCTAGTGAGAAGGGAAAGAAACAAGACTTGGAGGTTTTGTGTGGCTACAAAAAATATATTGCTGAATTAAGATGTTCCAGGACACTATTTCAAATTTGTAGAGCGGTTACGAAATAAATGCAAATGAGTCATTTATGTGGCAAATAATGCACATGTATTTTCTAAAATAAAATTAAATAAAAAGTGCAGATTGCTCTTGGATTGTTTTTGTGTGTGTGAATGAGCAACAAAATGTACCAACTGAACGAATGATTGAACCAGACAGCAGCTGCAGCTGAAAGTTTGCTATTAATTGGAAATTTAATAAACACAATCCACCAGATTCCTGAGAAACTTTCCTTTCAAACAGATGGTACTGTCAATTGTGTTTTCCACAGCTCAACAGCTGTCTTCCGGGAAGAAAAGTCATCTCCTGAATGGTATACTAGATACAGACTATGACTTTCAAAGTACAAAGTTAAAGCTTTCAGACAACTCTACAGCTTTGTTGTTGGAAAGAACAGGAACCATGGAAGATACCAGGTTGATTCTTGCCTATTAATTGGGAAAATCTTATCAAAGCCAAAATGATATTTAGCATTCCATTCATTGACAACTACATAAACATTCCTCATACTATCTGTTGTCAGCTTGGTGACGATAATTTCCATCAAATGCAGTTTATTTTCTCAGTGTATAATACGTACAATACACTTCAAATTATTATGAATACATGTAAATTCACACATCTTTAACAACCAAACAAGGTGATGTAGTTGTTGTGGAAAAAACATATAAAGCATTGCAGTCCTCCCCTCCGCCATGTTTAAATTTTGTGGCCTTCAGGAACTTGGTACAGTAGTACCTCAAGATACGAAAGGCTCAACTTACGAAAAATCCAAGTTACGAAAGCAAAGATGAAAAATTTTACTGCTCAACATACAAAAAGTTTTCAAGATACGAAAGGTTTCTGAAAGTCCGAGATTCGCCCCATAACAATTTTGAAACTCGCGCCGCACGCCGCCATCTTAGTTATAGTAGACACGCCACCATCCTCCTGCTCTCCCATTGGTTCCTGATGCTAGCCAAGCCATGAGATCCTTCTCTCTAATTGGACAGCATCCCTCCCATCATGCATCTTCTATACGTACGTGCTGGCGTGCTTTAGCTCAGCCACTCTGCAGCCGAAACTTACATTTTTTTATGTGTTTTCGTAAAGTTAAGTGTATGTGCGTTATCTGATGTTTGTCCTTCTCCTCCTCTGCCGCCACTTTCAGAGATAGCCTCACTCGAAAGGTAAGCTTCGACATTTTACGTTATTTCATTGTTTATAGGTCAATTTAGCTTTATTATGAAATTTAATGGGGTGTTTTGGAGGGCTTGGAACTGATTAGCCATTTTACATGTAAAATGTGTTCCAAGATACGAAAAACTCATTATCCGAAGGCCGCCTCGGAATTTAATTTCGCATCTCGAGGTACCACTGTACTTTTCAGTGGTAAATATGATTTAGGAAGGCGTTAATGTCCAGTTTTTAACTAGGAAATTCGATTTACGATTTACGATAATTCCGTTAAAATAAAAGTCTTGCATCAGTAAGACATTTTTAATTCCGTTTTTTTTGTAATCAAAAACTATTCCAGGACCCACCAGTTGAGAAACACTGCTTTAGATGATATTCAGGAAACTAGGTGATATTGTCCGTTTCTCCACGGATAACATCTGTATGGTTTACCGTAATGGAAGAACGTTCTTTTGTTATTACGCAAAGACCACCAAAGGCTCTGCTGGAATTTAAAGCAGGAAGAGCAACACAGAACACAGTGCCTGTATCCTGGAATGGCCCCTATAAGCCCCTCAGCAGATAATGGCTAATTCTGCTCTCAATCTGCTTGTAAATGCTGCTATGTAAATGTCGCCTGAAACATGGAAGGTCAAAACAGGTTCAGCCTTTGATCACGAGCCAATGTAAAGCACAGTACAGACAGCAGCCGTCCAAAAAATCTACCCGAGCATGATCACGGCCCCTTTAAACTGTGTTAAACAGAGACATGTTGACCTGAAGAGCGCAGTCATTTAGGGACACAATGTCCAAGGCTTGTCATGAGGTGCTTGAGTACCTCCCTACTCTCATAACACTCCTCTACTATTAGACGCCTTCGTATTTCTTAGCCAGCATGAGTTCAGTGTGGTTCTGGTTAAAAATGAATGAATCATCATGAAAGCTGAGCTTTCATTTAGGTGTGCAGATATGGGGTGAGATGTTGAAGAAAGAAAAGAAAGGGCACACTGACCTCAGGACAGAAAAAAAAGAGAAAAACAACTAATATTTATATTAACTGCAAGAATAGCATAGATTATGATCTAATGTTGTTTATCTATAGTCTGTGTTTGGGTGATCACTGTGAGAATCTGGACGCGTTATGAGTTTCCTGCAGAGTACCAATCAAAACAAGTCACAGAAAAGTAATGCTAATAATAATAATAATCAGGTGAGAGAGTTAACTGATGTTAATTAAATGAATCAATGCCACTTTGTGCACATAACCACTGCTGAATGTTTCGAGATTAAGAGATTTTGAAATATAAAGACACACGTAAAAAGTATCGGTGTCCAAAATATCACAAAATATCACATTTTGAAAAGAGATATGTACAAATACACTTTATAAACAAAAACATTTTTTTTTTACGTTTTAAATGATGACACACACACACACACACACACACACACGCTCCCTTTTGGCCTTTTTTTGTTGTTTTTGTTGTTTTTGTTGTTTACGAAAATAAAAATAAAACTTTTAGCAAGGATGCATTGAATCAACATAAGTGACAGGAAAGGCATTTATTAATAACAAAATGCTATTATATTTTACTTTCTATTCACAAAACAATCCTTAAAAAACTATATTAAGAAGTAAAATATTTTTTGAGCAGGAAATCATCATATTAGAATGGTTTCTGAACGATCATGTGACACTGAAGACTTGAGTAATTATGCTGAACATTCAGCCTTGCCATGATAGGAATAAATTGCATTAAAAATATATATATATTACATTTAAATTTATCCAAAGCGACTTCCATTGCCTTTAAGGAACACATTGACATTCTATTCAGTTCTTGCTCTCCCTGGGATTGAACCCATGGCCTTGTTGCTACAACCACCACACTCTATCGTTTGAGCTACAGGAAAGATATTAACATTGAAAACAGTTATTTTGTTAATTTTAATAATATTTCAGTCTTGGTGACAATATGAGATTGACATGTTTTTTTAATTATTATTATTATACTAATCTCAAATTTGTGAATGGTAGTGCATATATTATATTATTAGTATTGGGATAATCTGTGGTTGTCAAACACTGGGGGGAAACATTCACCTTTAGTTTATAAAACTAATTTGTTTTCACTTGGTTTGATATTTTAACAATCAAAAGAATGACATTCAGACATTTAAGTGTGATATAAGGGTACAAAAGTAGACATAAGCCTGTAAAATACACTCCTAAACCTTTTAGTCTTTGCCTATACTGCTCCCTTGTGGTTGAAAACCAAACAATCTTAAAATCCCAACAGCTCTAGGGCTCCTTCCTTTGGCAGAACAAGAACAAAAGCTCCATCCATATACTTTATGAACTCTGTATATGCAAGTAAACACTAATTATCCGCTGAATAAATAATTGCAAGTTGAAAGATTCATTACTTCATGTTTTCACACAGCTGACAATAGACTAAACATCTCAGAAAGTGCAAAGAGCGATTATACAAAATTATAAGAAGTGGATGATCACTTGGACAAAATTTCTTCCCTAATACAATACAGATACAACATACTGTCCTGCATAATTACAAATATATAAAGACGCCATTTAAAAGGACATGACAGATCAAGCGATGTGTTAAACACGTCTAGTTTGCCATGACTAAAGCTGCAGGATAATACAAAGCAGAGACCAAATGAAACTTTCCTTGGCTCAACACAAGCGTCTTAATTGGACGCATACATGCTTGTGTTTTGTTGCATAAGATGGGGGGGGAGGAATCATTTGTGCCAAAACTAAAGCATGTCAAACAGTCCTAGAGAATAAATGTTCAGTAAGTGATTGCATATCTTCAGTGAAGCCATGTGTTTTCCACATAGATGAGGATCTCCTAATCTTCAATTATTAAACAATCTTACAAAGAGAAGAAAAAAAACTCGAGGCCTTATGAAATCAGTAATCAATGAATAAATATGTGTAAGGCCAAAATGTTCAACATGGCCAAAGATACAAGGCAGGATTCATTTATCAGTGTCCATTTGTTCTGCAATGCAGCTGATGATTTATTTGTTTAAATGACTAAAGTGCTCACGCACCACATGGATGAAGTGAAAGCTACTGTTATCCAGCTTGAGCAACGTAATGTGTAGACAAACTAAAATATTTTGAAATGACTCAAAAATATCAAAATCCAAAGCCAGAAATAATCAGACACAACAGTCAAGATTTTCGTCATCTTTACATGTTGCTCTAAGGTGTTGACATTCTCATCCCGTCTATTCCCATGCATTGAAATTGAGCCAAAACCGGAAAACAGCTGTCAAGGCACCTTAAAATTATTATAAAAGTAACCCATGCAACTTTTGCACCAAGTCTGTAATGCGATAGTTTTGCAAATTTAAAGGGATAATTTTCCAGACAGTTAAAATTCTGTCACAAATTTGTTTCCTCTGTGGAGCACAAAAAAAGCACTATCATTCATAATTGTGTATACAAAATATGTATTTTTTTTATTACTATTTTATTTAATAATACAACTTTATTTTAAATACATTGTTATAAGCAAGGAATGCATTAAATGGTCAAGTGACAATGACAAAGACTGTTGCAAAAAATTCCAAAATTCAATTTCAAATAAGTGCTTGATTATAGTAATAAATGTTTCTTGAACAGCAAATTAGATTGTCTTCTTATCATGTGACTGAAGACTGGCGTAATAATGTTTAAAGAATTCATCTTTTGAAAATTCAGCTTTTTCCATTTTCAAATGGATTTCTATTCCCTTGTGTTACTTAAGGGTTCCCTTAATTTTTTTTGAGCAGTATGTATGCATATATATATTTTTATTTTTTTTGTTATGTGTATATATATATATATATATATATATATATATATATATATATATATATATATATATATATATACACACACACACACACACACACATATATGCGTGTAAAAATATATGCGTGTAGATAGATAGATAGATATTTTTTTGAAAAAATAATGTTTTTCCCCTTTTTATATGGGATATATGTAGAATTCAGAAACCCTTGTTATTAGTGATATCGGTGGCTGTTTAGTGAACTACAAGAACTTTTCACTCTTTCGGCATTATCCTGACCATAAGCATTAGCTTCATATGTCATAAAATGAAAGAGGCTCTCGAGAGGGCATGTAAATATCACATTAAAGTCCTTCATATAAAAATCATACAGGCTTTCAAATCAGGGAAGGTCTTGTTTTTGTTTTTTAAATTTCATTACAAGCCGTTTACACTGTCATTAAAAAAAGTGATTAATACATGGAAATTTAATTAAACATCAACATCAAACATCGTTATTTTCATTCAGAAGAAAAAGTTATTTTGCAGCCCCTTGGTGGGTATGAGTGCAAAACATTAAATATTGACAGGGTCCTCTTCTTAAAAGGCCTGCTTCTTTCATTAAACTAGATTAATGACAAACTCTGTGAGCTGTTCCAGGTCTGTAGTACCTCAGGAAACGATCCTGTACTCTGTGGTCAAACATCACGGTTTTACCATTCTGTTCAATGTTTCCCCATATTTGTAGGAACTGTTTGTGGGGGATTGCTGGTACATAAACATTTCGCAAAAGGTCAAAAGAGCATGGTTTAAGGTGTTTGTAAGTTTACAATTAATTTAATTACTAACATAAATACTAATATATATATATATAAAACCAGTGTGTATGTGTGTATATATGAATAGTGAAGTTCACTTTATCACTGATTTATAATTTATTAGTGTATATATATATATATATATATATATATATAGAGTGGAGTTCACTTATCTCGAGAAAACACACACCTGCTTCTGTTCTGACTGTGCTCTGCTGCGCCGCTGCGGATTGAAGAAGCCGGTTATTAAAAGACGGGACGAAGCCAAATTTGTTGAGAAAGCCCATTAGACAGGCAGACCGCAAGAAATTATGCTGTCTAGTACAGTGTGATGACCTCACGAACATTTTATGAACGAATGTGTTTACACGTGTGTTGTGACTGTTTACGCTGTGAGCGAAATTGTGTTTGCAATGTTGGAGAATATAATTAAAGGTTTGTATTGAGAATCAAAGGTGGTTTATATTGTATACTGGTAAATCTCTGCTGTTAGTTGGTGCACATATGCCTTTTGTTGTTAGCAAACATATACGGTGTATAAACATTTTTATAGCATGCCGATCGCTTCATCAAACAAATCGCCATATTGGCTGTTGGTTATCTCAATCATCGGTTATCTCTGTGCTTTTTTGCAACCCCCGAGGCCGTCGACATAACCGTATTCCACTGTGAAATATATATATATATATATATATATATATATATATATATATATATATATATATATATATATATATATATATATATATATATATATATATTTATATATATTTATTAGGCAATATAATATACATCCAATTACTTTAATTCTTCACATGTGTTTACTTGATATACTTTAAAGAAGACACATCAAAACTAATATAAAAACATGCCATTGACTTGTGGAGCTTCTCACTTAATTTGCTATAATTAGGCGTCTTTTTAGTTTAGTTTTTTTTTCTTTTTTCCAGGAGCACATCATCACTAGTTCCAGAATAAAATACAGAAGGATTTAAGGATCATTAATCTTTTAAAATTCCACTTTGTCTGAGATCAGGTTTTATTTCTGTTATTTCCAGCTAAGTTATTTTCAGTTTAGTGCCAAAGTCCTTTAAAGAGCGCTTGACCTGTTCATACGCCAGCTTGCCTTTACGTGAGCCAGTAGCACTCAGCATTAGACAGTTAACAACATTTTGGATACTCGTGCAAGTATAAGAAAGGGCTGCTTAATGCGTAATGATATTTGGTGCTTGTACACAAAATTATGTCATGCATGTTGAGCTTAAAGGGTTTGCTTTTGATATCATACAATAAAGTAGAAGTCTGCATTTAAAAAAATATATAATATACATACAGACAGACAGAAAACTAGACTGAAATAGACATTAATTGGAAAAGCTGTATTACCAGATCAGTGGCTAGTTTCACACTAAAAATGCAAACAGAACGACAGAAAGGCGAATAGAACGAGTCAAAACAATAGATAAAAGATGAACAAACAGATAAAGTGGCAGAGACAGACGGATAGAACCACAGACAGACAGAACGACAGACAGAAAGACAGACAGATAATCATTATCACTTTTTTTTTTGTGACAAAAATCAGTGAAAGTAAAGGGTCATGACTACACACTCTGAAGACTTGCCAACTTGTCATACTCATTTTGTCAACCCCGAAATTAGTCCCAGATACTAGATCTGATTTCAATAATACAACATCTCTTTGTTAATCCATCTCTGTTGATTTTGGAGATAGACCTATTTTTCCAAGGGCAAAAACTTCGAACAAAGGTTTCACGGATGTTTTCCACCAAATTCTAGGAAATCTGGATGCTTAGCTCCAAGATGTCTGTGCTTGTAATCTCATATCATGAAACAGCAGTGCAGTATTATTTAGCATGAGGAGGATTTACTGTAGAAAGTCATGTGTTTTGGCAAAAGCTTCCCCTTGAACTTTTCGACCGACCACGTGTATTAGCATGATGACACAATGTGACACTTCCAATAATGGAAAAAATGTATTAAGTAGATGGAATAAAATCATAGTTCACTTGAATCATAGTTCATTTGAAATCATGTTTCAAATCATAGTTCACTCAGCTTCAGCTATTTACAATACAAGTTCATTTATATAATGTGAAGCTAACCAACCACAGATAATATTGTTGAAATATTTGATAAAACAAGTAAAGTTCAAATTACATGGATGATGTCATTTAATCATTCTTTTAACACGTTATTTCCATTAGGTTCCTAAATGTGACCTGTGGGTCTGTGTGACCAAAAGAAGCAAAAACGGTTTTCGTTCACCTTCTTTTTGGTAGATTTTTTGCATAATTTAATTATTTATATATAATCTTAGTTTTTTGGTACCAGCTGTTTTCCTGTTTAAAGTGTAAACCGAATCACAATAAAGTTTGAATAAGTTGCTGCAAACATGCTAGCCAAAATTGAAAGCACTTTGAAAAAATAAGTGACGATTTCCCTGTAATATGCATCTCCACTGTCAATATTGACTGCTGTAGTTTATACTCTTATTCCAAATGTACATCAAAACACCATAAGGCCTACATATAAGCACCTGATCACTTACAAAATTACAAATAGTGCAACATCCAGCGCATTAAGTATAAGTACAGTGTAACAAAGCCATTAAGCCATTGTAATGCATACTTGGGCAACAGGGCTTACATTGCAAAACCTGAAACTATATCGGCATGCATTGAGACCAGGCTCACACGATCAAGTACGGAAAGGACAGGATCATTTTATACAAATACGGAGTTGTTTGTGCAAGCAGTGATTAGATGGTGCAACGGTGGTAATAAAGCATGAAAACTGACACTTACACATTATCTTGACAAAAGAACAAGGCTGTTTTTTCAGACTTTTTAAGAATCATATGCATCCATTTGTTACTGAATTTTAACAATTAAATTATTTACACACATTAAGGCAATAAAGACAATATCTCTTTGTGCTAAAACTCACAAAACAAAAGCATTCTCTAATTCTCTATTTTTTGTAGTGAAAGCTCAGTTTGCCTTTTATAAATGTACATGTACAGAAATTAACATTTAAATAATTTAAACATTTAAAGGGATAGTTCAACCAAAAATTAACATTGTCATTAATCACCCACATATCGTTCCAAACCTGTATTTTATTTCACTCTTTTTATTTTAGTTTTATTTTAGTTTTGAAGAATATTGTAACCCAATAGTTTTGATGCTCATTGACTTCAATTATTATTATGTTCCAGAGAAGAAAGAAGTAATACAAGTTTGGAATGATGAGCAAATAACAAGTTTGGGGTAAACTATCAGTTTAAAATAACTTGCATCAATACGACAGTAAATAAATATTAAGACAAATGTTTTGAGAAAAAAAAATTGTCCGTTTTTGATTAATCAAAATAACTATTTTATGTCAGTATCTAACTACTTAACCAGAATTTTGTGAAGAGTGATTATGTTTGAAGGCTTCATAAGTTGGCTGAAAGCACACAAACACATACAACTTTACCGTGACACCATGAGCAGATGTGACGAAATTTCATATTTAAAGAGAAATCTCAAGAAAAAACAGGTTTTCCTCCTATGGAAGGCTGAAGAGATAAAACTGGTACAGCGTGTGAAGAATCACTGTGAGGGAAAGTGTGTAAACTCAAGGTGAAACAACACTGAAAGGCCAGAAACATGTAACAGGACGGTGCGGAAATGATCTGTGACAACAGTCGCATCTGTAAGAGCTTTGCCCAGAGCTGAAGTGAGAATAAGGTGGATAAAAGTTGGAGAACTTGTGACTAATTCAGATCCGGTATGTCGGGCTTTTGAGATTCGACTTGTGGTTTGATAAAACACAAAACAGGTGTGCATTAATCAATGCTTGCCCGGATGTGTGCAGTGTGTCCTAGAAACAGGGAGACCAAATTAGTGCCAGACACAGGCTATAGTGAATAAATGAGATGAGCATGTATGAGCGACATGAGCAATGTCTCCAGTCCCCCCAGCACACCTATGGTGGCAGCTTCTCAGCATTTTTGGACAGGCTGTGCAGAAGAGTTTTCTGAAAATCCTCATCAGAAAGCTCAGGGACAAGAAACTCGATTAGCAGATCCCAGATGCAGTACACAAGATGCCTGCAAAAAACAGTCACAGGAGGTCACAAGCACAGATACATCCTCCACAAAACTGCATTATCAAAAACCTTAAAGTCCTAGACAGGATGTCCCACAGACACTAGATTCGGGCATTCCTCTTTATACTGTCTGTTAAGGACACAGCTCATAAAGCAAAAGACACTGAGTCGATGTATAACTGATTGTAACAGCATCTGCTTCATCTGGACATCTACAGCAGACTACAGCATGTTCTAGTAAATCAAAGAGTAGCTCTCTCAAAACCCAAGCTGGTGAGAATAAATCATGTATCCCCACTGTGGTAACAGTCTACAAAGATGTCACGAGGTGTCCTGAAAACACAGCACAGCGATGTATCTATTGAAAGCACGTTTTTGCATTCTTTTATCGGCATTGCTTACTTACTGTGCCATAACAAGAATGATGCAAGTAAATTACAGTCGGACCATTTTAACCATTAAAGCCACATGTTCTAGGCCATATCTGCTTGTCTCATGAAATATTTATGTGGTTTTTACTGCTACAAACAGTCCAAAATGTTGAACAATGATGACAAGATGCTACAATAGATTTCTGACTATATTTATATCCACATTCTGAAATATCCACGGAATTTGGAGTTTCCAATTAATGCCATTAATCTCATAAATATGCATATACACTAACCGGCCCAAAAAAAAAACCTGCTGTCTGGATTTGAATAGGCAAAATACTTAAGAGTCTATGATTGGATCATTATTCCATTTATGTATGAAAAATGTATAACATTTTCTTGATGGAAATAACATCACAACATTTATTTTTGCTCAAGATCTTGTTGACTATACAAGAGTCCAGCACTCTGTAAAGTCTCCTCCAGCACATCCCAACAACTTTCAATGAATTTAAGGTCTGTAGAGACCAGTTCATGTGTGAAAATCACTCTTTATGCTCACTCCTCATTAACACTGGTTCACACTGACATCCTGGGCTATAGCCATGATGCGTCTTCCTACATGATTGTTGAAGAAATGAAAAGCTACAGGCTTAGAAGAACTGTTTCTGAACATATAACTTGATAGAAACATAATAATCACTGCAATAATTATCCAATCACTGACTCTTAGGCAGTATAAGAATGTGTGGAAACGTGTTGCATAAGTGGATGCGGTGCTGATTTTTATCTTCATCCGTGTTTAGTGTTCAAACACACCTGTTTATGGTGGGGTCCTGAAAAGAATCCACAACCGTCTGCCAAGATATCTTGTACTTCTCAGAGCCCAACATATCGCAGATCAAATCTGTAAAAACAGACACACAATAAACTTATTCAAGGAACATAAAGATGAAGATAAAACAACAATAACTCACTGTTGAGCTGCTTTTCTCTGACCTTCCCTAACTCAAGTTGATTTTTATGTACGATTTAGCTTATGAGCAATAGTTTGTTGAGTTACTGAAATTTTTAATTTTACCTGTTCCATCCAAAACACATTATCAAATGATAAAAAGATACAAGAAAGTTTTCACTTAAAAGTTACAAATCAATCGATTAAAGCATTTAAGCATGATTCATCTCTTAATTGTCTTCATATTTAACACATTAATGCACCCACTTAATTTTTATTGAAAAACCTAAAGAGAATCAGATACTTATCTGTCAGACACACAACAATTACATTTAATCTATCCTTTAAATGTGTGTCAGTGGAGAGCTCAGTAATTGTACGTTTCTATGCCAGCATTATCAACAGCGAAATTAATCAGCAGCAGACAGGCGATACAAGTAAGAGGTCTGTAAGTTCTTTACGCTCATTATTATTGTAATGTTATGCGCTTTGAGACTTGAGGTAATTTAACACGGTCTCTCATCTCGTAATGTTTTGCAGACTGCTGTGCGCATTCATGGGTTTTGAAGTCTTGGCTTTTGACAGCACACGGAAGGGAGTAAACATTTTTTATTATAACCAATGTTGAAAATTTTTGCTGATTAATATTTTTGTACCAACTATTTTTCAGGATTCTTTGACGAATGTAAAGTTAAAAAATCTTTAGTGACAAATGTCTTTACTGTCACTTTTGATCAAATTTGATCAAATCAAGTTAATATCTGCTGATTAAAAGAAATCAAAGAGAAAGTGAGGCATCTCACCTGGCAGTAGTTTCATAAGGCACTGGAGAGCCTGTTTTCTGCTCTCCTCTTTCTGCTTCTGGGTGCGTTGGGGTCGGGGCTGAGCTGGCAGACTTCCTCCAGGCCAGATGGCTTCCTGCAGCACCCGCAGATAAATCACCCAATACTGCGTACAGGTCAGGTTAACCACGCCAACCTCCAGCCACCTACAGGCCAATCACAACAACACAAAGAATTTTATATGATGCTACAAGAACAAAAATTCAGGATTGAATCAGGAAAATCTGTTTTGGGTATGTTTACACGACAACGATGTACTAAAAACTGAAAGGTGTGTTTGAAAAGTTTTGCACACATTCTACTGAAAAATGTCTATTATGCAGACCAGACCAGTAGTTGACAATGTCCCTTCGTAAAGAAATACTATGCACATTCACATTCTTCAATGTAAATAATGCATCTACCGGTACTTCATTCGTAGTATTGCTGCAGTAAATCTATACTTTCCTGGAGAAACATTCATAAATCAGTATCTTGAGCATCAGTGCTGTGGTCCACCATTGATGTTTTGGTTGTCAAGTACTAGCACATGCCTATAGACTGAACACGTAATACACATGTGCATGACATCACCGTTTTCACACATTTGTGTTTCTGTAGTTTACACGGAGATCATAACAGTATCATTTTTCAAAAACTTGGACCTTGAAAAACACAACGTCGAAAATGGTGTTAATGTCTCCTAGTAAATTGATGATGTGCTGCATGAAAACAGCAGAAAACACATTACAAAACATGTGTGATCAAAATGCATTCAACATACATTCAAAATTCAAATTCTACCAAATGGAAAGGAGAAATCAAAAAGACTTTCATGTTTTTGAACTCCATCTTTCACGAAAGTCGTAGTTCACATGCGCCACTGCAATGTTCTGTCTATTCCGATAAAAATCTGTGAAGGGCCACATATGGATATAGTTTATGCTTTAAAAGAAAACAAAAAAAAAGAATAAATTCTGCAAAATTACTTTTGGCCACTTTACACTGAAGAAATTGCAAATAACTAAGGGATTGTATAAAATTACTGTGGATGAGAGCGTTTAATCTTTTAATAATCACTACCATTTTGGCAGGCAGTCAGGATAACAAAAAGAACTCAAAAAAATATGTGGAAAAAAGTATTGTGAGACATTACATATTTTAGGAGAGAGGCTGATAGGATAAAAAACAAAGGCGAAATCCTATAGGGAGGAAAAAGATCATGAGTGTTTTATTAGGATAGCAAAATTAATTCATTTTAAATAAATATAATTAATTACATGATATGATGATCAATCCGGTGTTATTTTAGTATCAATGATTTTTATATTTTCTTATAAATGTTTTTTGTGCTTATTATTTTGTGTTTTTTTTTTATATATACACAGGTCTCTATAGTGAGTTTAGTACTATGAGAAACGCTGCCTTGTCAACTAGCAGAAATAAGCGTTATTTTTAAACACACACACACACATACATACATATATTTACACATATGTACATATACCTTTAATGTTTTATTTTGTGGCTTTAGTTTTAGTTCATGATAATAACCTTGGAACAAAAATATAACAATATCTTCAGAGGATAAAAATCCTCAAAATGAGCATTGTTACAGATGCTGTGGTGAGGATGAATGGTACGATGACTAAAGGAATAACTGAAGTAGTCTTTTAATAATAAACTTAAGAATATCCACTTACAACATAACCAAAAATGCACGAGCGGTGCTGAACATTATACGGACGCTACAAGAAACGAGAGCAGACTAGGACTGACGCAAAACACAGGGAAGATATACACTGGGGACGACTAAACAATGAAACACAGCTGGACAAGACTATCAAGTTCAAAGATGATGAGACAGGTGAATGGAAAAACACTGGAAAAGAACATGGGGAACCAGGAAGAGAACAGAAGACAGGACAGACGCATAAAAAAAAACATAATTCAAAAGACATGACATAATTGTGGCAGATGAGTAATAGAAACAAAATAGAGACACAGAATAGGGGGAAGTCACACTAAACAAGTTTTTGCATAGAAAAATGAGAAACCCAGGGCACCGGAATAAAAAAAAATAAGGCTAAGGTCTAAAGACACGTTTTTTCAAGTTTAACTTTTTTTAAACAAGCTGCCAGAAATATTAGCACATCGGTCAAACAAGACTATCTAGTGCATGTTTTGTTTTACAATTATTTCCAAAGAATAAATTAAGTGTTCTGTGTGATTTAATGCAACAGAAACATATTAATATAGAAACAAAAACTGAGCAACTTCAGTCATAAGTTTTGTTGGACGCAAGACAGAAAATCTATATTGCTATAATTATATAAGCCAATCAAGGTTCAAATGACATAATCCGTTGGGAAAACGTGCCCTCAGGTGATCCAGGATCCAGGAATTTCATGTGTGACTGATTTAAATCTGTCCTGCTCTTCGATTACATAGCTGGTGTATTTTGGTCCTGACTCTTTGAAATGCCACAGTTGCTACATGGTGACAGAGCCTGAGATCCAGAGAGCCTCTTGGTCATGCTTACTCAGTGCCAAAAAAGACATCAGTTTAGCAATTAAATCCTAAGAATCTGTACATAGAGCTGTCCCCAATTGGGGTTTCAGTCCAAAATGTATATATCTTATGTTTATGTCAAGAGGGAATTAGCACAGTGTTTGTGGAAGACATTGACACCAAAGTCCGCTCTACTTAATGGCTTCTTTCCTGTAGCTCAAACAGAAGAACATGGTGCTTGCAACGCCAAGGTCATGGGTTCGATTCCAAGGGAAGGTAAGAACTAATTAGAATGTCAATGCCTATCTTGAATGCAATGCAAGTCGCTTTGGATAAAAGTGTCTGCCAAATGCATAAATGTAAAATTTACTAGCAATGACCCATAACAACAATGCAAGGTTCATTTGCATTGCCTATGTGAGGAATATAATATATATTTAGGGAAATGTAACTACTGCAGAGATTTTCTATAAAGTGCATGTTTGTACACCTTGATGACAGTCTGGATAGTACAAAAACATTGCTATTCAGTTTTCGTAACAATTTTATTTTTAGAGCGTGCTTGTGTAAATAGTATATTTTACATCAGCTAAGTACATTTTGAAACTTTTTGATTTTATTTCCTGGATTGACATTCAAGGCTCAATTCTATAAATGTTTTAGTCAAAATTCTAGCTAGCTGCCCAAAACAAGAGCACTAATTCAGCCTGCGGAAACAGAGTTTCTGAAAGGACTTGCACTGGTCTGACCGAGAATATATATAATTCTCCAGAAGCTCTGATGTAAGGTGATGGAACAAAAACTAGCTGTTCCAAATAAAAAAGCAGAGCATTTTATTCCATTAATAGCATTTCTGCCATTATAAAGGGAAGTTAATGTGGACTGGCACGGCCTTTGACAGAGACGTGCAGCATTAGTGGAGGAAGACATTTCTCTAGCCAAAAGGATTGGAAAACAAGGGTGCCTTAAGCTCACTGGAGCCAATTAAGTTTAAACTACCCTATTCAGATTATACTGTGAGCCTTCAATGCTTATGAAACTCCAAAAATATCAACATGATAAATATATTCCATTTGCAGCATTGCCTGATCTGAATCTCAAACAAACCTGGAAAAACTGATGCTGAAGACTCAGTAAGAACTGAACTTACATGGAGCATTAATTATGATCCAATAAACTGTCTGTTATCTGTGACAGACTTAATAAAAATAAATAATAAAAAGCAGCAACCTCAGGTTGGAAGAAAGCGAATTGCGGTCCTGCAGAGACAATGAATGTAACAGTATAATTGCAGTTTAACAGAACTTTCCTACTACAGAAAACAAGACAGATTTGTCAGCAGATCAAGAGAGACCATATTATAACCTTGAGGAAATCACAAAAATGTTAATAAACTAACACTGGCTTAGTAAAGTCTTGTCTAACAGTAACAAAAAAGACTGACATTAACATTGTTTTGAAGCCCTGACTTTAGGTTTTCGGCACTATCTCCCAAATCACAGATGTCCAGCAGACTCCATTCCATTTTTCTCCATAATTTCTCTGTTTATTTTACCCTCATACTCCTAGTACCTGCTGAAAAGTAGCATCCACATAGCAAGAGGCTGCCACAACACACTTCACAGTCAGGATAATGTGTTTTTGATGTTCAGCACCAGACATGCCAATTAGTCAGATGGCCAGAAAGCTAAATTTGTTGTCTCATCAGACCACAGAACTTCATTCAGTTGGCTTTAGAGTCTCCCACGTGCCTTCTTGTAAACTATAGCCAAGATGTCCTATGACATTAGCTCTCACTCATTAAGCTGTGACTGGTGAAGCAGTATTTGTAAGTAGTTTCTATATAAAGCCAGCAACTCTTTAGAGTTGTCACTGATGTCCTCCCTCAGCAGTCACTTTTCAATAAAGACAAGACAGGATAAAAACAAGTCCATGAAAATGCAGGGACAGAAACTGATTCTAGTGCAGGTGTCTGTAGCAGGTGTCTGTGCAGACTGATTATTCCGACCCTCTTGTCCAAGTAGAGCTAACAAGGAGACCAATTCAGCTCCTGCTTTCTTACCTAATGGAACATAATGGCCTTTATGGGCAGCCAAGAGCTGAATTGCATCAATTTGCGCTGTGAAATAATCAAACGCTCTAGGTTGTGTGCCAGCTTTTTAAACAAGCCATTACAAGTTAGAAGTCTCTTTCAAAACCCAGAGGAATGTTGGACCAAAACAAATTGTCTTTCCCCAGTCCAAATTAACTGGTTTATCTCAGACTAATCCACCTGCATGCACCGCTATTGCACAACAAGCAAATACTTTCAAGTCAGAGGCCACATCCTAAGCTAGAAATAGTTTCTTGGCACGGATAGCATCTTGTACGGGTATATTTGTTTTTTTAAAGAATCATCTCTGATGCAATTTACCAGAGAAAAAGAAAAAGGCATACACAAACGGAGATGAGATTACTTGTGAGATGAGATCAAAGTGTCATTACTGAGATTTTCCACAGGGACACGATAGCAAGACTGTGTGGTCTTTTTTCCACATGGGCTTACGGACTAAAATGTTGGCGTTTTGTCTTTAGCAAGAATCTTCAACTGCAGTCATACCAATATTTATAATCCTTCACACCAAGTGATCTGCTGATACGTCTATAACGTGCCGTGCGCATCTTGTAATGATGGAGCACGATGAATCCTGGCTTTGGGGAATCACCTCATCCTGTAAGAATGCAGGGAAGATTTTCAGTTTCTTTCAGCACTGACTAAACTTGCATATCTCCAATCAGATATTTTTGAGTGTCTGGTTATATGTACACAAAGAGTGCAATACCAACACTGCTTTCTTCATAACAGTGTTGTTATGGAAGACCTGGATGGAAAAAATGTATTCGTTACATTCGACACGTTCTCAATATGCTAATTATAGATTATTTTAGAAAGAATATTCAATTTAAAACAATACATCACAAATCAGAAAGACTTAAAGCTTTTGCCACCATGTTTGGGATGTGGTAATTTATTCAAAATGAGAAACCATGACTGTAATAAATTTTGCACAAATATATATACACATTTATTAATGGACATTTTGTTGTGTGTTGTAGGAAATAAGTCAGATCAAAGTATCTTGGGTGGCTTGAGTGGCTGTTTTCAAGAAACAGGAATTGATTGACAGATTGGGCGTTTCTGTCTTGCCTCTTTAATATGGATATAATCATGCATAACCCAAGGATGGACGGCAGGTATTTCACAGTCTAGTAGTGTGCAGTAACACCAGCCAAAATTAAAGTCTCCAGAATGATGGATCACAGGAAGAGAAAGAAACAGCAAATGTTTTGCGGTGAAATAAAACCATGGTTGGCAGCCTTTCTTACCTCAAGTCTTTTCCAAACTTCCTGTTTATGAAATAAATATTGGCAAGCAGTGCAGAACAATCTATTAAAGAATTTAAAGCACCATCATCAAGATTTTACACAGCACTAAAAGCCTTACAAAAGTAGTTTGTACAACATAAGGTATGTGAAAAGAGGTTTAAAATAGGTGAAAAACTTAAATGCGAATTATTTTAATTGTTGAGCGAACTATTTATTTAAAGACTCACGATGAAAGAAAGATTTAAAGGGATAGTCTGCTCAAAAATGAAATGGCCTTTGTCATTACAATACAAAGCTGCATGACTTTCTTCAGCAAAAACCGATATGCAGAACACAAGATATTTAGAAGAATGTTTTTGTCCATATAATGAAAGTCCAAAACAATACTGAAACAAATGAAAAAGTCAGTTGAGCCAAAATAAAGGGTAGAACACTACTGTTCAAAAGCTTAGACGACATCTCTTATGTACTCCATGGCTGCATCAAAAATACGGTAAAAACAGTAATACTGTGAAATATTACATTTAAAATAACTTTTCAATTTTACTATATTTTAAATGGTAATTTAAATTCATTACTCCAGTCTTCAGTGTCACATGATCCTTCAGAAATCATTCTAATATGCTGATTTGCTGCTCAAAAAACATTTCTTATTATTAACCATGTTGAAAACATAGTTTTTGGGGGGGATATTCCTTGAGGAATAATGTTACAAAATCTTTTGTAACATTACACATGCAATTATGGTCACTTTTGATAAACGGAGTCCGTCGTTGCTGAATAAATGACATATTTTAACTAAAAGAAATCTTACTAACCCCATAATCCTTTAACTGTAGAAAACCTCCATGTATCAATAATAGCAACCGATCTCATGCCCTGTACAACTTCTATAAAGACATGACAAATATAATGTGAAAAGATCATTTGGGAAAAATGTTCAATCAGCATCTGACGGCATGTACTGCCACCAAGTGGCTTTACACACGGTCACTAATGTAAAGCAGAAAGTGCTTGATTCCTCTTGTGAAGATCTACCTTCATGCAGAGTTTAGAGCTAACTGTAATCAAACACAACTTAGCCGGATAATCAAAGTCTTAAAGACAGCTCGAAAATTACAGACAGGTGTGCTAGTGCTGGAGCAAGAGTCTGTTATATAAGACAGTTGGCATGTTTGTCTCAGGAGTTACTTTAAGTCAAAGCCAGTGCATGTATCGCATTTATTTATGAGAAACCGTCTAAAATAAGGGATCAATATAGTGACTAAATGCTCTCGATCATAGTTAGCATTTCAATGCTGTTAATCAAGGGCACAGGCTTATGTTTAAAAATAATTCTCATCCAGCAAACAAGTGAGTACAAAATACAACCGTATTGTGGCTCTACGACAAGAATACATCGGACTTATGACTAAGTCTAATTAAAAGTAACAATATTCCATCTAGGTCCTTTTGCTTTCATTCTTGGTCACTTTGTAAAAATGTACATTGGCTGCTTTAATAGCCGGAGGTTTGTGTGGCAGAATGTGTAAATTTCCATTTGGAAATGGCTCGCCCCCGGATAATTAGGCAGACAAAGACATCCTGTCCGTTGCTAGAAGAAAGAAAAGAAAAAAAACGCAGATGCCGGATAAGTAGACTAATTCTTTCCTTCAGATGATGTCCGATGTGTCTGTTTGCACCGAGGCACGAGCAGCAGCTGGCCCCCTCGTGTCAAACTTGTATCCACACAATCACATGCTATCATTTCAACAGGACCTGTCCGGCATGTTTTTATTTAGAGTGTCACTGCACACAATCTGTCATCTAATATGTGGGCCAATTCACGTGGCAGGTGTGATATTTTAATCGACTGATTGTAAGCAAAATTGACTGTGCCCAGTCTCTGAATATTTTGTGGAACTGTTCTTTTTTTCTTCTTCTCTCTTTAGTACAGTATCTTTCAGGACATTTTTGTATTGCTGATATACTTATATTAACGGTGTCCAATTCTGCTCCTGGAGGGCCACGAACCAGAAGAGTTTAGCTTCAATCCCAATTGTTGAGGTTGGAGAGAAGAGTTGAAGGGTTGGACACCCCAGAAGTAATTATTTTCCCAGCAAGGAGCTTAACCTTCAGAAAATGATGCTTTTATCTGCCTCAACGAACTAAAGATTGTACGAGCCACACGATTTTTCATTTCAACAGAAATGTACTGGGATAACCTGGCTTCTCTTGAGCCCCTCCTGCTTTGCAGCATAGTAATGATGTGCTAAAGTCCACCTTCATGTTGATATGATTGGATACAAGGTAGTTTGTGACGCAAGAAATACTGGCATTTTCAAATCGTGTTTTTGAGATGGTCTTTGGTTCACTGCAGTTTTAAGGTGAAAATACTCAGCAATGGTGTTGACTTACGAATTTGCATATGGTTTGTCTTAAAATGTATTATTTGATTTTAAATGACTCACAAATACTCATTTGTGAGAGGTACTCACAAATCAGGCAACTAACTCGACTTAATGTACATATGTAACTGCATCGAATACAACATTCTGGTAAAACCTTTGCATGTTTCTGACCATTTCTTCATTACATTATTCCACCTCTTTAACTGCCAATGATTTCTTCTTTGACAAAACAACAACTATCAGCAGTCAATTCTCAGCTCAACACACATAAGAACTTAGACCAACCACTTATGCAACTAGAAATCTTCTCTCCTCCTTTTCTCCACTCACAGAGGCAGAAGTATCTAAACTTCTACTTTCCAGCCATCCTATCTCATGCTCTTTAGATCCCATCCCTTCACATCTTCTACAAGTCATGTCTGTCACTTTTACAAGCGCTCTCACACATCAACAAGGCAACTTTCCCTACCACATTCAAGGAGGCTCGGGTAACCCCACTGCTGAAAAAGCCCACATTAAACATCACTTGTAGATAATTACAGTCTCTCTTACCATTCATAGCAAAAACACTTGAACGTGTTATTTTCAACCAGGTATCATCTTGCCTCTCACTAGTTGGACATCAACTAGTCTGGTTTCAAGAACAGTCATTCAACCGAGACTGCATTACTGTCAGTCACTGAAGTCATCATCAGTTCTCATTCTCTTGGATCCATCAACTGCCTTTGACATTGTTAATCATCAGATCCTTCAGTCCACCCTCTCATTATTGGGCATCACTGGAACTCCACTTGATTGGTTTGTATCTCATCTCACAGGAAGGTCTTCAGGGTTGCGTGGAGATCTCCAAAGCATGTCAATTTATCACTGGGGTTCCTCAGGGTTCAGTTCTTGGATCCCTTCTGTTCTCCATATACAATACATCACTTGGTCCCATCATACAGGCACACGGTTTCTCCTGTCATTTCTATGCCGATGACACACAGCTCTACCTATCATTTCAACGCAATGATCCCTCAGTACCTGTGCGAATCACAAGCTGCCTAGCGAACATCTCGGTATGGATGAAAAAACAATACATGCAACTTAACCTAGCAAAGACATAGCTTCTCATCTTCCCTGCCAATCTGTCTCTGCAGCAAGACTTGACCATCTAGATTGGCTCTTTTCTCTAGCTTAATCAGTAGAGCATTGGTGCTTACAACGCCAAGGTCATGGGTTCGATCCCAGGGAAAGCAAGAAAGAAAAATTCCAATTGCTCCTCTATAATGGCTGCACCCACATGTGTCATGAATTTTTTCCTTTATAAACAACAGAATAAACATGTTTTTACATTCTTCTGGGGGAACAAAAAAAACAAGAATGGGGAACTGCTCAAGAATTTTCCAGTTTTTGAAAGTAATGAGTGTAAACACGCATTTGCAGATGTGCATAATGTGGGTGACACGAATTGGCAGCTGTCTTTACCAAATACAAAACAAAATATGGCTTCATAAGCTCAACAAGATGTCTATGATTCCATACTAAAGCTCAACAGAATTACATGTCTGTAGTTTGTTAGTAACTACACCTTTCAAGACCAAACCTTTTCAGATGCCAAACTGTTAAGGTGTTCAAGTTAGTTAGTAATAATTTTTTAACTGATCTTAGGGCAGTTTCGAATTATTAAGACCAAATAATCTAACTCAAAAGCTTAACATCTGAACCCAGCCACTGGTCACAAAGCCGGTCCATAACCTGCTCTTATCTGATGAACTATCAGTTTAACAGGAGAATTAGATCTATATAAGATGTAGACAATGATCGCTGCAAAAGTAACTGTCCCTCAAGAAAAGCACATCTTTGGGATATGCATTGACATTGTCAAAGCCTCCACTACACTTAACAGATTATAACAAAACAGAGTTTGGTTTCATCCAAATAAGCTCTCCACAAAATTCAACATAACAACAGTTTCAATATCAGCACAATCTAAACACTACAGAAATAATGAGAAGATGAATGTCCTTTGGGGTTACAGTGGGAAGGACAGCAAGACGAGTAAAATTATGTAGCATGCGTTTCCATTTAGAGACCAACACTATAACCAGACACCACCACTGTGTGGTTTGAAACATTGTGGGAAACATTCTGGGAGGCTCTGCTCTAAAGACACCATGATGGTTTACTCAACATTGCAACACAAAATAAAACATCTGTTCAATCAAAATGCCTTCAAGTGGTACAATGACTGCGTCCGAAATCGCATCCTCTCTTAAGAAGGTACTGATTTTGAATTAGTAATTACTTCATGAACACTAAAACAAAAAGTGTGTTCTATATAGTAAGAGTGTGATCCGGACATACTAAAGGTGCCAACAATCGCGCACACACCACCCCGTTACAAATGACCTGCTCCATCATTGTGTCCTTGTCCTAAAAAAAGTTGAAAACCCCTGGTTCAAAGCAGAATGAAGATGAAATGTGTTCACAAAAGAGAAGCTATTATTGGGAATAAATAGCGCCATTGTGAACATTTATTTCAAACAGAGAACAAAAAAGCACTGTACTGATCAGCTTGAATCCCGAAAAGACACACCTTTGAGACACTGGGTCTATCCAGCTATTTAGGAAAGGCACAGGTCTCACTCCAGCTTTCCCATCTGATGGCTGTTAGCCGTCAGCTAAACATGGCAGGAAGCCGGTCTGCAAGCAGGTGTTTAATACACCGCCGCACAAACGAGTCATTTGAAATGGCTAGACATCACACCACGAGGATCTGCAAAACAGATGCGTATGGAGCTGAGGGATTGTGTGTGCAATTTAATGTGAGGCCTGACCTTTCAGCTTGAATCCTCGAGGATGGATGGGATGGTTTCAAAGAAACTAAGAGAAAAAATTTCTCCTTTATAGCACAAGGTTTCAGTAACCTCTCTACATTAGAAAGGCATTACTGTGCCATGGGATAAATCTACAAACCGCAGACATGCTGTCATCGCTAAACAGAGTAGCAAAAACTCCAAAAACTTTAATTAAAGCGAAGAACAGCAAGCTGAAACCGAAGGTGGCTGTGTGGGATGTCCCGTGACCGTTATTAACTCCAAAAGAAGTGGAGCAGAAGATGGGGAAAAGCCACCTGTTGACAGCTTTAAAGTTCTCACTTCCTACATCAAGTTGTCATCAGTCCCCACAACACAACTTGTTTAATAAAGTATTTATATTCATGTTCAAAAATAAAAATGATCACACTATTGTATAGCATTTTGGAGACAGAATGAGTGATGGCTTCAGGTGACACCTCATTAAATCAGTCCATCTGTCGGTCGTGTCTCTCTTTAGGCTATCTTTAGAAAAACAAACTATCATACTGTTGCTGCAGTGTGTAGTATGTATAGTGTGTGCAAAGAATGCATATTTCTATTAAATATGCATAAAAAACCTACTATATTTACCAAAATGTACAAATTATACATTATATATTTAACAAACAACACCTCATGGAATACTAGATGAAACCTCTTTCATGACTAATTATTTGATTATTGATGCCAAACAAAGACTTTAAAAAAAAAATGTATTAAATAAATTGTATTGCTAAAGAACCTTTTCTATTTCCAAGATGCTAATAATCCAGCATACTACAGATGTACACAATTATATAGAATAATACATGCTGTATCAAATAAAAAATTTTTTTAAATAGTAACCAAGTTTGGGGACGTTAAGTTTTTAAAAGGTTTTTGTAAGAAGTTTCTTATGATCATCAATGTGATCAAAAATACAGAAAAAAATAATAATAATGTTCAATATCGCAAGTTTCCTCAGCAGTGATGAAATTTCTGTCTATCAATTTATGGAAGAAGCAGAAGTACTTCAAAATGCACTGAAGAAAAGTAAAGCATTTGGTTCAGTTTTCAAGCCTAATTCAAGGACCGCAAAACACTGTGAATCTGGTTTAAATTCAACAAACTATCAAACACTAATTACACAGGTAACTGCTATTAATGAGCTGGACCTACCTTTCTATGAGGGTGCCAAATAGCAGTCTGATGGTTCTCTGGATGTTCTCTGTGCAGAGCCAGCTCCATTGATCCTTGGAGAGCATACACAGGATATTCAGGGCCTGGTCAGACAGCACCGTCTCACTAGCTGTACACAAACACACAGGTACACAACAGCTGGAAATGACTATGAGAGATGTCAGTCAGAATCTCAGAAAATGTATTTGTGAAATTATTTCCAGAATGCATGAATGAATAAGACAGCAGCATGTTCCATGTCCACAAGTACAAAAAAATAAAATAAAAAATATGAACGCAAATAGATCCAATCACTAACAAACTTCTATAAAATGGACAGAATTATGAAAACTTTTTGTCAGGTTTTTAATCAATGCAAGGTACACAGAAGAAAGTGCATTGCTGCCCTCTAGAGTTGCCATACATAATATCAAAGATCAGTTCAGCCCATCCAATGTCCTTAAAGCAGGGATTTTCCACCTGGAGCCCGGGGCCCACTAGGGGGTTACATAAATTATTCGTTTATAAAAATAATGTAACACTAATCCAATTTAAAATGCTAAAAATCAAGATATGCCATGAAATCATATCTCTTTTTCTTGTCTCATTTTTTATTGAAAACATACAGTTCTTCAATCTTCTGGAGTCACAAAACAATTTACCGCATTTTCCCACATATAACCCGCGGGTTATACCAGATTTTACAAACTGGTTGTGCGGGTTATATAAGGGTGCGTGCTATATCACAAATTTTTTACACGTAATACTATTTCAAAATATTTGTTACGTCCCTACGGACGTAAGGTTTTTTTTGCGGTATTTTCTTTCTGTTATATTTCTTGGGAGGGTTGTTGTCTCTGGCCCTTGTACGATCACTCTGACAGGTGGCGCTGATAGGCTGTCTGACCTGTCAATCATGCAAGAAGACGTGATTGGCTGTGCTGCCATGAGGGCGTGCTCTTCTCATCTCATCTCATCTCATCCAATGATCAACACCTGTAGAATACGCTTCTTAAAGGACTTGCTTCTGCACAGCGGGAGAGACTGCTTATTCTTTTTCTTCTGATTCTGATTAGTGTTTGTTTTCTTATTGTGTGAATTTTGCGTACAAGCACTGTGTACCGAGCCTGAACAGTTATGGATAATTGACGTCATGCGAGCAACATTCGAAATGTGAAGTTACGCAAAAAAAGTTCATAAATCTATGGGTGTGGGTTATATAAAGGTGCGGGTTATGGCGACGATTTTTTTACACAGAACCCCAAAACCTGCGGTCTATATGAGGGCGCGGATTATCTGCATCTGCGGGTTATACGCGGGAAAATACGGTATTTGTGGGAGTACTGAGATTGAAAAACAGGGGTCCTTTGAGATAAACGCTGAGATCCACTGGCTTTAATGAACAATCAACCATTTGCTACAAATATTTAATTTCTTCTTTCAAATAGAAAAGAAGAATTCAAAAAAGAAGCAAAAGCCTCATATGAGTACTTGTTTGAGAAACCTTCCACTCAAGTAAGCCATTAACACAAGAACAGCTGTGATTGCATCATTACATTGAGTTGATCTCAAGTATTATTATAATAATTATTTCTCTTATACAAGAGTCATTACCAGAGTCACTGAAGGCAGCAGGTTCACTCTGTAGCTGGGCTCTGGCACATGTGCAGACTTTCATATCCCATCTGGGTCCCAGGCCAATACTTCTTTCTGCATCAGCATCAAACCCTGGAGCGTTAACCTCAAATCGCTCCTTCTCTGAGACAAAGCTCTCCAGTCCATTCAACGAGAAACCATTGAAAATCTTCAAAAATAACAACAACAAATCAATGGATATTACCTGTTGTTACACAATGACTATTGCAGATCAGAGTGGAATTGAAGTAAAGTGAATTTACTTTTATTGTTCACTTGGAAAAAAAACAATTAATGATGACTGCTACTTACAGTGCTGCTTTCGTCACAGCAGTAGAGCACTTTAGGTTTCATGTCAGATACGTTGAGGGCGGGGGAAATTTTACTAGAGAACCTCATCCTTGACCTGGAAATGAAGAGAACGGTGTTTGTCATACAGGAAATTATTTTCAGCTATAAACATTTAGAAAAACCGTAAACAAGAAGCTCCCTTGCCATACTTGGATTTCTTGTCAGTGGATAATTTCCCATCAGGCTCTGCATCCATGTCATCAGTAGGGCTCTGCGGTTCTGAGCGAGGGAAGGCCGTCTTTAGGGTGTCCACTATAGCGTTCACCACAATCTGCCAAGTGACGTTGAATACAAATCATAAAAGTTTTTTTTGTAAAGTGTTTCAGTCAAAGCATACAATGAGCATTTTGAAAAGTACCTTGTCTATGCGTGAAACAATGAAAGGTTTCTTTACGAAGGCAATTCTTGCGTCAGTGTTTAGAGCGAGAAATTCTTGCATTTCCTCACTGTTGGCTGTTTCAGGAATGGTACAAAGTTGCTGTAATAAAAGAAGACAGGAATGACTATTTAAAAGAAGTTGTGTAGAATGGAATACTACTTAAATTGTTACGTTTACGTAATTGTATTATAAAAAGTGAGAGATTCAAAAAGCATACTCTAAGGAATGTCTCCAAAAGACCTTTCCTGGCCTCAACTTTGTCACTGTCCATGTTTCCAAATGGAAGCTCAGGAAAGATTTTCTTTGGTCCTTTCACATCTATATTTAAGCAGAAAATACAACTAATCAAAACACTGTTTTGGAAAATCTTGCCACTGTCAGGTCTAATTTCTCTGCTCACTTTTAATAATTTTGCGTAATTCTGGTTTCTCCTCCAAGCGGGTCTGCAGGTTGAGAAATTCGCTGTATCGTCGGTTGACGGTGTGATAGGCCAATGGCTGCAAAGACTCTGGATTCTCTGAGTCCACGGCTGTCTCATACTGCAAGACAAATGCATCATCATTACCAAGTAAGCATTATGACTTTATGCTATGCTCCGTACCCTAGGTTACAAAGCTTTACAGAACCCGGAGATCTTCATGAATAGTGTGAATATTGGATAATGGATATCTTGTCTTATCTGTTTGCAGAGACTAAAATGAAATCAAGTAATTATCTTCATGCTATGGCCAATAAAGATGAACTTTGAGTGAGTGTTGAGTGAACATTAGATAACAGCAAAGGGAATACAAATGTACAATTAGGAAAAATGAGCATAAAAAACTACAGTAATCCCTCGTTTATTGCGGTTAATGTGGATCAGAAACCCCGCGATAGGTGAAAATCCGCGAAGTAGGATCAGCCAATCAGCTCATGGGATACATCCACTCGTGCTCTCATTGGTCGATCTCACACCGGGAACCAATCATGTGTCTTGTCTGAGTGCCAGTGGGTGTGTACAAAGCCTCTGAGAGAGTTTCCCTCTTTGTCGGGCAACCGTTTCTCGCACATCACGATAAAACAACGCTGCTTTCCGTAATACGGCTGCCGATATGGCGGTATTTTTTAATTTTAATTTTTCGCTAAATATTTTTGAAAAATCCGCGATGCACTGAGGCCGCAAAACTTGAGCCGCGAAGTGGCGAGGGATTACTGTAAATATCTAATACCAGTCAATACTGGTAAAACGTAATTTTTGAGTTCTTCCTGCAGAGTAATGCGAATACTTATTCACCTTTACAGTGTAGAGAGTGTAGGGATGTGAGCCAGTGCCTCTGTGCTCCTTGGCAGTGATGGTGCCAGTGATGCGGAGGTTCTGGATAATGACTGGACCCTCTGGGCTGCTGAGGGGCTCAAAGTTAAAAGGTGTCAGTGCCATCCCAGCTGGAGATGAGGCCTGGATGGGCGCAGTCAAAGCCAGCTCACTGGGGTTCACCAGGCCAGGCTGGTCTAAAATCAAGTTACTTTTCTCCAATGGCTGAAGAGAGCAAAAGTTTGCTGACTCTTCCTCATGCACACCGGCGGAATGTAGCGTTAGCTCTTTCTCTGTTGAATTGGTGTAAGTTGGAAGTTCATCCTCAAGATCTAACACAGTATCAACTGGAGTGGAGCAATCAGTGAGTCTTTCCGAAAGGGTTTCCTCTGTGCCAATCAGAACCAGCGATTCCAGAGAGCTCCGCTTGAAGTCAGTCAGAGGAGATTCCAAATCAGAGTCAGTTTCTTGATAGAAAGGATTGGGCTTGCCGAGTCGCAGATAATCTCTTGGGCTGAAACCTAACGGAAAGGGTTTTGCCAGCCGTGCTTCGTCTTCCTCCAGGTTGTGTGGAGAATAAAGATCAGTGGCATCAATGACATCATAAGCTGCCAGTTCTGGAGTCGGGGCCTCTGTTACTGTGGGCATCTCTGGGGTGACCTTTAGGGTCAGAACACAAGGAACCTTTAGCTCTTGTGGTGCCTTTATTTGAGTAGATACAGCTTGAGGTGGAGTCGGAACCTCTACTGGTTTTGGTTCTGGGGTTGGTTCGCCAGATTTAGCGAAGACACTTACAATCAACATGTTTAGCCAGTCTGGGTCGGACAATTTTGTAATTAAAGGCAGAAGAACGTTGCATGTGATAAGTTCGCACACCACAAATCGACCTGTTCGGGTTTCTAAATGCGGAGGAGGTACAAGAATATGCAGAAGGAGATCTACAATGGCCCGTACGTAATTCACCTCGACAGCAGAGCTCTGAAGAGCAGGATGAGCTGGGCAGAGTTTGCTGTACGCCTTCCAGAGATCTCCATCTTTGCCCACCTCTTGTCCTTCCTTGGCACTCAAGTAGCACTGAAGGTGGCATCCAGATAGATCTAACACCCTCTGGGATAAAGCTTTCCTGTCGACCCTCGTCGCTCGCCGCTTGAGCTCCATCGCCATGGAGATCATGGCATTGTGAACCTCATCCTCAAACTCCTGTTCTCTGGAAACTGTGGCATACCACGAGGTGACAAAGTCACGTATGATCTTGCCAACTGTTTTCTGGATTTCATCTTCCAGTTGTTGCTCACTCTCGGCACTATGTGGGATCTCCTCCAGCTTAAAAAAACGCTCCAGATGAAAAACACTGTCCGAATCCAGGACAGCCTTGGAACCCAACCAACCACCCAAGACCACTAAGAGGCTTGTGAAGACACAGAGGAGCCAAACGTTGACCAGCAGGTGGAACAAGACCATCCAGGCCAGCAGTGCTCCAACACCAAGAAGCCTCTTCTGGACCAAAAGCTCAGACAAGCCCCAGGGGCTCGGGTTGAGAAGCTCAGGCTGAGACATTGCAGAGATTTACATGCTCCTGTGAGGGAAAAAAGGAGAAAGACACCTTTTTTATTTATTTATAAAAGTATAACCATAGTATCCAGCAAAATAACACAAATTACAGTGCAGAATGCAGTCGAATACTCATTACTCAAGGGACCAAAGGCAAACGTTTAAAGAGATGGTTCAGGAGATGTTTTGGAACAACATGAAGGTGAAATTTCATTTTTAGGGGAAAATTGTCCTCTTAAAAATTGGCTGATGAAAGACTAAAGTATTCTTAACATTAAGGTATTCTTAACATTGAAAATCACGTCTGTATAGACTCTATTGTTACTACAATAAAAGTAAGCCACCAGTGTCATCATTAAATATTGATTTATAATATTAATTCATATATAATATGTGTATTAATATTACATTACGGTAAATAATTGATAATGGTTTTACATTAGGTACAAAAAAATTACTTAAAAACTGTAAATAGATATACCGTTGAAATCATTAAATCACAAAACAGGAAAAACTGTTTTGCTAATCTAGTTATGTCTTCACTCGCATTTAATGTCGTTGCTGTATGTTTTGATGGGAAGCCTATCAAGCTGCCGTTTCTTACCAGTTGAAAATGTAATATACGGTAGTGAAAATGTATTAAATCAAAATGAACTTACTTTACCAGCACAAACGGTAGACGTAAGGTGCAAATCTGCAGCCTAACCAATTCATGTTTAAACGCCGACTCGCACGGCCTTGCAGTGTTTTGACAGCGTCTTCCTCGTCATCTCCATCTCAGATGCTGCACTGCGTTCGGCGTTTTGTCGCCCTCTAGAGGTCGTGTCGGTCCCTGCAGCGCCCTGCGACAACAGCACAAGCGACAACCTCGGTCACCACTCACTTTCTCTGCGTCCTTTCCCACGGTGACAGCGAACAGAGACGGTCATTCTGGATAACAGTTCTTGAAACTCCATGACATTAGGGTGATGTAGTTTAAAGTTGGGGAAAAAATTATGTTTTTGAAAGTCTGAGTTTAAGTTTGAAAGTCTGAGTCTAAGTTTGAAAAAATACAGTAAAAACAATTCTATTGTGAAATATGTTACAATTTAAAATGAATACTAATATATTTTAAAATGTAATTTATTCCTGTAATGTCAAAGCTGAGTTTTCAGCATCATTACTCCAGTCTTCAGCATCACATGATCCTTCAGAAATTTTTCTGAAAAGGATTTGCAGCTCAAGAAACATTTCTTATTTTGTTGAAGTTTTTTTGATTATTATTTTAGTGGACGACGATGCACTACTATATATATATACATATATATATATATATATATATAGTCATGCTCAAATGTTTACCCCTTGCATAATATGTAAAATGTTATAGATTTTAGCAAAATAAGAGGGATCATACAAAATGCAAGTTATTTTTTATTCAGCATTAGCCTGAATAAGATATTTTATATAAAATATGCTTACATATGTCAAAAAGACAACAAAAAAAGATGAATTTATTTTTAAAAATGACTTTAAAAACGTACACACCCTTGTTTCTTAATACTGTGTCGTTACCTGGATGATCCGTGACTTTTTGATGATTTTTTGTTCTGTGATGGTTGCTGTTGAGTTTCTTGTTTGTCCTGAACAGTTAAACTCCCCAATGTTCTTCAGAAAAATCCTTCAGATCCTACAAATTCTTCAGTTTTCCAGCATCTTTTGCATATTTGAACCCTTTCTAGCAGTGACTATGATTTTGAGAGCCATCTATTCACACTCAAGACAGTTGAAGGACGTAAACATAACTACAGTATTTAAAAAAAGAAAAGAAAAAAGGTTCAAAGATTCACTGATGCGACAGAAGGATACGCAATGCATTAAGAGCCGGGAGCTTCATCCTGTTCTTTTGAACAGGATGAAGATGTCCAAATTTGTCTTGTTTAAAAAAATAAAACTATTTTCTTTTCCATTTAGTACTGCCCTTCGGAAGCAACAGAAGATACACGTTTCCTTACAAGACAAATTAAATACAATTTACCTTGATTTTCAAATTCAAAACTTCATTTTCACTTCGTTTGAGTTCCTTAACTGTCCTTAGTATGAAAAGATGGATCTCAAAATCATAGTCACTGCTGGGAAGGGTTCAAATATGAAAAAGATGCTGGAAAACTAAAGAACTTGCAGGATCTGAAGGATTTTTCTGAAGAATATTGGACAATTTACGATCACAAAACAAAAAGAGTTGTGGATCATCCAGGTCCGACAGTATTAAGAAATAAAAATCAAAGGTATGTAAACTTTTGAACGGGGTCATTTGTATAAATTCAGCCTATTTTCTTTTTTCAGGACAGTACTAAATAAAATAAAACCTAGCATGCCATTTTTACAATCTCTCTTATTTTGTTAAAATATTAACTTTTCGCAAATTCTGCAAAGAGTATGTAAAATTGAGCACAACCTAAATTAAATTGTTGAACAAAATATCAACGAACATTATAAAAAACAACTAAGTCAACCTTGAGCTGAAGTCCCACATCATAAATTTGAAAGCAACAGGAGTTTAACAGTCACAGCTGCCTATTTGAACACAAATGAATCATCTAGTGCTGTTAAAACTGTTAGTCCTTCTGCAACTGGTGTTCCTCAGAAACAGACCGCTATTTCCGTTACGCTGTAAATTTGACAGAATCCCCTGAAAAAGCAAATGAGATAACCATATTGTTTGTCATATGCAAATACCATTATTGTTCTCCCCAGATTGCACTTCCTCTAATCGACTAAACAAACTAAACAACAGAAAAGATTTAAATAGACATACATCCAAGAACAATCAAATACAGCAGTCACATGATTCTTAAAGAAAGCGTTTAAAACCATAAAGCTGTTGCTGAAAAAGTACTGAACATGGCCAGATAAATAGGGTGAACTCGGGTAAACTGGGACACTTTTCTTCCAGAACTCATTGATCCAGCCTGTTTGAGTTCTGCAATGCTATTTGAGTCCTGTCCAGCTGGCAGTGACCTATAGCACAGCTAATTCTGATTGGCTCACACAACCTGCTCATACTAACAGGAGCACAGAAGTGATGTACAGTATGTGCCCACACACAGATATGGTTATTAGAGACCAAGTAAAAATATTTTGAAGCGTGTTCTCTCTGTTTTCTAGATACAAAAGGTTTTTTCCAAGCATTATATTGCACTACAAAAGCAATATTCGAGTTATCCATAATTGGACATGTGGAAGGAAAACATGTTTAAGCATTTCGATCCATCTGCATGAGTGCACATGTCCAAATGATTCGCAACTTAATGTCATCATGATCAGTCATTATTCCTTTGTATTAAAAAAGGCAGCCTGGTTATACACAAAGTGTGTTTTGCTGGGAGGATCGGGAACATCTACACCAGTGGTTCTCAACCAGAGCATCAAGACTCAAACATATAAAGGTTCTTGCATTGATGATTCCGTGAAGAACCTTTAATATCCAAGGAAACGTTCCGTTCCACAAAAGGTGCTTTAAAGAAGATTTTAAGATTCTAAAAATGTTCTACACATTAACACACAGTAAGAACAATTGGTTCCTCCATGTTAAAATCCCCTTTTGTTTCCTTGACTTTTAAGAGTGGAGACTTGAAATTATTTAAAATAGAACAAAACAGACATTAAAACAAGCCAATTCATATTCTACTTCTCTTGTACATGTATTTTCTTTCCCTTTTCTTTGAAGAACCAAGAATCCTATGGTCTTAGAAAACGTGGATATATAAGAAAGCCCTATTTATAAGCTCTAAATATTCTAGAAGGAGCAAATTGTATTTATTTATTTTTTAAGTGGAAAAACTGGAAAAAATTATGAGACTTTCAAAATTATGGGCAATGGGGGAGTACGATATAATCATTAGGTATCATGAAGTAAAAAAAATAAAAAAATAAAAGACATTAATCTAGTTTAAACTTTAATTATAAAAAATATGATTTTTCGTGTTCGTTCATAATGCATTTAACCTGTTAAAATAATGCTACTTAATACAACTTTAAGATTAATAAAACGTAAGAATTTAAAGCATTTGTCATTGCCGGGTCATAACTAATGCATTAATCTTATAGTACATTATTTTTCATCTGGTATAACCCGTGGGTTATAAGCGGGAAAATACAGTATATTGATAAAAAAAAAAATGAAGACAAAACATTTGTGGTACTGTTACAAAAGATTTCCATTTCAAATAAATGCTGTTAGGTAATAAAGGTTTCTTAAGCAGAAATGAGCACATTAGAAAGATTGCTGAAGATCACGTGACACTGAAGATCGGAGTAATGCTTTACCAAAGGAATAAGTTCAAACAAAAGTTCAACTTTTTTTCCTGTATGTTTGATCAAATAAACACAGCTTTGCTCAGCATAAGACACTTTTAAAAGGTTCTCACCAAACATTTTGGAGGTGTATAAACGCACGATCTTGAAATGCACATCATTACCACTGCCGAAAGCTGCAGAGATCTTACAAACCCTCCAGTTCAACTAATGTGACACCCCAGCATGTAATAAAGTTTCAAAAGTCAACATATTTGTTTTTATTGAGGCTCGTGTATTTATCCATCATCTATACAGCACTGTGGGATACACTCATTTAAAAATGTGTAAGACTTCAGAGTCAGGAACCTCCACTGGGTGAAACCCCCACAAATGCTTGTCATTTCGCAATCCACAATGATTTGTACAATTCAATAACAGCAGGAAAGCAATTCAACTTTCCTTGGAAATACTGTAAAAACTTAAAGCATCCCATTGGAAGCAATTCCTCAATATCACTTGATCATCTTGACAGGACCATCTATTTATCTGCACATTTGCAAATAGTGTCTTTTTTTCTGTGTGTTCCTTTTATGATAAAATCATATAAAAAAAAAAAAAAAGGATTCCAAAAGAAGGCCCGATCCTGATAACCCATTTGATATGTAATGACAGGAATCATCTACGAATGAGTTTGTTTTTGGGATGTGAGGAACTGTAGCAAACTTAGTGAAAGACACATGCTCATCAGATGTGAAAGAAAGTTTATAGCAGATGGAAGTGATGGTGGGGACCTTTCTTCTCCCCAAGTGTCCATATAAAAGAAATAGAGAAAGCAAAGGAAAACTCTAAGTTGGACTAATGGTCATAGGTTCATACGTAGATGCTCTGGCCTTTTGGAGATGACTGGGTAGGCCTGCTGCTTAAATTGGCCCACGTTGGAGCCAGCAGGTTGTCTGATGGGAAGAGGGGCGGTGGCCTCGGCGCTAGCCTGGACATCCATCTGATCCATGGTGGACACGTCCATAGCAAGCTCTGTGGGGGACTGGAGGGAGGAGGGTTCGGGCAAGGTGGGACCTCGTGGCCAACAATCCCCTGAGAACTTTATCGGGCTGAAAGATGGAAGACAATGAGGTTAAAATTTCATTTGATTTCTAAAAATATATGTTACACTTATAAGTCAACAAAATCAGATTACCTGACAGGCGTTCGAGGGCTTCCCAAAAAGCGCCGAGGTGAACGAATTTTTGGCTCAAATGAGAACTTCTCCTTTAAATTTTCCAATACAGATGGAGCTACATAGGTAAAACCCTGTAAGAATTAAAAACATAAGAAAAGCAAAATATACAAAAAAAACTGAGGAAGCTCATTTCCACCACAGAATAAAAAACAAAAGGTAATTGCAACCTTGTGAATCTGAATTTCTTCAAATATGAGATACAAACTATAATAATATAGTAATACCTCGGTTTACGAGTTTAATTCGTTCCAAGAGTGAGCTCGTAACCCAAAATTCTTGTACACCAAAACAATTTTCCGCATAAGAATACAATAAAAGTCATTTGATTCGTTCCACAAGACCATAAATGCCCATTTAAATATTTTTTTGGTTTTACCCTATTAATAACCATTAAGATCTCATATAAATACAAAACATTGAAAATTAAACAAAAAAAACTACTTGACAGTTTACTGTAACGCACACTTTAGCTTTGAGAAGCGTCACTGCTGGCATGAAGACGACGAGAGGAGGGTTTTTCTGCTTACAGGGAGAATTTCCTACCTTCTTTCTTACTCATCTTGAGGTCATTGTCTATATGCTCTACGTATATATTTCAGTATGTGAACAATAGCGATCACAATTAATGTTAACAACACGAGGTAAACCGCTGTAAATCACTTATAAAAGTATCACTGTGGTGAATGATGCAACCAAACAGAGCGACGCTGAGAGAATGAACGAGTTAAGGGGTGAGAGGCTTTGTGAGAGGCTCACAAAGTTAGGATATTTCCAGTAAAAATGCTTGCGAAGATGCCGAGTGTGAGGACTTTTCCACAAACCAAAAAAAAAAAAATGCGCGTGGGCGAGGGAAAAAAATGATCCCACTCCGATTTAACGATTTGACTTTCCATGCTCGTACACTGATTTGCTCATAAACAAAGTCACTTGTAAACAGAGGTACTACTGTATTTTATTCTGTGGCAGAAACATTGCAAATTGTGCATTCCCAATTACAGTTTATAACTTATACAAGACACAAATACCTTTTTTTTATTCTGTGGCAGAAACAAGCTTCCATAGAGGACAGTAAAATCATGATTAGTTGCCTTACCAAAAAGACCTGATTTGCACTTTCACTCAGTGTGGAGTCATCAGGACTGTCAACAGGAGTCTGGCTGGTGAACTTTGAATCAAACTGGCTCACATCCTCAGCAGATTGCTGTCAAAATGAATGATTACATCAGATTGCCTTTCATTTATATACTCTATTAACCCTCAAAGTGCCCGAACCCACCACAAAAGTGGCAATAGTTACCAAAAAAGGCTTGAATGGTGGTTCTACTTTACGCGCGAGAAGGTCATCCCAATTAACATGTCGGAAGAAGGGATGAGTCTAGGAGACAAATTGAAGCAAATGAAAATAACAGAAACTCAACAGTTTTGAACTAACCTTATAAATCCTACTGAATCATATTTGATATGCAAATTTCTAAGGCCTCTAAATTATTAATATTATAAAAACTGTCATGGAAATAATGAAAACACTTTAATTAAGGCACTTACTAAAATGAGTATCAAAATATGAAAATTACACTACTGGACTATCAATAATGCATCAATGCATTAAGAAACATACTAAAGGAATTGCTGATGTTAAAGGTGAATAGGTGAAGCTGAAGAGTAAACTGAAGGCTGTTCTATGACATTAATCAGATATCCATCAACATAACTTGTATCTGTACAAAAGGACGCAAATACAAGTGAGCTTGTTACTTCCGATCTGATTAATAGTTTATACTTAAGCAAATAAAAGTCATTTTCAGTACAATTCTAAAAATGTCTTTTAGCCCAATGTACTTTACTAGAAGAATATTTTATACAATAAATGTTTATACTAAGATCTAAATTAATATATTAATATTAAGATGTTTATACATCTTAAAGTTGCATAAATTAACATCATTTTTACAGGTTAAATGCATTATGAACAAACATTTTTTATAATGAAACATCAAGCTAGATTAAATTAATTTTATTTCATGATACCTAACGAGTATTTCACTAAATTCCAGACGTTTGTATTAAAAGGTTTTGTAGATCAGTGGTTCTCAACCTTTTTGGCCTCGCCATTCCCCATAATAATTTTTAAAGTCCCCATGAATTTTCCAGTTTTTCATAAAAATAAATACTTTACAGACAATTTGCACCTGATAGAATATTTAGAGCTTGGCAGAACTAGAAAATTCCCTTGGAGAGTATTAGCTTGCGTGAAATCTTTTTGACAGATTTTTATGAAGAATGAATTTTTTAATATTGTTATTAACATTTCAAAGCTTACTGAACAAGGTTTACTTCATTATCCATTCATACATTTTCAGAAAAATCATGTGCAGGGTTCATACACATTTCTACCAATACATTTCAATTACTGTTGAGGCAACAATTCATGACCTAACATTCCATTAAATGTCCGTGTACGCACGTAAAAGAACACACAAAAAAAAAAAAAGTGTGTGATATAAACACACACAACATGTACATATCAAATCAGTACAGTATCAGTATCTTAACTAATACAGAGCTATGTGGTTTAAATACAAAATAAACATTTGAAACATCAACAAAATTTAAAAAAAGTTAGGCTCATTCAACGGTGTTTGTTTGTAGCAATGTCTTTTCGAAATAATAATCTTTACAAACAAATATCTTGGTTAGCGAGACACATACAATGTAAGTGAATGGGATCAAAGATTTTGAAGGCTATAGGGTCAGACAGCCAAAAAGCAGTATGAACACAGAGGTCTGAGACCACATTCCTACTTAAATGGACCAAAAATCTTTTGGTCCACTTAAAGGAGTCAGAGTTTATATACATTTTAAAGGGGAATCAAATGTGAAAATACTCCTAAACATTTAATCTATCATATAAATATTTTGCAAAATGTTCTTGACGTCCAAAACTTTCAGTTAATTTATTTTTTTTAAACTTCCCAGGCCAAGAAATTGTCATTTTAAATTGTCGTGTTAAAACGTATCAAGTATGACACATCAGGCATTTGAGGAACACTTATTTGTACAAGGGATGTGCACATTTAAATGTTAGACTAAAAACTAATATATGCATTACTTATATAAATATTAGTTTTTAGTCTAAAAATTAAATGCGCACATCCCTTGTAGTGTTCTTTGTGTGTATTTTTTTAATATATATATATATATATATATATATATATATATATATATAACACACACACGTCTTTTTTTTCCAGTTGTCAAACGGGTAAAAAGCTAAAGACTTAATGTTGAATTTAACATTTGTATTGCTAGATATAAGAGCAGTAAACAGACCTGTACTTCTGTTGCATCTCCAGGTCCAGCCCCAAGCCGAGATGAGGCACTTCTTTTCAGTAGCTGAGCACAAATTGAACAAATTATTAAAAAGGGACCCAAAAAATATTTAACTGAAATTAAATGAATGTCAGCCTACCCTTTTGAGAAGGTCCCTGGCTTCTTGTGTGAGGTAGGGTGGGAGGTTAAGTTTGCATTTAAGAATTTTGTCAATGGTTTTCTTCCGGTTTTCTCCAGTAAATGGGGGCTAGAAAGGCAAAAAAACATCCACGTCAAAAAGGAAAATCCATTTAAAGGACGGATGTAAAAAAATAAATAAAAAAAAATGCAACAACACTTGTAATAAAACAAGAATCAACATTAATTTGGCTTTTTGGAGACGGCGAGAACTGAGAGATGCGATTTAATCAATCAACAGGCAAGTAAGGTTTTTTATTAGACAAATTGCCACGCACAGCTCTCTTAACAGAATTAATTGTAAAGCATTACTTAATGTGAAATGCTTCATTTCAAGGAAGCACAACTAAAACAATGTTCTACAGTAAAGTGAATGCAGTCGTTTAACGACTAGAGAGCCAAAATAAAGAAGAAAAGGTATTTTTTGGGTTCATCTTGGAGCTTTTTTTTTACTTTTATTTATTATTATATTTTTAGAGTAAACTGATAAAAGTACTGAACTTAGACATTTCTCTTAAATTCAAAGTAGATTTGTTTTAATTAGCCAAGCTCACAAATGTATTGTTCAAATTAATTCTAGAACATAAATTGCAGAATGTAAACACGAAAAACTAATTCAACTGCACTAAGACATTCACAAGATATCTATACTCACTGCTCCTGTTAACATGTCATACATCAAAGCCCCCAGACTCCACCAGTCAACAGCCCGATTGTGTCCGCTTCTCATGAGGATCTCTGGAGCCCTGAAATACAGAAACTTCAAGCTACTGTAGAATTCATCTAAATGAATGTCACACAGACATTTAAAAATAAGGAAATTAGCAACTCAGACATTACAAGGATGTTAAGGACTTCTTTAAACGTCTCTCACATGTACTCAATGGTGCCACAGAAAGTGTGGGTCACTGTGCCGTCATGAATCGACTCCTTACACAACCCAAAATCAGTCAGTTTTACATGTCCTGTGATGAGACAAAACATATTATTAAAATTAAAACATTTTAAGGTCTTCTGTCATTGATTTAGTCCTTTCTAAAATAAATAAATAAAACGGACAAACCTTGGTTATTGAGCATGATGTTCTCAGGTTTGAGATCTCTGTAGATGATGCCTTTCTGATGCAGGTGTCCGAGAGCCATAGAGATTTCAGCCAAGTAAAAGCTGCATGTAAAACGCCCTGAGCATCATTCTGATTATCTTTGTTCACCTCATCATGTTGAATGTAAGGCGTACAGCATGCATGTGTCTGCGTTCATGTGTTAAAATAAATTGACACTTCAACAGCACTATTCTCCGGTTTCATAGAAAACACCTAGTCCCAGACTAAAATACATGTTTGAGCCGTTTTAACTGAAAGAAACTTGCACAGCCACATCTTAAACTACGTCAGTGGGACTGTTTTGTCTCAAGAGTCGCACCAGTAATATTTTATTTTAATAATAGCAACTTAAATGTCCTAATTAAACTTGTGTCTAATCCTGGCTTAACCTAAGGCTTGTCTGTGAAACCAGCCCTATGCGTGATTAAAAAGATAATTACATTTTAACATAGCAAAGCAAACAAATCGGCCTCTCACCAGGCTGTGTCCTCCATGAAAATCCCTTCTCGCTCAAGCTGCATAAAAAGCTCCCCACCTGCAAAAGAAAAGCATTTTTAACCACAAACATCAGTGTTTAGAGCAAACACAGAGATGGACTGATAGTAAAGCTATCAGATTTCAAAACAAGTTGCACTGCAAAAGCAGTTTTACACACACATATTTAACATGTCACCAAAGAAATGTAAACAATAAATTCCCTCCATGCAAAAAAACAAAAACACATTCAAAGGAATGCCACCAATGACGGAATAAATTCTTTAGTAACTCTGCAGCAACAGGAGGGGAGTGGAAAGAATGAGGAGTTATCCATCATTAAGAGACGGGTTGTTCTTTATTCACGAACCACTTAGGTATTCAAGGATGAGGTAAAGCTTGCCACCCGTCTGAAAGGCATAGATTAGATCAACGATGAAAGGATGCTTGACTTCCTCTAAGATGTTCCGCTCTGCTTTAGTATGCGCTGTGTCCTTGGCATTGCGTACAATCATGGCCTACAAGAAGCAGGATAAGGTGACATTGAGACATTGCGACACATGTAAATTATTGCATTCAAATGGAAGAAATTTGCTTAACCTTTTTTAAGACTTTCATTGCAAATATTTTTCCTGATGCTGCGCCAGATACTTTCCGAACCTGGAAAACCTATTTAAAAAATAAAATAAAAATAACAGAGAAAAAAAACATTTCAAACCGTGTTATTTTAGTATTATGTATACATTTTATTGATATTTTCAATTTGATTTAAACGAAGCATACATTTATATTTTCATTTAAATTTGACTGATTTTGTAATGTGCTTTTGTTAGGCTTTTTAAATAATATTTAGGTTCAATTCATTTTTATTTCAACATTTCAAACGTTTAGTTAACTCATCTCCATTGCATTTTATTTCAGCTTTACTTCAATCAACAAAACTGCTTTTATATAATGCATATACATACACATATAACAACCCTAATGCATAAAATAAAAATACCTTTCCATAACCACCTTTCCCCAACACACGGAGAAGCTCGAAACATTCTGGACGGATGTTCTCGGTGCCTTGATTCACATTGTCCTCCGATATCTCAATCTTCTCACAGTCGTCCATGTTACTAAAAGAACAAATCAAAAACGACAAATTATAATGTGCATTATTAACATTGGAATATTGATGTTTATTTCTTATTTTCAAGGGGATTTTTTTTTACAATATGTCTGTGCAACTTTATCAGGTTAATAATTTAAGATCAAATACTAAAGAATTAAGTTATTTTGAACCATTGCATATACTCACAATTCAAAGCCACTGCACTGATCCATAAGGTCATTGATCTGAGCCTGCATAACAGAGTAATAAATGCATGAGTAAAAAAAAAAAAGCTCAATTTACTGCAATGCTGAACAGCGTTATGTTGGGTGAAGAGATGATCTCTACAAGAAGAGATAACGTTACGAGGCAACAGTTGGCAGCACTTCTACTCCTAACATGAAAACGAAAGGGGTCGGATTTCGCAATACTATTCCCAGAGATCTCATAAGGTGACATGCACCATCTAAGGCGTTGAAACTCCTAATAATGACTCATATAATAAGACTTAATTAACTGAGTAAACAACTTAAAGCAATATGCATGCAAAAAAATAAATATCTGAGGTATGCAGCACCGCAACAACCTATGTGAAATATTGCACATACGTCCAGCCCTTTAAATCTCCATAACTGTACTGTACTGTACTGTCAAGTAGTAAGCTCACATACAACACTATTATCTGCAACTCCCATGTTCGACTAGTACATATAAAACACATTACGGATGGTTAAACCCCGATGTCTTTGACACAAGTGATGACAGGCAGGATATCAAAGTTATTCGGTACATAAACCGCACTATATGGTTATGGTGTTAGCCTGTTAGCATAACATAAAGCAGCCTGCTGCTGAATCCCGGGCCTCAGGCCTTCACTCCGCTCGGGGAGAAACACTCCCGCGTGCCGATCACTACAAACCGGCCGGGCCGTCCTTTACCTCCTCCAGCTCATCATCGGAGACATTTTCCTCCGGCTGGTCCAGATCGATGTCGAAAACGCCAGCCATCGTTGATTTCGCCGTCCGGGATCACTTCAAACCGCGTGAGGAGCTCGCGCTTCCCGCCTCATGGACATGAACGCACCGTCGCCATGACCGGCATGGACGCAAACTGACACCCCCGCGCGGAGACATGCGGGAACATCCTCACATACTCGCGTGCTGGACCTCAGACTGTCTTTATGTGTAAGCAGCTGCCACACAAGTCTAGCAGAATACACGTCAAATTAATAAATAAAAATAAATAAATGCACTATATACATTACAACAAGCACACACACACACAAAAAAGTATATACATATATAACTACACTATATAATAATTAAAAAAACAAATATATATATATACACACACATATATATATATGCTTGTTCTATCCTATATATATATATATATATATATATATATATATATATATATATATATATATATAGGATAGAACAAGCATTTGTAAATATGTCAAACATTATTGTCAAACCGTATCAACGCTAACATATTTTAACCCCGAATCAAAGAAAATAAGAAGCAGAAAAAAATGTATCACATTTCCTCGAATTCACTGTAATACAATAATTAAAATACTAAAATATATAAATATAATGTATTCTTAGAATTTTGTAATACAATTTTTACAAAACTATTTTGATTATCTACATAATAATGATATTATTTGCTGCACTAATTTATATGAATGTACATTAAATACATTTATATTAAATTACATTTATTTTAATAAATTTGATGTTAAAAAAATGTATTAAATATTAATAAACATAAATAAGTATAAATATTCTGCATAAATTAATCTAAGGAGAGTCGCCACTAAGAATAAATATAGAATTACAAAGTAAAAAGGATTTGAGAAAATACGCTTAGCTGACATGAACAAAATGTAAGTAAAAATAAACAAACCTGATGCTGTATGCAACAACAACAAATTATCTCATTTTCAATTCGATTTTGGGGTGAAATATGATCTATACATGTGCTGCGTTCACGTAATGTCGTAATTATCTGTTATTATAATATGAATTACATAATAGTGTGTGTATGTTAAGCTCGAGACGACAACACGTGACTTTATACTCGGAGCTACTTCGGATACTTCGGAGTTCCGTTGGGAATTGTGCGTTTCTATGGCGACACATCACAATCAACAATACAGCGGGTGCAAGAAGGCTCTCTCAGAAAAGTCCCAACTCAATCCGTAATTTCGAGCTGTTCAATGAAGTATACGCTTTTTTACAAGCTGAACGCACTTACATTTTCGTGACATTCCCCATAGTACGCAAGTAGAACAAGGGAGACTACAGAAAATATGTTTTGTGCGCCATCTGATGGTTGTGTATGCTTTCCCCTCCAGCTCCCAGTCCCATCATGCATCACTTCCGAAGCGTGCAAACCTGCACCCGCCTTCAACCGTAGACACACATTCTCTGATTTTCCTTCGTGAAAGTTTTTTAAAAGTACTGACTTAACTCTGCTTGATATTGTGTATTCCGTGGCTTTATTTTGTCTGTCTGTGCCATAAACTGGCATCCGGGGAATATGTCTCATGGAGTCAGAAGGTAAACGTTGCTATAGCTACACTTTTGGGAGTTGTGTGATTACATAACGCTGCCTCGTCGTGTAATGTGTGATGCGGACAGACAGAGCCCGTAGGTATGTCGGTTGTAAGCGTACAGTTGGGTCAGTGTGGGAACCAGATCGGACACGAGCTCTTCAGTGTCATAAGCGAAGATTCAAATGGACCAAACAGAAAGAAGTACAAGCAGTGCAGTGATGAGAGATTCTTCTATGAAAGCTCAACTGGAGGTAAGTTCAACTCACTGATGTTTGCTTACACCTCTGTAATGTTTGATATCTATTAGGTTCCCAATGTTTATGTCGCACAGAACTTGTGGCACGGTCAGTACTTGTTGATATGGAGCCCAAGGTTATCACTCAAGCTATAGCCCAGGCTTCAAAATCTGGAAGATGGAGGTATGGAGACAAAGCACATTTCTCCCAGAAGCAGGGCTCTGGAAACAACTGGGCCAACGGGTAAGAAGAGGGTCAGCTCTTAGTTGGTGCTTTTAATGTGTTTTTCATGTGTGTGTTCGGTTTGCTGCTGTTCTCTGAAGGTTCTGTGTTCACGGACCCCGTCATGAAGAGGCTGTGGAGGATCTGGTGCGGATGGAGATCGAGCGATGTGATCGTCTGGCAGGGATTTTCACCATGATGAGTGTGGCAGGTGGCACCGGTTCTGGTGTGGGTACCTACATCACTCAACGTCTGAGGGACATGTACCCCCAGTCATTCATCCTAAATCAAATTACATGGCCCTATGGAGCTGGTGAGGTAACAAGCTTTTTGTATCTTAATGTGTTATTGATTTAATAGCAGTTGTTATCGGGGGATTTTCTTTGTAAGAATCCATTAATTTGTGTAAATACATTCAACGATTTGAATACACCACTTATGTTTTAAATAAGGTTTTAATTTCTGAATTATTGAAGTAAAAAATGTCAGGGTGAAAATGAGAAAATCTGTAGTTAAAAAGATGCCTTAATGTACTGTGATAAATCAACTGGGGAAGTATGGTGATATCTGTTAAAATATTTACCCTACCTCATTCTCTTGCAATTAAAACTATATTAAACCGTCATGAATACAAAGAGTACATTTCTAAGAACTTGCCATGTGTTAAACTATATTTTACCTTTTCTTCATCATGGACACTATTATTTGGCATTGATCCGTATTCTAATCAGGATCTTCCTTTCCAGGTGATTGTGCAAAACTACAACTCTGTGCTCACGCTGTCACATCTCTACCAGCTCTCTGATGCTATTCTGGTTCACGAGAATGACACTGTGCACAAAATCTGCAGCCAGCTGATGAACATCAAACACATCTCCGTCAGTGACGTTAATAAGGTGATCGCTCACCAGCTGGGCAGCGTGCTTCAGCCCGCTTATACTGCTGATTCACCCTGCCATTACAGCAGAAACCCCATAGGTACTAACAGAGTCTAATTTCATAAGAGTCATCAGGCAAAAATGGCATACCTTTACCAGTGTTTGTTTGCTGTCTACAGGGGAATTACTGAGTTCTCTGGTGTGTCACCCCGAGTACAAACTGCTCAGCTTGTGTAACATCCCTCAGATGTCCAGCACGTCTCTGGCTTATAGTGTATTTAACTGGCCTGGCCTTCTCAAGCATTTACGTCAAATGCTCATAGCCAGCGCTAGGATGGAAGAAGGTGAGTGCTGTGATATTCATGTGATATTAGGAAGGATGCTTTATAGATGACACCTAACAGACGAAATACAAAATATTGCTTCATTGATTGTCTGCATAATGATTTAGCTTTTTTTAGGAATTGACTGGACAGTACGTGTCACATCAGGAGGAGAGAGTGCAACAAACAGCAGGCATAAAAGTTTAAATTCGTCACTTGCTAATCTTCTAATACTGCGGGGGAAAGACGTCTCTACTGCGGTTACAGGCAAGTAGCCCTTTAATGTACTTCCATCCATAAACATGCATTTTTTTAATTAAAGGTACACTCTAACTTTTGTCCCGCTAGCGGTTAAAAAAACAAAACTGCTTGCATTTTGCGAAAGAACGTTGTTTTGGTTGTGGTTCAGCTCTGCGTGATTCTTATATGACTAAACTGCTGCTCATAAAATGTTCACTTCCAGACTTAATTACTTCAGCTATTCACCTCGAGATCCTTTCCAGCTTAAGACGTTAATGTAGCCTTACCTATTAATAGACACTGTACTTCCTGGAAAATAACTTCCAGCGCAGCACTAAAGAATATTAATAATTATTAATTAATAACATTATTAATAACAGCAGTTGAATATTAAAAGTATGGCAACATTTCAAATCTCTCAGTTCCTGCAATCTCCGAAAAGCCAAGTCAATGTTGACTTTTTGGTCAACTTTTTGATTTTTGGTCACAATTTTAAACATTTAAAAAAACTGACGCCCACCCACCTTTGAGTACCACATAATTTCACCAAAAATGTAAACAACTGAAATTATTTATTTTTTTGTAAAATGAAATGTTCCCATTGATATCTTTTTCATACAATAGAAGTATTAGATTGTAATTTTTGGGGAGGACTGTCCCTTTAAGTTAACATGACTGTCATTTAGTTTTATAAAAACAATATTTGCATCCCCCTTGTTTTTAACGCAAGAAAGTGAAAGGCTTCCATGATCATTCGCTTTTCAGTTATTTTAAGCTGTACAAAGCAGCTCATTATGATGCTTGATATTGCAAACTGGATTTTTTTACCATATTGAATGTATTGTCTTAATTATAAATGCACTGGTTTGTAGCACAAACAGTTTCACCATTTACCGCACTTCGTCACTCTTCTCGTCTTCATTAGCTAATGAATTAGAAGTCTGGAGCACTCACAGAAAACAGCTTACATCTCGGTTGAGGAATAAGCTAGAAGGGGAAACTAACATGAAAAATACTTGAATCAACAGATGGTTTTAAGGATCCTGCCTTATATGTGCCGTGGCAGACAGAAAACAGTTTCAGCACATGGAACTCCCCTGTAACCTTCAATGGATATGAAAAGTCTGCCACTTTGGTCAGTAACAGCCAGTCCCTTTTAAAACCACTGGATAATATAGTCAGGAAGGCTTGGAACATGTTTGCCTCAAGGTGAGAATACAGTAGCATAAATACTGGCCACATTTCTGTTGTGTCTGTTTAAAAAAAAAAAAATTTCTTCCTGTAGGGCTTATGTTCATCAATATACAAAGTTTGGAATCTCTGAAGAGGATTTTCTGGACAGTTTTACTGCACTAGAGCAGATCATCTCCAGCTACACACACCTCTGATTTACCCTTTCATAAACAGCTCATCATAATGATTTCATGTTATATGACTTTACTGGCCTCTGGAGAAATGTATTTGTTAAAATTGGGCAGTTAAATTCACCATTTGGTGATATAAAAATATTTATTTCTGCCTTTTTAAAGCTGTAACTATACAATAGATAATTTATAAGTTTTTTCTTTTATTAGAATACAGTATTTTAATGAAATAAAAACCATGTTTGTGATGTTATTCACTTTTTCCAAGACTCTTATGAATACCCATTCTGCATTGTCAGAACAAGAAAATTAAACTTGAAAGTTTAAACTTTGATAAAAAGACTTAGTTATTATTATTATTATGATAAATTGAAAGGGGGGGGGGGGGGGGGGGGGGGGGTTCTGTGTCTCTAATAATTTTACGCAAGTCTGTAATTTTGTATACTGATTACCTTACCTCTTATGATTAGTCAAATTGCCTGCATTTCGTTACGATTACCAATCTTTCTTTTCACTCTATATTTATGATTACAGATTATACAATTTATGATTGTCAGGTTTTTAGTGTTGCTGATTCTCACACACCTGAGTAAAAGCATTCAGTTCGGACTACAATTTCCAAGAGCCCACATACCTGGACTGAATACTGCACACATGCTCCTCATTGCAAAGACTTGTTTGCCGTGGTTACATTCCTGAGCGTTATTATTCCGTGTGTTGTTCTGCCCGTATTTGACTCTGGCTTGGATTAACTTGTATGGCTCTTTGCATCTATTGCAGTTTGCTGCCTGCCCTGATTCTCAGCCTGTTATGACCATGTTTACCGTTATACCTCTGACATAGTTGTTTGTCCTGGTATTTCGACCCTCACCTGTTTGTGCTCTGAACTTGCTTTATTTAAATAAACCGCATCCTATTCAGCCTTAGTCTGTGTTGCAATGTTATACAAAAAACAGATTACTGTACCAATTACAGTTTTTGGTTATATTTTAAGGTGTGCTTATTACAATGCAATTCTACATTGAAGTGCTGTGTAATATTAACTACGTGTACGTACTATAGGATTAGGTTTGTTGTAGGGATGGCTATATGTAGTTATGCATTATTTATAGTTATTACTATAGTAACTTATTACTACATGTAAAATGAACATTAAAATAAAGTTTTACTCTATATATTGCTTTTTCTCTATGATACTTATAATTACAAATTATTCAATTGTTTGTATATTGCTTTCGAATAAATTGGATATTAAATAGTGAAAAAATCTGTTTCATTCAGTATACACAAAAACTGTTCAAATTGTGTTTGGGCGAAAGATAGACCTGCAGATCCAAATTTGTGACAATCTTGTCTTTTGATTCATCTCGATATGTGATTTGGTTGGTTTTAGCAACTGCTCCACTTGTAAAGATCAGCCGGCGAGATATTAAAAAAAACTTTTTTTTATACTGCACCATGCTTTGATCTAGCCGATCTAACCGGTCACGTGGTTCATAGAGCTCTCTATATTTCCAAGTAACTCCGCTCTCTCAGTCACTTTGATTTGATTAAGCAGGCTAGACCGCAGTTTCATTCACACACACAAAAATCTTCAGATAAACCGATTTTCCTTTTTGCTGTCTATTAAATAACGTTTTTAAAGCTAAAACAAATGTAATTGTTTTGCCGATACTTTCTATTACTACTATTACTACTTATAATCTTAATCTCAACTAGCCTGCCCCGCTTAATCTTTAATGTAAAAAGTAAAAATTTTAATATTTAAATAGTTTATATATAGGCTGGAATACTTGAATAGATGGATGGACCAAATACAGAAAAATCCTAAAGGAATCTGCAAGTGCAGTTGGAAAACAAAGACGATTAATCTTATAACGATGACCCATAAAAAAACACCAAAAGAGCCCCAGAAAAACCATCAACAGGACGACATGTTTGAATCTGCACTGAAGAAGATTCACAAATGTCCAACTGTCTTGCTTTGTTGCTAATGGTTCAAACTAAATATCTGCGAGAAAAAGAAAAATCACTTTAGTAACTCTAAAGTGAAAACTATTTTAAAACCCCAAAAAATGTTTTTTTTTTTTTTTTTTGGGGGGGGGGGGGGGGGGTAGAGATTCAAACCCATGTGAGCACAAAAAAATGCTTTTTATTGTGATATGAAGTGTCTTTTTTTTATAGCAGCAAGCTATGACAAAATGTTTTCTGTAAAATGTAGAACTGGTCTTGACATAACTCCAAAATAGATAGCTGAAAACAAAGTAGAGTGATTGCTCTTCCTACTGCACATTTAAAGTTAAATCATTGTTGTATGGTGCTTGAAAATGTTCTCATACGATCAACGTGCCTCTACAAACCAGAAAAAACTCCATGAAATGCTGAGAGACATCATTCTGACGTTCATCAGTCAGTAAATCATATGGTTCAACATTTCTGGCATAAAATTCAGCTCGGAAAACATCTGGATGGTGAAAGCCCAAAATTTCAGGCAGCCTATTAGACTGCTGTTGCCATGTGACTTACAGCCAACACCAGTCTGATAAGCTACCTGACAGAATGGGACACTTATTGATGTGTTAGCACAACACACCGAAACGCAATGCATCTGAAAGTTTATACAAGCGAGTACATAAGCTGTCAGAGATAGAGAGAGACACAGACAGACGATAGATGATAAATAGATAGTTAGACAAATGATTGACAGACAGATAGACAGACATACAGATGACAGCTAGATAGACAGATATTTCTTTGCCTTTTCACATACCTTTCTTTCGGTCTGCATCCTACATCTTGTCATCCATTGGTCTGAGCCCAAATAAACACATTTTCATAGTGTTTTGAGAGGTGATATAATTCACAGATTAATGTAAAACGCTCATGTAACACAGAAGATGTATTAATCAATTTAATGTTGGTTCTGAGAGAAATTATAGTTAGCCACACAAATATTTCAGCCCAAAATAAGAGGAAAGTATGGATCAACTTATGGTTTTAGTTCAAATCTCAAAGGTTGAAATGCACAAGCAAATGCAGTTTCTTGGGTTTAAAGTTACATCCACTAGTTTGTGACATTTTGGTGTAAGATCTCTAGAGAATAAACATCATGTGCGTATAATCAAAACATTATTTACAAGATGTGCAAACTATTTAGAAACCACGATGATCTGAGTTGATATTGCTATCCTCTTCAAACAGTTAAAGAAATACAAAATGACATCAATATTGATTAAAAAAACTATCCCTGAAAATTCCAATCACAACACCTCGCAAAACAGACCCTGCCCATCCATACCTGTATGTTAGAAATTAAATAAGTCAATCTATTGATTAAGAACTGTATTCACTTCAATGGAAGCATGACCTCCAAATGTTGCATAAGGCATTGCAACAAATATTACTCAACGCAGCCTGTTAGCTAGACTGCCTTGGTTCTGTAAAGACAGAAATCTCTAAATGTTAAATCTGATTTTAAATAGTCGAGCACACTACAGACAAATGAAGAGGGATTTCACGTAACTAAAGGGAACCGAATGAACGTTAACATACAGAAGCGCACGTAAATCAGTGCTCATGTAGCAGTTTTAGCTTAAATATGTCATAAGTTCCAAAACAGGAGCATGAGATGTTTTTCTGTGAGTCCGTCATTTCGTTTTCTCTTCTGAGTACTTCTTCTGCTGGAGACGCTTGCTGTAGCTCTGGGCCATGGAATTAATGATGGACAGAATAAAATAGCACACCATGACCAGCACCACTTTCTCAAACACCCACGAGAGCCAGCTTTCACCCTGCACGAGGAAAAGAAAAAAGGAAAAAAAAACCTTACATAAATTATATTAAAAAAAATATGTATATATTAATCACTAAATGTTTCCGTGCCTCTAGTCCATGCTAAAACAATATTATATTAAAAATAACAATGTTGGAGAAATTATTTTTTTTTTAAATCAAGAAATTTTTCTGTGATTCTAGTTTGCTAAAATAAAGCAAAACAAAATTGCAAATAAGAATTGTGGGTATATATGCTTTTAATTCATGTAAAAATAAAGAAAAATAAAATGAGAATAAATATATTCTATATTAAATTAAAAAAAAGAAAAGAAAAAGAAAAAAAGATCATTGATTGACTTTTACCGCTGCTGTTCCTTCGCCAGCTGGATTATGAAGCTTGGCTCTCTGGGCTTCCAAGTACTCGCTAAAAGGTTTCTGAAGAGATGCTCCAACCCCAGGGATAATACTGTCCAAGAAAAATTAAGACATGATTAGCAAAGTCTTACCGAGAGCGGAAGCAGCCAGAAGTCCACTAGATCTCCCAACAGCTTTCCTTCAGTGAAGCCTCCAGAACAATGGGGCACTAGATCTCGGAGCCCTCACTTATAGCTGAGAGGCTTCTGTAGGAACTGCTCTAACCAATTAATGAGGAAGTGACTCAACGTTGTGTCATCACTGCACTGTCGGAAGAACCGCCCCGTTTGGGTGGGTGTTAATGTCAGTGGAACCGAAGCATCATGTAGGATCAATTATGATACAATTATTCTGCACCATCTTTGCAGTTCAAAGTGCAATTATCATATCAAAAAGCAAAGAAATACTACTGATAAGAACCACAATACACTACCGTCTCAGTTGTCACATGACCTCACCACAAACAGGCTGATGATTAAGAACCTCAAGTTTGAAGAGCACATTAAATTCAAAGGATGTTGCCCAGATCATGTGATGAAACATGCTGACCACGTTCTTAGATCATAAGTATAAAGTGCTTAATTATAAAGCTACAATTGTGCCTGATTCAGAGATGAACAGTCATTTCATTTGTACTTTTGAGTGGTTTTCAAAGTCCCAACATTCAAAGAGTGCATCACTACTTTTGAGTCACTCTGCTACATCATCTAAACTATCTGTGCACAGACATCACCATAAATGGTGAAGATTTCTCAGGCTTACTTATAAGTGGTCCAAATAGCTTTAAGATCAATCACATGGTTACATTTCATCCTAAAAATCAAACTAAAACATTACATATTTAATTACGGACATGTCATGCCTTATAATGCAATGAAGTCTTAAAAATAGGGCATTGACATTCTTTTAGTGACAATAAACTCTTTTTCCTCGCCAGCGGCAGCATTTTCGATCATTTCCATGAAACTTCATCGCCCCCGAATATTTTATACATACACGTAATATCAAAAGAAAGAAGGGAGCCGCTGTTATTTAGAAAAAAAAGAAAAGAAAACTAGCTTCATGATTATTTTTTTTAACACGTTGAAAAAATAAACAGTCCTATCTCTTCCCGAGTCGACATTTCATTCGGTAACATTAGGTAGTTTTTGATTTATATGCGGCTTAATGTTTGATGATCATGTTATTTTTACATGTGCTTAAACAACGCTTATTTATATAGCTTATTTTATTTATTATGCTTCTATAGCTTATTTCTGCAGTTTCTTCACCTGTGTTTTGATCCTGTACGATTTCAGAAGATGCGTAATAGCGCCCCCTACCGTATAACAGTGAAAACAAGCATTGCCAGAAAATTACGTCTATGGCAGGGAAGCTTTGTTTCATAAATGATGTAATGTTGTGTCATAAGATTCAAAGCTGCGCAGATGAAATGGGTGTATGATAAAGTACAGCAAGAGTGAACGGTAAGCAAACGGAGCAGTCGCTCTCGCGGTACTGTGACGTCAAATACCGATTGTTCTGCGCAGCGCCGTTTCAACTCGAACACGGAAAAGAGTTGAGCAAATCTTCCAACCCTCCCAGCTCAACCCACAAGTATTTACTTTATACCTCAAATGTCGTTAAAATGTCAAAAATAATGTCACAACAGGAGAAAAAAAAATCTTTATGGTCTTAAAATAATCTAAATTAAATGATTAATCAACATATGTTCTTTCTTACTGATTTTGGAGTAAAACGTGACTGCCTAAATAGGTCCAGGTCACATGTATTACACAGCGATATAGAGGAACAGAAACTATCCTCGATTCTTTAGATGATTCAGACTAAACAATGGTAGGCATCTGGCTGTGTGAGAGGGGGTTTGCATGCAAGCATTAAAATGAGCTGCCCACAGTTCAAGAAAAAGTTCAATAAACTCTTCTACATCCTTTTTTTTTAAAGTTTCCTCTTGTGCATTTACATGTTACAATGACATTTGCTTCTTAGAGGCAAAGAAATGACTCTTTATTCATCCATACAATCACTTTACCTATGCACTACCGTTCAAAAGTACTGTATTTTTAAATGTACACAACAAGGCTTTATTTGATCAAATACAGTAAAAAAGGAATATTGTAATTTTTTTATTGTAATTCAACATTTCTATTTTAATAGATTTAAAAATGATGTGATCTCAAAGTTGAATGTTCAGCATCATTACTCCAGTTTTCAGTGTCACATGATCCTTCAGAAATCAATCTAATATGTGGATTTGGTGGTCAAGAAACATTTATTATTGTCAATGTTGAAAACAGCTGTACTGCTTAATATTCTTGATGAAATTAATAACAAATCATGATTCAAGAACAATTTTTGAGTTTTTTGTAATATATATATTATAAATGTCTTTACTATCACTTTTAATGAATCCATGATGAAAAAAAAATCTTACTGACGCCAAAACTTTCAAAGTGTGTGTGTCTGCACTATTTATATACACACACACACAATTTCCCTCTGATTCGTAATTCACATGCAAAAAAAAAAAAAAAGATTAATAATACATTTATTCTTATACGTTCAAAAAGCTTTTTTGAATTGCCATTCATTAAGCCGAATATCAACAAAACCATCTTCAGAATAAGACTATAATTTCAGGTGACCCTGATTCATGTAGTTCTTGTTTAGTCGCTACAATGTTTACACAGGGTGTACAATCACCTCACGGTGGTGTCATTACTCACCCGATCAGAGAGACCATCTGCTCCACTATGTGCTTGCTGAATGTTATGATAACAAAGAGTTTCTGCAGAGAAATAAAAAGTGGACAAACATTGTCAGACAATGAATCAACAGCATGTTCCTCAAGGCGCTGAGTGCTGCAGATTTGTTTTGTGGGGGGGCAGATAGTGTCTTCAGGAGACATGACACGAGGTGAGATCACGGACTCGCTCACGCTCATGATTTGATCATTTGGATGACATGAGCAGCTCTGTAGACATCAGAAGCACCGCTGACTAGAATCTGCTGAGTCAACATTCAAAACTCAAAAGAGGCACATGCAAAGGTCTATCTTTGATTTTCTAAAGGCACTGATCAACACTTTAATAATTATGGGAATCATCTTTTTAGCAATGACTCATTCACTACAAACTTGTTTTCATACTCTCTGTATACCTGAATGTGCATCTTAATAACAGCCTTTCCAATGAGAGTCGCTCCAAAGAAGGTCCAAAATGGAATCAGGAAATGACCACAGGTGATTCCAGCCAGGTCAAACAAGGGATTTGGGATCTGACAAAGAGATATGCATAAGTATTGATAAGCAGCAAAAGACAATATACTGACAAACGCATTAAAAATCAGAACTGTTTCAAAGACCCTGTAGTGTCTTTGGTGGTTGATAACTGTAAAAGAGTAAAAGCCTAGCTAACAATTTGCATTTCATATTATAAATATAATGTATTTTATATTATTCTCTTTCCAGTTTGACAGAATGTTGGCATTCAAAGTGCCATGGGAAGTTAAACTAACGTTTACTTAACATTTTCTTACATTAAAAGTTTATTTCCTGCTTAACATTTCATCAGACAATGATTTTGTAATATCTTTGAATTTCTAAAAAATAAGTTTTTCTTAATATCAGTCATAAATAGAACAGGACGCGATTGAAACATGAGGAAAACTGACCGTTTTAACCGTCGCATTTGTTACATTAAGACTATCGTTACAGTAAGACCATTGATTGCTCCTCTAACATGCTAATGCTAATTGTAGTTTTATTCTATACCATTTGTTATGAAAAATAGCAACTTAAAACATGCCAGAGTTGAAATATATATCCATAGTAATAAAAAAAAATCTATTCCCTAAACAGATCTATTATAAGCTCTACAACAAGTTGGTCAATTTACCACAATAAATAGCTACAGTAAAACATGAAAAATTCTGAGTAGTTTAAAAGGTTTTCTAATGCATGCTGGTGCAAGCAAACTACATCCCAGCTGTGAATCATTTAAATTCTGCATGTTCAAGACAAGCAATTCTAAAGGCAAAGTAAAGAAGAAAAACTTACAGAAGCACAAGCCAGAATTCCAAAAAATCCCACTTTCTGCACCATGTTTTGCACTGCAAGCTTGGCTCTTGATGCAAAATCCTATAAGTAACAAAAGCAGACAACATGGAAAACTGAAGTCAAGTCTGCAAAGACTAAATGATATGGAAAATATTTTATAATGTGATATGAAATAATTGTGTGTGTAATTTATTTATATATATATATATATATATATATATATATATATATATATATATAAATTAAATGCATTTAATATTTGTGTGTGATGGAAAAAAAATACTCATTTATTGTTTACATATAATACGTTTCTTTACATTATTTTAGTAGATCACATTTCTGGAATCAGCTTTCAGTTACTTAAGGCAAAAAAAAAAAAAAAAAACACTTTCAACATTACGCCTAAAATAACAGCCATATAAAATAATTACTCTAAGAACTGTTATCAAAAAAGGGTGGCATTAATCACCAGACCTTGAGGTGTATATAACATTATTAAAGATGACCAATTAAAAGTCTTATGTGAAGGCTCAGACCATGTGGGGTCCACTTAGACACTAAGTGGCCGTGATTAAAGGGAAGCTCTGACTCTGAGTCACCCGCTTCTCAAAGGGTTTACTGGAAGTCAGGGGAGAGCCCTTCCAAGAAATCATGTGACCTGCATAAGTGAACCACAATAGTGGGGACTCATGGGAATATGATACAGGGACCCCTCCCACCAACAGGATACAGTGTCTGCTGCTGGGGGGCCATCACTGTCAGCTTCATAAAGGCATGACCACCAGAAGGATATGGTTAGTTAAGCTTTGAACATCTACCGAAGCTCCTGATAATGATCAAAAAGAGCTGCTGACTGTATGAAGGTGAACCATTAGTTTGGACACATGGGTCCAGTATATGATTTGAGCTCTTGAGATGAAATCCAGACCTGTGCGCTCTGTGCCTGCTCCAGCATCTCCTCAAATTCCTCATAATCTTCATCATCAGGATCTGCGCCAGACAGCCGTGCTGCCCGCGCCATGAAGTAAGGAGGCAGCTCTCCAATAGCCGTGCCCGCACCCTGCAAACACAGTCACACATTATGAGCCTAAAGACGACAAAGTGTGATCTATCAAAAACACCATCGAGTTCTGCAAGTCTTCACAAACAAGACATTGCTACGTTGGGACGGTCACACAAGGTTTTTGAGAACACACTCAGACATGCAGAATCCTTTTACCACCTATAGTTCAGGCTTGAAATTGGAAACGGCGAATTGGAATATCAATTTATATGCCTAAAAGATGTTGATAGAGATGATTCAGAAATCCATTGCCACTTGTATGTATATGTATATATATATATATATTTATTCTTTTCTTTTTCTAATTGTAATGATTTGTAAGGAGTGATTTATAATCAAGTTACACTTGATACACTTCAGTCTATCACCTACGTAACCAATTATTAAAGGCTTTACTTTTCTGAATTTTTTCATAGAGTAAGGATGAATATCATCTGCACTTTTCACCAGATAGAATGTGTTATCAATGTTTTGAGAAGTCTTTCTGTTGATAGTTGGAGCCTGAGCCGAGTTCAGCCCTGGAGAAGCTGTGTATCTGTGTGTGTGTGTGTGTGTGTGTGTGTGTGTGTGTGTGTGTGTGTGTGTGTGTGTGTGTGTGTGTGTGTGTGTGTGTGTGTGTGTGTGTGTGTGTGTGTGTGTGTGTGTGTGTGTGTGTGTGTGTGTGATAATATGGTCTGTATTGGTGAGGTGATTAACTGGCACCATAAGCAGACGGAATGACTTGTTCTCGACAAGCCACGAGGAAGGTCACTAACCCGTCAACCATGTGATCAATGGAGATATGCTTCTGACTATCTGCTCGTGTGGAAAATTAATAGTTTTGTTTACCTTTCTTAGCCAATCAGAATCATTTAACCTTCAATAATGCTGTAGTTAGTAGCCTCTGTTAGAGTATAATTGCTGTAACAATGTTATTGTAAGTGGGGTGGCCAACAAACTCCTTGTGAGACTTGAAATTTTAGTGAAGAATACGTTTCATCAGCAGAAGCTTCTTCTATTAACTGCACTTCTGACTCCTGGTCTTCATTCAACATATCTGGTCCTCGTGTCTTAACTGTAATTCCCCTACAATGTTTTTCATTGCAGCGAATTAAAACATCAAAAATGTTCATCATAAGATAAAACATGGTGGATCTTCTGGAGTTTCACATGCAATTCAATTAAGAAGCTGCATTTATCACTTATTTAACATGACAGAATTTTTAACATTTGAATTAAGAATTTTATATTTATGAATAAACGTTTGGGATCCCATTCCAGAAGGTCAACTTCCAGCAGAGTTAAGTTTGAACCCTGCTCTACCGAAACCAAACAGCTCAATTAGTTGGAGCAGGTGTGTTGAAACTAAGAGCAGCACGAACAGCTTTCGTAATTAATGGGCCAAGACTGCGCTGTGAAAACACTCACCCACATGCAGGCCTCCAGGCGAACCTTCGACATGATGGTCCACAGTGAGATGCTCTCCTGTAGGACCTCCTCCTCGGGACACACTATCTGTACTGGGTAGGGTGGCTCAGGGAAGTTCACTGAGCCACATTCATATGCAGCCAAGGTGACAGAAGCTATGTGTGGACCCTGGAGGAAATGATGCAATCACACGTTTACGGACTGAAATAAAACTTCAAGTGAGCATGAATATTTCTTGCTCGTGAGCTCTGTCATATGCAAAGCTTGATGCATTTCTAAGAATAGAATAGAGTAAAATAACTGTTTGCTGACAAAGTACTTAAAACTACCACAAATGTACATGTGGTTGAATGCAAATGCAAAAAGCTTGTGACTTCAATGCATTACGATGGAAAAAACACAAAATCAAAATGACAATTCATTTGCTAAGTGAAAACAGGCACTGATGTCATTCCTTCCCAGTCGGTCAATCCGTGGGAAAATATACGTGGGAGAGAAGTCTAGCATTTTAACCTCTGATTAACCTTCCTTAACCGAAGGAGTCATAAATGACTCTACCATTCCTCTACCATTTAGATGAAGGCTCCATCCAAATCTACCATAATCCAATAGGAAGTTCTATACAGTTGCATCAAATGATAGAGAAACCTTTATTTTGTCATGGTAAATTTTGTTTGATAATGAACAGAGTGCAAGGAGATATCCAAGACCTTCAATAAAAAGCCTGTTAAACCTAAACCCAGTCTAAATATTGATGGTGGTCTCAGGTTACTCTGCTGACTGTTGGGATCTTTACAGTGAGAGGTGATGTCAGCCAGTCAGGACCACCACAGGTTAGTCACATTCAGAGTAATGAGCTCATGATGGTGTCACTGCAAAGAGCCTGATACTGTTTACTGAATTGTTTTATCTGATTACTCAGTGCAATTGAATAAACTTAATCATGAGATGCAGTTGAGAAAGTTGATTTTTTTTAAATGGAGCGTTTTTGCCACAATTAAAAGTTTACGTCACCCAGAAATGGAAATTTGGTCATTATTTGCTCACCCTCATGTTGTTCCAAACCTACATGAGTTTCTTTCTTCTACAGAACACAAAAGATGATATTTTGAAGAATATTGGTAATCACTCAGTGACGGTAGCCAATGACTTCCACTTCAGGGGAAAAAACAAACTTTGGAAGTCAATGTTTAGCATCGACTTTCCACAGGATAGGAACAAAATGAGGGTGAGCAAATAACGACAAATACATTTTAGGTGAACTAGCTATTCTACTAAAGAGAAAGCACATTTGTAAAATACAGTAATCCCTCGTTTATTGCGGTTAATGTGGACTGGAATAGGTGAAAATCCCCGAAGTAAGATCAGCCAATCAGCTCACGGGATACATCCACTCGTGCTCTCATTGGTCGATCTTGCACCGGGAACCAATCACGTGCTTGTCTGAGTACCGGTGGGTGTGTACAAAGCCTCTGAGAGAGTTTCTCTCTTTGTCTGGCATTCTGGGAAACCGTTTTTCTCGCATAACGATGAAGCAACGCTGCTTTCCGCAATACGGCAGCCGATATGGTGGTATTTTAGAACTTTTATTTTTCGATGAATATTTTTGAAAAATCCACGATGCACTGAGGCCGCAAAACTTGAACTGCGAAGTGGTGAGGAATTACTGTATCTATAAAATTCTGTCTTTATATTAAGGGTGTCTTTTTTTCTACAAGTAATGTTAGGTGTATAAAGGTAATAAAATAATAAATATCATTGCAGAACCATTTGAGTTACTTTTGCTTTGACAGCCCTGTTACTAGATGTTGTCCTACATGCAACTAAAAAGACAAAAAATAGATCTTGATGTGTAAAAAAAAAAAAAAATTATGTAAAAATCTGGTTGTGAAACATTGTGCGTATTCGCACTTTCACATCCCATTCTTTCACAATGCCGCCCATAGACACACAAACCGTGTGCAAAGCACAAGAATTCCCCGGTGACAAAGGAGGGGTGTGACTTCACCACAGCCAGTGGAAGTGGACACTCCTGACCACTGTCTAGCAGTTCAATCTGAGTCAGTGGAAACTGGTGAAAGGTTCTGCTTACAAGATCTGCTGCAGAGAAGCAGAGACAGGCACATGCTCTCACTGCCAAACTATTTATAAACTTCAGTGGAACGTCGAGCAGAAATACTCCTTACTTTGACAGAGGGCCTCTGACAGTTAATCTAGGGGAATACCCGAATATTCAAAGACCAAATAAAGTCAACGCTTGACTTATTTTTATTAGCTGTGATCTAGATGTAGTGGGTTTTGGTACATATACACTGTAAAAGTTTAACTGTGAAAAATCGAAGAAACTTTCACCCAGAAAATGCTCTTTAGAATGAGGAATTAAGTCTAAATGTCAGTCGTGTTTGAACTCTTACCAGGTACAAGAGGAACGTGTGCAATCCAGTGCCGAGACCAACCGAAGACAAAATACCCAGGCCTACCCAGTAGGCACACCACAGGAACTTCATCTCCAGGTACTCTACATACTACAAACAGTTGCAAACACATTAAAGAGTAACTAAGAAGCATCAGAGTACCTACTACTCTATTGGAGCATGTGAACAAAACAAGCTAATTACTGCCTTGAGGAAGCGGTTTTATATTTATTTTAATGCTTAAAAAAATTAGTACAAGCAACAAAATAGTGACAGACAAATACTGAGCTCACCTGCTGATGTGCTCCTTCTATTGAGTAAGCCATCGAGAAAAGTGAAAAAAGGACTACGGTCAAAAATACCACACCTCTTCTCTGCCAAAGCCTGTAAACCAAAATAAATACAAATTAATAATTTTACATTAATGATGTATTGTGCAGTATTAAAAGGTAGATTGCACTACAAGACAGAAAAATCAAATAAGAAAATTACAATAAATCATATTTTGAAGTAGCTTATTCAAAAGTTGAGTCTGTAAGATTTTTTGTGTTTTTGAAAAAAGTGTCAAAGCTGCATTTATTTGATCAAAATTACAGTTTAAAAAAAGTGATATTGTTAAATATTACAATTTAAAATGTTTTGATTTGATGTTTAATCTGTTAAACATTTCTTATCGATGTTGAAAACAGTTGTGCTCCTTAACGTTTTGTGGAAACTGTGATGCATTTTTCAAAATTCTATAATAATCAGAAGCAACAGCATATATTCGAAATAGAATTTTGTTAGAACATTATAAATGTTTTTCCTGTCACTTTTGACCATTTAATGATCCAAGAAAATCTTACTAACTCTTTTGAATGGTAATGTATATTGCATTCAGTTCCTTTTGAAGCAAAGAATCTGAAAATACTTGTTTTACTTGTTGAGTGTAAATGTTAATCAAAGGAGCGCTTACACGACAACAGCTTTTTGGTGGCCTGAAAAGGCAAATTTTGAAATTGGGACTTAAAGTGCATGTTTTTGAAAATGATGTCTTCGAGTAAATTCCAAAAACATTGATTTGTGAAAACAGTGACTGTGTTCAGTCTATAGGTATGTTGTTTTTCAGTGACGTCAGGCCAGTAGTTTACATGCATAATACAGCATTTTTAATTGTTTTGGCTGATCCATGTCATTCGGGATCGTTTTAACACCTTCGTTGCTTTTTATGCAAAAAAACGTTTCCGTTTCTAATACATGATTTTTGTGTAAATGCGCCCTTAGTTTCACCATAAGTCAGATGCAAATACATTAGTTCAGTGTTTTTCAACCTTTTTTGAGCCAAGGTAAATTTTTTCATTTAATTTTTTTTTTTTTTTTACAAATTCACAAGGCACACCACCAACCGAAAATGTTACAAAAATTAAACACTGTAGCCTATATTAACAATATACACTCATTCTTATCAAAGTGTCTTGAATAGTAATAAATAAATAAAAAACACAAAGAAAAAAGTATTTTATGATTAATTAGTTTTCAAAGAATGTTTTTTAAACCAATTAGGTGAAATTTAATCATTTTCCACGGCACACCTGACGATCTCTCACAGCACACTAGTGTACCGCGGCACAGGGGTTGAAAAACACTGCATTGATTAAACCTCCCATTCACTACTACCTAAAAAGACACTCAAAATCAAATTATGAGTGTGAAATAAAATTTATTTCTTACTTCAAGGTCCATTCTTTCAGTGTAACGAGGGTTTCTAAGAAGAAATACTGTAGTGTAATAATAGGCCTTTTCCACAATACTAAAGAGAGACGCTCTTCCCTGTCCTGCTGCTTTCTCTCTCTCAGAGATGAATCTGTGGGAACAATCCACAAGCTTTTAACATACGACTTAATTATTATATTTTAAAACAACATGCCTCTTTCCCAGGTACAAAAGACAATCTGTAAAAAAGATTGCATATTAAAAATCTGTATGATTTTTCATTAAGATTGATGTCAAGATCAAACAAAATTAGCAACATTAGCTACATCTTCCATATTGTGACATACATCTGACAGTAACGGGTTATCGGCACAAAAAAAAGAAAAAAGACGGGTGGGGACATGGTTTTAGGCATCTGTTGTTGATTAGATTTCACAATGCAAGTGTCAAACTCAAAAGTGGAGGCAGATGAACACGTGCCTGTCGGGCAGAGTTTAAAAAGACTAAATGACTGGAAAAGTATTGCATATTTCAACAGAAGCCTGACGTTTGCACCGGAAGATCCAGTTAGGATATTTATATTAAACATTACAAGGTCAAATTTGGGTGGGTGATGAAAGGAAAATGCAATAAGATTTTTAATACATTTAAATTTTCCATTTCATGTGGACTTTAAGATCAATGATGAATCCATCGATGATGATGTCAGGTCTGTTTATCTGCACGGGATGTTTTATCTCTGGTTCTGACCCTTGATCTGTTCAGCTGAGGCTTACATGATGGCAGCCAGCTGGTGATTGATTATATCAGCTTAACAAACCTGTGGAACTGCCATTCTGCTTGTCTTTCGGTCCTAGTCTTTTCTGTGGCTGTTCACATTCTGCTCCATTTGCATCCATGTCCCAGCACTGTTTACAGTTCAAACACCTGCACACATAAAACAAACTATATAATGCCATCATAAATGACAGCAGTGACAATATTCACTCAGTGAGGTCTTAGTAAGTTTGCAGAGCGCAGATAAACATCCCAAATCAAACTCTGGAACTGATGAAGATGGTTAGTGCTTCATCTTTAGAGAATAAATGGGATAAATTCTGATGTATAAAGTAACCTGAGGATCACAAAAAGCTTATTACTGTCAACAGTATAGACTAATAAAAATATGATGTTCATTTATTTCCTGATCACCTGTATAGGACCTTTAACTAGCAGTTAAGCTAACATAACTAAGCCAGAACTTCATAGAATAAGATCAAGTCGGGTTATAATGTGAGGTTTATAAGCTCTTGCTTGGTCACTAATTATAATATTAAATAAACAAATTCATTTTCTTAAATTCAAAACGCACATGTGTGTGATGAACCGGCAAGAATTAGCTGTCTATGTTAGCTTTGAGTCCACTGCCGCTGTTTAGATTTTATTTCAGACTTGACAACGAGCGCATAGGGATGTTTACATAGTTTTAGGCTAAAAAGAGTTAAAAGCGTCATAACAGAGGTCAGGTGAAGCGAAAGGACGTGTTCGTACCTGAAACCACTCTTCCGTCCTGACAGCAGCAATAAGCGACGACAACAGCCACCGGAAATGACTCATGTTCACGTCAGGGTAGCATTTTCAAAATAAAAGACATCGGCCCAACTGTCATCTACTTTGTCGGTTTTATCATAAACAATCAATTTCATCGAGCTCTGCACTTTACAACACTTTTCTAGAAAAAAAAATTCATACATTTTAATATAGGATATCGCCTATCTGCTTCGGATTATGTCCACGTATTTTTACTCACTGAGACAAAAATAGAAAGGATATTTTAGGATGACCGAGAAGGCCATTTATATTTTCGAGGTCGATATATTACGCTGCCAACTTCCGGGATCGTAGCAGTTGCAAACTTCCAACTGTTATCTACTTAACTAATTACTGTACTGAGAAGTTAGTGTCCTTTTTCAGTGTGAATATTTATAGGCGTATCAAATGTATTTAGATTTTTAAACACTTTTACATATTTCTTACTTATTTCTTAAAGACTGACACAAACAAGCAGGTTAATATCTAATCATAAAATAGTAGATATCTAAATATGTAGTTTCATATTTCTGCGATTTTTTTTAAAGGTGCACCAAGTCATTTTTCTCTTATTGTACTTCATTATAATATAATACCATTTTAAAACAAAAAAAGACTGCTCTTCTTTAATGGCTACTGTGTGTTTTGTGGAAAAATAAAGTGGCAAGATATAGGATGGAGAAATGGATGGTTCATTTTAATCTTTGCCAATTTACAATCAAGCCACCAAAAGTCACAATCCTTTGAATTTATTTCCCTATTTTCAGATTTTCTGCGGATCGCACACAAATCTTACAAGTGAACAAGCATTGGTATCCATTTGTGTATTCATTCTCCTGTACACCCCGAATAGTGAGCTAGAACAGCACGACACCTGGCACACACAAACCTCAATACAAATAATTGAATGAGTAAACACAGAAGTCAGAAGAATCGATGTATCCCTTGCTCATTTATGGAAATGGACTCGCACAAGAAAGAGCACTGTATTCAATACAAGGAAAGGTCACCTGTTACACATGGAGTGAATGAGATGTTAACAACTACGAGGTCGATCGGGGAAACCCGTTTAGGCTAAGGGATTAAAATCGTTTACTATATTCATGTCTGTATGCACTTAAAATGTCCATACAGCTACATATTTGTGTAGAATATCAGATTATTACTTAGTGTTAGCTAAATGTACCCATGGATGCAAATATTGTTTTAACCTTTTTCAGAATATACAATAATGAAATGCATTAAACAGACTTGACAGTGTAAGCTCTTCACATACAATACATCAAAATTAAGAGATTCTACATAAGTTTCCTCTCACGACAGAGTGCAAATCAGATGCTTCACGACATTTTAAGGTTAATTGCTCTTCTCAACACTCCATTTACATACACAACCCATCGCCCCTTAAAAAAAAAAATAATAATAATCCACTCACAAAAAAGAAAAAGAAAAAAATAGTGATACAAGTAGCCTTAAATATATATGGAATGTGAAATAACAAAAAACAAAAAGTGGTCCAAATATTTTCTTTGACAACACAAATAAAAATGTCCTTCAATGCATTAAGGAAAATAATTTAAAAGGCGCAAATTTATTTTTTACTTTATATAACCTTGTGAGTAGACCATAAGAAGCTAGTAAAGAACTTAAGGAGAGATGGATGGACAGTTGTGGGCAGGAGGGCTTTACATGCCATAGCCGAAGCCTGGCTGTGCGGGTTGGCCGTAGCCGGTCGCCGTGGGGTATCCGTAGCCGTAAGGCTGCTGTGGGGGTACTGCGACATTGGGTCCTGCAGTGAGCATCAGCTGGGGTGTGCCTGGGAAAAACAATTGAACACATTTACATCAGGCTGACCCACTTACTTAAAAAGTTTAGCATGCAATTGTAAATGATCTGATATCAGACTATTCCGCATTTGTAACTGCGTAGCTGTAGCTGCGTTTACATGGACACTAATAATAATAGAATTGGTTGCACAGTCGGAATTCAACCACGGCATTCGGAAAGAACTGGCAAAATTAGATGTACATTTCATTCAAAGAGATGATTTAAATCTTTTCTAATCAGTTCAATAAGACATAGGATTGACGTAATGACCTACAGAATGAGCTGTTGTTGTTGAATAGTGTGATAAACGACTGTTGTGTCAATCTAAAAATCTCTTTCCACTCATTGTCTCTGATGTGGAGCAGAACAACGTCCCACTGGTCCTCGCTTCGGGCTCTAATTCACAGATGCCTTGTTTTGGGTGCGAGAAGATAATTGCTGTAACAATGTTATTGTAAGTGGGACGGCCTACGAACTCCTACGACCTGAAGCTTCTGCTGATGAAACTGCAAACTAAACTTCACTAAAATTTCTTCTATTGACTGCACTTCTGACTCCTGGTCTTCATTCAACATATCTGGTCCTCGGGTCTTAACTGTAAATCCCCTACACTGCAAATATTTGTGAGTAAAATATTAAATTATATTTGTATATTAAAACAAAGTGAATAAAGAACAAACCAAACAAGTGTTACAATTTATTATTTAGACAAGAAAAACTAAACTAAAATTACAGTTCAAGGCTTCTTACCGTAGACAATGGGTTGTGCCTCTGTGAGCTGCTCTTCCTCTTTCCTCAAGGACTCGGAAGCATCCAACTTATCAACCTGAATGAAGAAGAGCGAGAAAGGACAAGAGGAAAAGTGAGAAGAGATAAATACCTTGAAAAATAAAAGGGGGTAATGACTGATGGATGGGACCATTCACAGGAGATGCATAAAGCCAAGCTTAATACAAGGTGCACACGCTTTTAAAGCAGGTCTCAGGGCACAAGCTTCTTACCAAGGCACTCCATTCCGAACCACTGAAATAAGCATCCTATTATGTGCTATTAGTCTATGCATTTCACATGTAAATCACGGACACTATGGCTTTATATGTACTCTATGATTCAGTCAATATGGTGCTAATAGTAGATGGTCCCCCACACAGTCAGTCAGTAGTTGATTACTTAGTGCATATGTAGAAAACAGAACCCTCTTAAGGTGCGGTCACATTAGTGAAATATCAGTGAAATTTCATGGGGAATCCATTGTCATGTGTATCAAATCACAAATTATAGTACATACATAAACCAAGAAGCTATTGGTCAATATGGTGAATTCTAATGAGCAATTAGACCGGATACGAAATCTGTGTAGGGAAATCTTTCGTCCCAAACGCATAGGTTCCTACTGCAACAGGATTTCACCCGTGAAAATCCATCAAATAGCAGTAAATGTGACCGCACCTTTAATCAAACTTGATGTTATGTGCCAAGAAATCCTGTGGGAATATTTAAAGGAGAGGACGCTGGTCATAGGACAGGTTCTGTGAAAGATCCCCCTGTGAGGAAAAGGAAGTCATTGCAAAAGTAATATAAACGAAAACTTAAAGTCCTATAGGTGTCTTACCACCTAAACTATAATCTAACAAACATGACCAATAAGCAACTAAAAGCTAAGTAACAAAGGATAGATTCTCCTGGGTGTCTTACCAATCCTCGAGTCATTTGAATTAGGATTTAAAGCAATAGTTCACCTAAAAAGTGCAATTCTGTCCTTATCACCCTCTTTACATTTTAAATCTGTATGACCGTTTTATTTTTTATTTCCATGGAACACAAAAGGAATCACTTTGAAGATATAATGATCATTTTCTCATATAATGAAAGTTAATGGGAACAGGGGTTGTTGAGTTTTTAAAAAATTATACTGTAGTAGCATAAAAATTATCCTTGGATAAACGATAACTATGATGAAGAGACCAAAATTTGACTTTTATTGCACATTTTATGTAAAAGAGCACATGGAATACTCTTCAAAATTTCTCCTTTTGCATTTCACAGCAGAAACAGTCACACAGGTTTGGAATGCATGAGATAATAATTACAGAAATAAAGATTTTTGGGTGAATTATACCTTTAAAAGTTAAAAGGGCATTTGGGTTCAGTTCTCTACATAGAGCCGATGTCATTAACATTTAAAAGTTAAAGAATTAATTTGTTGAGTAGGCTTAAAGAGATCGGCAGGTCGAAGTTTCGTTGAGAGGGAGAAATCATGCCACAGGTGTAGTTTGTTATTCCCATGTTAAAAAAGAGTGCATGAGAGAAAGGCAGAGTAAGAGTGAAAGTGTGACAGGGTGAGAGATGGTTTATTCAGCCATTCACGGCTTCCAGAGGCAGGCAAAGCCAACAGCCACAATCCCTGACCGTTCAAGGGTGCTACTAACACAGTAAAACACATGCTTGTGAAGTATCTACAGCAAACAACGGTTTTATTTTTGTGAAGGACCACACTTTCTCATAGCTGTCACTAGATTGTAGCTTAAAAGCAAATCGAGCAACCTTGCACCACTTAGAGACCAATAACACAAAATTCAGTATTAAAAAAGAAATTGCGAAAATGTGGTCACTTCTTTTTGCCATCTTCTCATTTTTTTTTAGCCTAGAACTGAATTAGCTGATGAACATTAACAATATAGGATTTTAAATTTAATGGGGGAGCCTCTAGTTAACAATGGCAAAAATCAACGAAATGAGCGTTGAGTGGCGTTCATCAGTTAATTCCAGCTTTCTACCATCTACAGGTCTGAGGCGAGCTACCACAGCATCTGGCAAACGAATGGTCAGTAATCTAGAAGAAACTCAAGGAAAGTCTAGTTAAGGTGTGTATTTAAAAGCTGCAGAGTGACATGAAAGGGTAGAAGTCATGCAGATTCTTCAAAGTTTCAGTCTTCCAAACTACAAGGGTTAAAGATGGAATAAGAGTGAACCTTCACCTTTTCCTTAATTGCATCAACCTGAAAGGAAATTTAAGAGTGGCAGCTTAAGAAAAAAAGCAAACTTAACAGTTCAGCATTGCAAAAAAGCAGGTAGAGAACAAATGTTAAAAGAAATTAACAGCGGGAAATCATAGAAGATACAAATCAAATGTCCTCCCCATGACTCCACTAGCTGTCTAAAAGAATAAATATTACCTAGTGTAACCATGAACCTAAACATGTTGTAATTTTTTTTTTAAGTTGTGTTTTTTATTGAAAAAAGGGGGGGGGGGGGGGGGGTCTTGTTATGGTGATAATTCTTCATGAATAAATGTCTGGTCTGAGCATGAAAATGAATGACAAAAGAATTAAAACTTTCAATTACTCATATGGAAAGAAGGTAAAACCAAGAAAGCAGGATTTTAAGGCATCGTATTCACTATCATTTAAACATTTACGGTCAATGCGATTTCTCTAAATTTTTTACTTTCAAAAGAATCCAGAAAAAAGAAATTATGACTGGAGAGTGATCATGTGACACTTATGACTGTAATCTTACGCAAATGTCAGAATGAATAGAGGAACGTCACTTTACAGTCAGGATGACCCCTCAGCTGGACTGAATGGCAAAACATGCTGCAACATGAATGGATTTAACAGGGGAAACTGTGTAAACGGAAGTAAAACAAACAATTATCTTCTTAAATTAATTGAATTTGGACTCGACAGTGTTCCTCACAGCTCACCAAAGAACCAGTGGACCACAGACATTGACGTGTGGTTTCCTGACACTTATATGCACCTGCTCGCAACGCAGGGGAAATACATAAAGCAAAGCCAGTGAACGCTTTATCTATTAGACAACACCATAAAAACAATATAAAGTAGATCTAAAACGGGATGATAACTTATATCATTGTTATATATCGTCACATTCCCCAGCCCCAAAATGTGTTAAAGCACTGAGGCATTATAGACATAAAATTCTGACTTTCTGGAAAGATGCTTGGAAACAATGTGCATTGTGAACAGCTATAAAAATAAATCTGCCTTAACTTGACACTTGATCACACTTCATTCTTGGATATTCTAGTTATTTCAATATAGAAACTTTTAAAGTTATCTGGATCGATCCATCTATCAATCTAAACTTGCTTTGTAAAGAAATAATTGGTTTGTCTAACATTATCCAACAATCCCCTTTAGTAGAAGGCTCATCATTATGATGTTTTTTTTATTCAACATATTTGGACAAAACTTTAGTAACGCAGAATACAAGATGGGAAATATTTAATTGATGAGTTGTCAATACAATATATGACCTAGGGTATGATTTTACCCCAAAATTAAACATCTCCTACACAAAACACCAACTGCAAATTCATGTTCTGCTGCCTGAAGCAATCAATTTGCTTCTAATTTCAGTGTTTTTTGTGTTATTTGCAGTATTCACACTGAACACCAGCACTGTTACTCAATCTTTTTGTCCCTCAGTGTGTGTAACCGCAGTGATTCCCGCCTACTGTGGTGTCACGTGTATACCCTCAATATTCATTTTACATACAGTACATCTGATGCCTAAACTAATTATTTAGCTTTTAGTGTTTTATTTTTAATTTACTTGTAGACAATACAATCATTTTAATATCAATCATAATATGAAAAATAAAGATGGAAACGGTCAAGAGAAACATTTGTTTTAGCAAAATGGTAGGTTTTAAATTTTTACTGTGTTGTTAGCTTAGCAACACGCTAACATCAAAGATTATTGGAATAATTTGGGAGTCAAATTTATTTGAAGTCAGCCACTAGGTTTTGGAAAAGAGCTAAAGTGTTTGCACTGAGAAAAGGCTTGTTCTAAAGATAGGCTCTTCAAGCGGGGGTCCGCAGCAGTACTGCAGGGAGTCTGTTAATTAATGTTTGGTCACCAATAACCAAGCATGCTCAAACCAAAGCAAGAGCAACCTCAGATGATACTGTAATAATATCATAATGGTGAAACAGATTCGGCAAACACTCGGTAAAGGCGTTCTCTTGAGCGTAAATGTAAAAACATCAAATATTTCTGTTTACAATATGTTTTTGAATCGGTGAAAAATATAGCCAATCAGAGGCGTTTAATTTAGTCCGAATCCACTCACCGCTCAAAACGATGGATTTTTTTTAATCAGAGAAGCTCAGTAAGACTTTAAGGAAATTAATTTTATGCAGTTCATTGAATAATAAAAAGTTAATTGCTGCTTTTACCACAATGTTACAAAAAGTTAGGGTCAATGATGTGTTTTATCATATTATTGTTTTTACTGTATTTTTTAAATTCAAATTTAGCCCACATTTTTGAATGCTTTCTAATCTTTTAACGTAATTTCTTTGAGTTGGGTGTGCATAGTTATGTCTTATCTTTCTAGGTCTGTGAGGTGTTGTCAGAATGTTGTGTATGTGGGAGTTCTGCACACTCAGGAATCCTCTCATTTACAAACAAAGACACAATGTAATTAAGAGAACTGAGATGTGACCGCTCTTTAGTGATTGTAACGAGAGCAGTCTTTTTGGGGCTATATATAATCCATTGCATAAAAGTTTTTATTTTCATGCTGCTAAGAGGCCCGTTATGGTGGAGCCGTTGCTTACAATTTATATCTGTGCTTTACTAGCGAACCCACACTAATTTCAGATGCTCTGCGATTTGATTCTTAATTGTCCATTTTTAGTTAAACTTAAAGCTAAAGTTCAGGCAAATGTTTAGTTGTCCATTTGAAAGTAGAATTAAAACATGAATTTTTAATAAACATGAATCTAAAGTTCAGGTAAATGTTTAATTGTCCTAGTAATATTTAATCTGACTAGTAAAATTCAAATTTCTCTCCTGATTCAATTAAATAATTTACACCAACTGTGAACCACCAATGATTTTTTTTTTCCCACAACATGTTTGCTTAGAATGCACAAATCTCAATTTTAACAAAGAAAAGTAATATACAGACAATGATGCACATGCAACATCAATAACTGCACAGTTCTAATCTACTTTCTTAACACAACTACCATGATATGGTTGGTTTATTAAAATCGAAGGCTATATACTTAATATGTAGCTCTGTTTGACAGATTTTGTATCGGGGGTGCCTGCTCCATGTCTCTATCGCCTAAGGGGTCCGTGCCCTGAAAAACGTTGAGGACCCCTGTGTCCACCATCAGACCTAGCGGATCCGCTAGATGGGGGCTCACCTTGGTGAGGTACTCCCTCATGACCTGGATGAAGTAGGGCATGGAGAAGTCCATGAGGTTGTGCCTCCACGCAGTCTCCAGCACCACGTCGGGCCTCAGCAGGTCGTAACAGGTGAACAGGCAGGCGGCAAAACACTCTTTCTTGTCATCCTGCAAGAACCACTGCAGCAGCTCCTCAGCCAGCTCTGTGTCCTTTGACTCTGAAGCGTACTGCATCGCGTCCTGTGGAAAAGCAACAAAAACAAACAATCACTGAACTGTCCTGAAAACAAACATGGGGTGGAAAAGGAGTGCTAGGAAAAGTCTAGAGATGGATGGATCTAAAATACTGAGAGCCCTTGGTATGAGAGGCGATTGGCTAATTGTAAGACCTTGTAGAGTTTGTCTTTTTTGCAGAGCTCCACACTCTGCTTCCAGCGGTTGTTGCCTTTGAACAGGTAGGCGGCGATTCGCCTGAACTCGATGAGTTCATGCTTCTCCAGGCTCTGAGCCAGAGATATGTTGTCAAAGTTGTCATAGGCGTCGATGGATGTGCGAAGAGCCTGTAAAGAAGAAACATTTTTTATTTTTTTTAAAGATGACTGACTGCAAAAGACTGTTTATAAAAATGACAGACTGGGTCCCACATTTCATACATACCTGATAATCCTCCTCTGTGATGAAGAGATTATTTAGTGCCTCATTTACAGATTTGTTGTTGTGGTTTTGTACAGATCTCAGGTAAGGTTTCACCAACGGCAATTGCTTGACCTAAAAAGAATCAACAATCAAAATGATTGGATCTTTCCAGGTTAAAAACAGCCAACTGGTTGTACCATTAAGCACAATTTTGCGCAAGGTACCTTGCTGAAGAAGTTGACGGCACGGGTGTGGTCAAGACGTGGGGACAGTACGATCAACAGGTCGTTCAGTAACAGCGGTTTAAACTCCAGGTAAAACTGAACGGCTTTGTAATACAGTTCAACGTTAGCAACCTGCAACAATAATTACGAAAACAGTTAATTTCCTTCACTCGAGTATTCGATAAAATAAATAAAAAACAAGTTTAATTGAAGAGAGCAAACAAAGGCTAAGTTTTTGTGACAATACCTTGGTTATGATGTCCTTGAATTGGCTCTCCTTCCAGGCATCTGCAGGATGGTTCATCATGGTGATGATCGCATTGTCATACTCCTCATATTTATCATAAAGGAATACTAGCTCCCCCCACAGGTGAGCCTGCTCAGCTGCCCTCAAAACCTGAAGAGAAACATTAAACAAGTTATTCCAGAAAATCAATACAGAGCCATGCAAAATACATAGAGAGTGGGGTTTAGTTCACAAAATATTGGGATATAATTTGTTTGCCATTTTGAATGAGAATTTGTTCAGCCCTAAATATACAAACTCCATTTACATCTATTCATTTAACAGACGCTTTTATCCAAAGCGACTTACAACTTGAGGAATACAGAAAGCAATTCATCCTGAAGAGGCAAAAGTAAATAAAGAGTGCTCACAATAAAAAGTTTTGAACATTGACTGAAGGAAAGTGAAAGCAAGGAAGGAAAAGTTTTTTTTTTTGTGTGTGTGCACGTGTTATGTTAGGTGCTCACGGAAGAGATGAGTTTCAGCTGTCCTTTGAATATTGACAGGGATGACGCTGACGTCAATACAAGAGCAAAGAGACACTTCATCTCACTGACCTTAGGAATGTTGACTCTGGACCAGAAGAGCTCCAGGTGCTCCCTCATCTTCTGAGGTTTGAATTTAGAGTAGAGGATGGCCAGTTCTGTGAACATGCCCATGTGAGCGCGCTCCAACCCCAGCGCCGCCTCCAACATGGTGATCAGCTCCTCGAAATAGCCACGGTCCTGACGGAGCAACAACAAACATCAAATCAACCCTCCAAAGATGGACAGATGCAATAAGAAGGTTCTTCTAGGGCTGGACGGTATATCAAGTTTATGATACATCAATATAATTTGAATAAACGATATAGGATGCATCAATACAGTTTATATCAATGTAAAAGTAACTTGATACAAGGACACAGAATGAACTGCTGCCCAAAAAGTGCATAATCTAAATTGTCCAAAAACATGAGACATGCTTCAATATAAAGGGCTTCAAAATAGCTCATAAGACATAGTTAGCGTGTCTAGTTTAGCCGTCGGATGCTCTGACATATTTGCGCTGTTTAATGCGTTTGATCTTGGAGCATAACTTGCATTTCTCTCTGTAAATGTAAGTCATGCAAATATTTCCATTTTGCTGCAAGGAGTGAGCGAGTCTTAGGCGAGCAAGTCCTCACAGAATTCAGTGAACGAGTGACCCTGCACTCGTGCATCAAACACATGGAGCGTAATCAAAAAGTTGTCGTCGTCAAAAAAAAAATCAAATATTTGTTGTTGGATATGAAATGTGCCACATGTAGAATAAAGCCTACAAGTAACTATTTCTTATGATGCAGTAACCAAAGCGACTAATATAATTACTACAAGCTCGGATGACTCACCAGTTAACATCTGTTTTTTTCTTTTTAGTTCAGTGAATTAAACTTAAGCTTTTAAAAGAATCATGTTTGTTTGTGGATTATAATGTTTTTACACTGTTAAAATACAATGTATTTTAACCCCATTTTGAACCGTTATATTCACTAATTATCAGTGTTTATTGTTACGTTCATTTGTTTTCATAGCCTTCAATATGAACACTGTAGAACAACATTGGGCAGATTCTGAAATAACATTTAAGTAAATACAATTTTTTTTTAATCCAAATAGAAATATGTAGAAAATACCGAGATATATATACCGTAAATCGCCATTCAGCCAAAAATACAGAGATATGATTTTTTTGGCCATAATGCCCAGCTCAAGGTTCTTCTGAAAGCAAAAACTACAATGTTCCTCCAGGCAAATTCATTTCCATGGTTTTTCAAGTTGTTTGTGTTTACTGGATAAGGGTTTTAAAAAAAACATCATGACAATTATTATACTACTGCATTCTATTTTGTTTGTAATCCTATAGTAGTTACAGTTTTATGTAATTGTAAATTAAATTTAAAACCATTATAGTGAATATTATAGCTTAAAACTTATTCCTTATAGAACATCCCTTAATATTTTCAGGTTTTCCATGAATGTGGGAATCCGGTTAACGTCGCACAAAGCAAAATTAAATAATTTTCAGTCTAACCTGGTAGTAGTTGATGAGCTCCTCAAGTTCATCCGCATGAACGACAATATGTAATCCACACATCTGAGCCAGACGAAACTCCTTCCCGTCTACACAGGCAAAGCAAACCTACGAGCAGAGAACATCTTTGTTGCTAATGTACCACCAATGTCGAAAATATTAAGCAGCAAAGCAAATGGGATTCAAACTTTTAGAAGACAAAGCAGGTAACATGAAAATGTGCTGTTGCAGAAGGACAGTGCAAGAAATTATCTCAGAATGAATAATCAGACCTCTTTCCAAGTCCTTGTGCTGTTGGCTTTGCGAGCCCCATCGACAGCAGCCTGATATTCCCCAAGATGCACCAGGGTAGAGGCCAGACGGCCGAAGTTGGATACATTGTTATAAAGTAGTTTAGCTGCATCGTACATCTTCTCATCATAGCATCGGTCACCAACCTAGACAAAGAGCAAAAGGGGTTATCAATCAGACATTACAAAAAAAATTTTTTTTTTTTTTTAAGCGTAAGACCTTACTTTTTCTTATTGAGGGGCAATAATACTTTAAAATGAATAATTACAATAACTAACAGCTGAATACATCAAAACATAAATATTGAAAATTACAAATATAAACTTCAAGTAAGAATTAATTATTGGGTCATTGTTACCCATACTTTGAATTTCAGACACATGCGTGTCACTTTTGGTGGCATATCTGGCCCCATAAACTTCTGACCCATCAACTCAACTAAAGGAAGAAACTCTTACTTGTTGAATGTGTGCGTTGTTTGGCCCATTGATAAACTCCTCCAGCTCAGCTAGACGGTTAGTCTTGGCCAAGGCAAAGATCAGCTCGGTCTCTACATACGATTCACGTGACTTCTTACGAGCCATCTGCAGAAACTTGACCAGATCCTCCCAGTTTCCTGAGGAGAAAACAACAATTAATTCACGATTAGATTCTTTTCCATATTTATTAACACCTCATCTAGAAAGTTATGGATTTAGACATGAATCAGGCACTTTTTATTGGTTCTTACCGCTTTGGGCTGCAGCTTGTCCCACTTCCATGTAGGCTGAGGGATCGTCAGCTTTGATGTAAGAGTCAATGGCCTCTTTCACCAGCCCCTTTTGCAGCTGTGCTTTAGCCAGCTGACTCCACACGGCCGGCTCATTACAGCGCTCAGCAAACTCATAGGCCCGGTCCAAATTCCCAATGTGCTCAATAAGAACCTAGTCAAGGACAACAAATGATTTGAGACTACAGGTGTGTAGAATATATCATTTCAGTCCAAAGATGGCATTTACGAGATAAGATGTACCTGGACTGCTGATGTGTTCACGTCAAACTTCCTGAAGATCGCAAAAGCCTCTTCAAAGAGCTCATTACTAATGGCGATGTTAGCGATGTCCGGAGCGTCGTAGTTGTCGAGGCGATTTATGTACTCCATGACACGTGTGCGGTCAGCTTTAATGGCCGTCAGGATCAGGAGGTTCTGCAGGTTCCTGGTACAGGAATAAGGGAAAACCAAATGTTTAACACCCTAAAAGGCATTAATGGCATCAACTCTCAAATGCTTCGACCAGATGAAATTACCGATGTTCGCTGAAAACGGAGTTATCCAGGACGATCTTCTCCAGGAGCTCAATGAGTTCATTGGGTAGGTCAGCAGTCATGAAAGCTTTGACAGTAACAGAGACTTCTTCAGGGTCCTGGGTCTCAGAAAGGGCAGTTTGTACAACCTGTAGGGGGTGGGAAGATAAGCTGGGTTTAATCTTTTGACATTATATCTCAAAAATGTACTAAAAGTAAGCATTTCTTTCTTAATGCATTAACATATGCACACTATTCATAGTTTTTTAGTAAACATGCTGAAACACTGTTCCTTCCCTGATTTGTTCTCCCATTATTGGTGTAAAACAATATATTTTTTTACTTTATCCCATTCTACTTGGAGATAAAATGAGTTTTGCCTTTTCTGTCACTTTCTAATTTGCACCTGATCGATTAGGGGTCTCCTGTAAGGGTTGCTTTCCAGAAGCACACTAGCCCACAGCTCTGGATCCTTACGACGCACAAGGTATCTAGACAGACTCTTGAAGAGCGAGTTCTCATTGCAAACCTATGAATGTGAAAGAAAGAAACATTTATAGCAATTTCCTTCTATTTTAGAATCAGAATGTGCAATGAACAAGCTCACTTAAAATTCTACTGCAACAAACACGAAAACAAAAGCGCCATTGTTCCTTACATGGATTAGCTCTTGGTCACACTGTCCTCTCTCATAAGCCACACAGGCCAGATGGGGGTCCCTCTTCTCGCAGTACTTGCCCACCACACGGCTGTCATAGAAGGGGTTCTCTCTGAGGAAGCGCTCAGGGTTGTTGTTGCTGTCGATGTAGATCTTAGCCAGGGCATTATGGGTAGCAGGTTCCTCACAGCCCTCATGGATGCGCGCCTCCAACCACGGCAGAAGCAGCTTCAGTCTGTTAACAGTCAAAACCAACAGCCAAATCAGAACAATGTCTAGTCACCAGAACATTAAGTGTCAATATTGTGAAACAATTTAAAATAACCTTTCTACTTTAATACATTTTAAAATGTCATTTATTCATGTGATGGTAAAGCTGAATTTTGATGATTTGCAGCTCATGAAACATTTCTTATTATCAATGTTGAAAACAGTTATATTTCTTTTTTGTTGTTGTTGCTTTTCAGGATTGTTTGATTAATAAAACTAATTGATTTGAAAGGAAAATCTTATGTAACATCATAAATCTCTTTACTTTCACTTTCTTTTTTACTTTTAATCAAATTAATGTTTTTAAACCTTAAGACTTTCAGAATAAAATCATCTTAAAAAAAAAAAGAAAAAAAAAAAAAGCACTGACCATTCTGCCTTTAGAACATTTTCACTGCTTCCATAAATTGCATTGGGTAAAACATTTTACTCTTGTCATTTAAATTGCATTGAGAATTTATCTGTTTTGGGCACCCTGCTGTACATAACGGTCATTAAAAAAGAAAGAGAAACTAAACAGTGAATGGATTTCTTAAAGCAGCCGTGTCAAACCTGTTTCTTTTCTCCACCTCGGCCACAAGCTCATCAGTGGAGAACTGGCCTCTGACCACCAGAATGAGGTTCTTAATGACGTCCTCAGAGCAGTCCACGTCCAGCAGCCCTCCAATCACCACAGGTAAACGGCTGGGGTTCACCTAACAAACACGGTTTATCAATCAATCAGTCAGTCATGATCCCCCACTGCTACAAGAACAGAGAGAGCTGAGATAATCATTTGATTATCTCAAGTACCTTCTGAACATAGATCTCGATGTACTTCTGCAGGTTGTTGCGGTACAAGTAGAGCACAAGGTCATGGACAAAGTCAAAGCGGTCACACACAATGATGAGAGGCAGCTGGTCGGTCAGTTTGGCTTCCTGTTAAGGCAAATTATTATTTTTAATAACAATGCACTATTGAGTTGCTTGTTAAAAGTCTTAAAGGAAACACAAGAGGCCTTCTGGTGTCATACCTTGAGGAAGTTCTTCACACGTTCAGGATCATAACAATTGCTCTCCCTGCAGATTCTCTCCACTTCTTTGATTTGACCAGTTTTACAAGCAGCCTGGATGTATTTGAAGTGAACCTCTGGATCCTGGCTGAAGTTCACAATGGAGCCCAGGAAGTAGAACAGACCTGCAAAGGATTGCACAGTGCGCTTCTCATCTAATTTCTTTCCATGATTCAGGCCAAACTAAAAAAACCTGTTAAATGATTTGTTGGTGTCATCACTCAAACTCACTTTCAGTTTGTAGTGTTAATGTAAAAAAATAGGGATGCACCAATATAAAAATTCATAATGATACTGATCAAGTTATGGCTGATAACCAATAAATGTCGGATATCAAAAATATAACAAGGAAAAATTAGAATGCACTAATACACCAAGACATCAATAGTGAATCTAAATTAAATTGTATTATTGTTAACTACTATATATGAACAATTACTTATTGGGTACATTTAATTTGAACTAAATTTAATCCAAGTAAACTTGTTTTACTTGCATTGTATAAGCATGCATTAAATATTGTAAATCTATTTGGAAAAATTTGCTGTTTGGTTCAAATTAGTTTCTCAGAGAGAAAAAAAAAAAGAAGACAAAGAGTATCCGCCCAATATGTAACAAAATAAATGCATATAGATCATCCGGCCCTAATTTCAGAACATATCCACTGTGGTGCATTGAAACCAATTTTAGCATGGTTACCCTCAAAGCTCTTGAAAGACTCAAAAAGCTCTGTGAGCGACTGGGTGGAGAGCTGCTCGTGATACTTGGAGGCCACCTGGACGCAGATCTGGAGGTTCTGCCTGATGTTGGCAGACAGCATGGCTCTCAGACACTCCAGAGAGTCTTCCACAGACAGAGAGCCAAAGAAGTTCACCAGCCACTGCAACCAGGGACAACACATTACCCATCATTTAAAAAAGGTGGCCTATTTAAGATATCAACAACCATAAAAAGAGGCCCTGTTTACATCTGGTATTAAGATGCATTCTGGACAATCGGATCAAGTAGATTATGTTTTAATCCATCACTTTTGTCCACTTTCAACCACTTCAATCCTGATTTTGGGTCTATGGGCAGGTAAACGTGGGGGTGGGGTTTTCAGATCTTTCGATCCAATGGACAAAATAAGCTTGAGCAATATACATATGGATCTTCATACACAGAAGAATCAGAAAGAGCTTTACTGCCAAGTGTGCTTGCACACACAAGGAATTTGTCTTAGTGCTGAAGCTTCCAGTGCACATTTACAACACAACATGAACAAACAAACAACAATCACTGAAGAGCTCAACACCGAGGCAGCCATTTGCGGCGCCAACAAGAACATGCAGAGAACAGCAGCTTTAGTTTCTGCTTTGACAGCCGCAAGACCACGCCGAACACGGTGAATGCATGTTAAAAATCATGAATGGTGAGAAAACAGTGTGCTTGGTACGTTTATATTCTTCAGACCAAACTTGTCTTAAAAAAAAAAAGTTGAAATCTCATCTGGCTATAATCCCATAATTTTTACGCATTAGGTCAATAGGCAGACTTTTGTGGCTGTTTGACCACGAGCGTTTACACTATGAAAGACGTGGACAAGTGGTTGAAAGCAGACAAGTTTAAAACGTTTTAGACCCCATTCACACCTGTATTTAGCATTGTCCACTTGTGATCCAATCAACCAAAATCAACAATTTTAAAACAAGGTGTAAAAAGGGCCCAGAGTGTTTTGGTAAACAGATGTATGCAAATAAATGATACAGTAATGTCAGGTCCAAAAATTCAAGCAGACCTCTGGGTTGAGTAGGTGGGTGTGAACCACGGCCCGTTTGATGTCATACAGGTCAGTGTAGTGCTCAAGAGCTCTCTGCAGAAGACCTGCCTTCTCACACAGCTGAGCCACATGAGCCCGGTCATAATGAGTGAACATCTGGTTCCCCAGGATGGCATCTGCCACCTGAATAGGACAATATAACAACAAAAACCCTGTTATGATTCAAAACTTTGGAAAATAGTTAAGCAAGCGAGGTGTGCACTGCTGCTGTTTGTATTGAGCACCTGTGGGGCGTGCATCAAGTTCATCTCCAACAGACGAGTCTGCAAAGGACCCTCGGTGGGGCGGTTATTCTTCAGCGCATCCAAAAGGAAAGAAGTGCACTGCTGGATCAGGTTATACTCCATAAACACATCCACGATCTATAGGATTTAAAAAAATCTTTAGGTAAATAAAATAAATACATTAACAATTCAATCGCTCCGGCAGGGTCAAAGGTTGCACTACCAATTTGCCTAATTGATCATTTCTGTTCTACCACAAAGATCCAGTTAGGTTTATCAATCCACAAATTCCCAACATTTACCATGCCGTTACTGTAGTAACACTCTTGTTACAATCGTATGGGGCAGAAATTTGGAATATTCACATTGAATTTTATTATATTACTAATGTAGACATGTTGAAATGTATTAAAAGTAGTAAATAGAACAGATCTATAGCACGTTTTGAGCATTTTTACTTTATTTTATCATGGTAGTGTGGAGCCATGGATGATACTATGAAAGACCAACTTTACATGTTATAGGTGTTTTTATTTATTTTTTACTAAATTTATAAAATGCAAACCTCGAGCTACTTTAATTTTGTGAGATGCAAATTGTGCAACATTATTAATATTCCATGTGAGGTGTAAATCAGGTGCCGTTGCCACCATCTGTAAAACTTGACGGCACTGGGCTAAAATGTTAGTCTGGAGCCCTGAAGTACCTTTTTTTTCTCGTCACGTTATAAAACTATATCCAGTCAGAATTTAAAAGTTTGTAAAACAGAGGAAATATAATATGCTCTTTGACCTGAGTGATGTCAGCCAGAGGTTCCTCATCTTGAACGAGCATTTGGGAGAACTGCAGGCCTTGTTCTGGACTGATCCGCATGACGTTCCTCAACAGGAAGATCCAGTCTGGAGTGTAGCCAACCTGCACACAGATGGCCAAGCATTAGAGGATGGAGCTCAAATTTAAAATCGCTCCTACAAATAACTCAGTTTTCAGACTGAGGTCAAATATATTGCTAGAAAACACATTTAAACTCACCTTTTTTGCATACAGTACAATTTTCTGGAACTGCCCGGTCTCGGCAAAACACTGGATCACTTTGTTGGGAACGTTGGCTCTTAGGTAAACACTAAGTGCAAGAGTTGGATCCACAGACTTCACCAAATCACCCAATTCTTCAGAACACTCCAGCTGCAAAACAGCAAGTTTTAATCCCAAAATCAAGTGAAACAAAATTACATTAGTTATAAAGATATCCCAATGTAATTTCTATGAGGTTTCTGGTTGTTTGTGATACCAGGATACCAATTTTTGTTTAAATCATTTGGATTCAGAGGTTATTTATTAACCTACTAGAGTCGTATGGATTACTTTTATGATGGTTGGGTTTTTTGGAGCTTCAAAAACTCTGGCACTGAGTTTTGAATGCCATTATAAAGCTGGAAAGAGCTACGATATTATTTACTACAACTCCAATTGTGTTCAGCTAAAATAAAAAAGCCAAAGTATGGCTTGAAGGGGAGTAAATTATGGGATAATTTTCATTTTTTGGGTAAACCATTCCTTTAAGAAACATCCGTAATTTTTTGTATACGCTTTTCATGCATTGGTAACACTGTATGTTTACCCATCATGCCAATAAAGTATTTTGAATTTAATAAGACATTGAATCACCTATAACAGCTATACATTTATTTTCAAAGGAGGATGTACCTTGTCTTCCTTCAACCATTTCTCCAGGAGTTGTTTGCGGCCCTGCTGCAGGACAGGCCTGCAAAGCTCCAATGACTCAAACTTGTTCAGCTGGCCTTGGTCCAGCAGAATCCCAAAGTACTGCAGCAGGGGTGAAGTCTGACCAGGCTGGGCAGGAACACTCTGGAACCGACGGATGGTGTCTGGGGTGCGCAGGATGCCCTGCAAGACCCAACAGCCAATCAGAAATCTCAATACCAAACAAAGACTAACGAGACGTCAGATAGTGTGATGCAGTCTGCTGTACCTTTGGCGCATTGGCAGCCACTTTGGCAGCTTCGGAATAGCTACCACTAGCAAATAAGTTGTTGAACTTGCGGGCAAAGAGCTCCTCGGCACCTGCCAGATTGTTGCGCACGGCCATCCTGAGGGCTAGGTCAGGGTTCTGCAACACGTTAGTGATGTAAGGGATGATGTTTTCTTCCTCCACGCACACAGACAACACCTGATAAACAGCAGACGAGAAACAGTATCACACACTGAATGCATAAACTGACAGTGTAAACCACTAAAAATTCAATTCTATTTACACTACCGCAAGTTGAGGGTCGATTTTTTTTTAAAGAAATCTCTTATGCTCGCCAAGGCTGCATCTATTAGTAGTTTTAAAATGTGTAATTAATAAACATATACACACGATTATTGTTTCCACCATATTCCTGTTTTGCATCCCTGAAATGATTTTTATTTGTGTGTGTGCGCATTTTTTTATACACACATTTTAGTACTTTTAAACAAATAGATGCAATACACACACACACACACAGCAATACTGAAATGAACTATTCTCTATTTTAACATTTTCAAAACGTAATAATTTCAGGGAGAAAAACAGGAACATGGGGAAAACAATAATTGTTTTTAGAATAAGATGCATCTCATTTTCATACACACTTTTATTAATAGTTATAACTCATTTTAAGTAGTTTTTTTAAATGTTCAATAGTTTCTTTTCTTCATATATATATATATATATATATATATATATATATAAAAATGAAAAACTTCATTTGTATATTTGTTCTATTTGAACAATTACTTAAACTTAATTCTTTAACATGTTTATTTATTCCAAGAGTGTTCAACTGAATTATTATTATTGTTATTATTGGTGTCAAAACTAATGAAATGCATTTAATTACCAAAACTGTGGTAGTACATCCCCAGTTGCCTATTTGAAATATTCTGTGGAGCTTCAACAATTCATATTTATATATTAACTGAACACCCATAACATTGATTCAGCCACAAGCCACTGCTTGGCTACCTTTCTGTATATTCAGTGTCTTTCCTATTTCAGTAATGCTCGCTGATAAGTTTGTTTGGCTTCATCAGATAAACAAATCTGTGTGTGCCAAGGCCAGCCCATAATCTCTGTTGTAGTACCACATTAGTTCTAATGCTAGCTAATCTCCATTCATAAGCACCTAATAATGCACTAATTGGCCGCAAATGATTCTGATCTGGACCCATAAGCATTTAAAGCGACCCTCAGGGCAAGATGAATGGGCCAGTATCCCATTACGCACTTATTTAAGTCTGCAGCAGAGCCTGCGACAGAGCTGAAGTGGTCATCAGTCAGCGACTGAACCCAAGCGAACGCACCGCAGACTCTGTACGCGGATTACAGAGGCCGTCTCTACCTCCTACCGAGCGTCACATGCTGTTCTCACTGTACGTGTCGAGGGATCAACAAACACTGTTATTTACAGGGATTCTTTCATCCCCAGTCACAGAATCCTAATGCATTATGGACTGCATGCGCACAAAGACTTAGGTCGGAATAGGGTGATCATATAGGCATAGGTAATATACGTTTTCTTTAAACAATAGACAAAAATAATTTAGACAAATTTGAATTTTGCAGACTTGGATAAAATTAAAACTACATATCTACGTCATTTCATCCCTCTATGTGTCGTGATTTCCATGAGTTTCCATTTAGCTTCAATTCAACGGTCAGTTTGAACTGTTTCAAGGAAATTAATCCAACATAACTTAAATATCACTTAACATCCTCATATTTGCTTAGGCTATTTACCTGCTTAAAAACAATACATGGGTTACAAACATTAAAAAAAGGGTACTAAATAAGATATTAAAGAGTAATAATATTTTCCGATATGGAATGGATAGATTCATAAATGAAGGAATGAGTATCTATCTATAATACATTTGGATCTGTAGTAGGTGGGATTGAAAAAAAAATAGGTGATATGATCTTTAGGATGCATAAATGCATTAAAATGGCTTTAAATTTACTACAATATTCACAAAAGTCGCTTTATTTTATATACCGGTACTGCTAGCTAAATCATCATAAATGCACTGTGAATATTCAGAATATATTCCAGTCCTAGTTTGTACAAACAGTCTTGTGGTTTGATCAGGCAGGTTTCTCTAATGAGGACGGGAAAACAAACGGAAGATAACAATGAGCAGGGATCACATTTCTACGCTCTCTCTGCATATTTTATGTCACTTGGGTCTGAACTCCAAAATAATTCATCAACTGATGGCATCCTGTTACAGTAGTATTAGAGAACACAAGCTAGTCTGTATGCACATGTAGGAAGAAGCTCAAACTGGGGCCAACTAAATAGAAACAAACCCCTGGTGTGTGTCTGGAACAAGCTCAGCTGGTCCATTCAAATGTGCTGACTACACAACCCATAATGCTCAAGCTAAAACAAAGCCAATGCACCACTTTCTTCTTATCCACAACAGCAGATAAAGTCGTCGGTACCTGTCCCTTCCGGTTCACGCCAATTATTCCAGATGTGGCTTCATGTGGGGCGGTGACAAAAATGGTCTCTCCACTGATCCGGTTCATATAGATGCAGGTGCCCGTCTCAAGGTCATACAAGTGGATGTAGCCATATTTGGTGATGAGAAAGACTACATCATGCTTGGAGCTTATCTAGAAGACGAGACAAGAAAGACACGAGTGAGTCTCCAATACTGGAAATTAGTTATTGCTAAAGTTTAATAATAATAATAATAATAATATGTATACCTGCATGGCAACTGGAAAATCATTCTGGGCCTCTGGTGGGAAAAACACATCGACTGCTTTCTTTGGAAAAGGTTGATTACCAGACGGAGGTGTTCCAACCTCAATAATGTGCAACTACAGAGGGGGAAACAAACAAGAGTGGCATTAAATTTACATTAAATTTAATAATAACATTGCCGTACAATATGAAGAATAACCAGACCTTTCCTCCAGCTTGTCCCCGAACAGCAAAGCAGAAAAGTGTGGATTCCTCAGCATTTCCCTCCATTTTAAACTGAGCAAATCCAGCAGCATGGCCTTCGATCGGCTGCGACACCTTTCTGTCCACCGAGTAAAGTTGCATTGCGCCCACAACACGGTTTTGCTGACAGGAAAGGGTTTTAAAAAAGACATTTCAGCAGGAGAACGACAACCACACTGACTCGCATGGATAAGAACTTCTATCCATGACATTTCCGTTATTTTACCTGAGCTGAAATCCCGATCAGAAGTAGCCATTTTTGTTTGGCGTCAGTGCGGTAGTTGATAATTTGACAGCCTGCTAAACTGGAATGTCGGTCGAAGACTTTGATGGGCTGCGAGTCTCCTTCCATACTCCAGTGATAGACCGCATTGTCTGTCACAAGTGCTACGGTATTGAGAGAGATCCACTTCCAAAATGTAACGTCGTCGGTCATGGTGTGGGCCTTCATCTTGCTCTTCATTTCAATGTTGAAAATCTGAAGGGTTTTTGCCGCTGAAATTCAGGAACAGACTTCATTTGAATAAAACGGCTTTTTTTCTAGTTCATGAATGGTGTGATTTAAATTAGTTAACATACAGACATCAAGCGTAACGCTAATAACATGATGTGTATGTTAAATTGTAACTAAAGTAACGAAATATGGAAAACGTGACAAAGCAGTTACAAACCAAAAGGAACTAGAAGACAAACACTGCAAACATTTACAAACATCAAGCCAAGTTTTTTTAATCTGCACTTAGTTTGACAATTTTTAGTGATGGTCTATGCTTATCAATAATTAATTAGTAAACAATGCGGTCTCTACTTAAAAAAAGCAAGGGAAAACTCAAATCCATAATGTTATTCCCATCTGCAACTATGTGAATCATCACCTTACCTCAAAGATGTGGGAATATAATTTTTTAAACATGTATAAAAGAGCTTTCTGTTCTAAAATTTGGATCACAATTGGTAAAATCTGTAGAAATCTGTAGAACTTATTGCAATACAGAGGTCCCAAAATGCATTAGGACACTTAAAGCCACACTTAATGTATAAATGTCAGTGCAAAAAAAAGTGAACACATTAAAGTGGCATAGCATACATTTTAAAAATTCATTACAATTATGTTTTAATTAAAAGACAAAGCACGTGGAAACTTTCTGGTTGTAAAAAGAAATAGGCTAAAGAAAGATTTGTTTGCAGATGCCACTTGCTTTGCTACATTTAGGGCCTGTTTACACCTGGTCACTTCATGCGTTTTTCTCAGATTGGATTTCTTGCCGAAAAGACCAGGTGCAAACACCATCTGAAACGCTTTCAACAACAGATTTAAATCTGATCACTGAAACAAACCACTTCAGGAGGGGGTCTGAGACGCAAATAAAAAGTCAGTCAGTAAGTCGCAGACGTTCAACACACAATCATCTTCATTAAAAGTAGTGAGACTTAATGAGCTTACCAGTGCTGATGCCGCTCTCTCCTATGATCTTGAAATTAGCAGATGATAAATAAAATGCAGCGCATATCTGTTGCTTTTGTTGACGTGAACCCGGTTAAATTTGCATATAGCAGGGGAATGAAAGATGGATATATATTCGCGTCGCAGAGACATTTATATTGGCTAAGTGTAAATGGAACAGTTTTAACAAATCAGATACCCGTACGATCAGTGGAAACGCATGAAGCTACCCGGTGTAAACAGGCCCTTAGACATTTTAAGTGTCCGTATATTTTGGGGGTGACTGTATATTTTCTCATTTTTGTGAAACGTTGTTAGTAACTTAATGTTTTATTAAAAAATTTTTTTTTTATAAACATCTGGCCTGGTTAGCAATTATATCATGAGGTCGGAAAACATTATTGTAAAATACAATTTATATGTATATATAAAATCAAAGCTAGTTATATTTTGGTGCTCAACAGGATTTAGTGTGAGTGTGTATGCGCATATATATATATATATGTGTGTGTATAAACACAGACACTACAGTTCAAAAGTCTCTCATACTCACCAAAGCTGCATATCACAAATAAAGACAGTAATATTGTGAGATATTAATTTAAATTAATATGTGTTTGAAAGAGTAGTGCAGATTAATATTTTTGTGGAAACTGTGACACTTTTCCAGGATTATTTAATGAATAGAAAAATCTAAAGGATTTAGATCAGATCAATGTCTTTATTGTGAATTTTTGAATTTAATGTATTCTTGCTGAATACAAGCACCAATTTCTTTAAATAAATCCATTTGAACTGTAGTCTATGCGTTATTGCCTCTGATGACTATACACAAGATTTATGAAATCATTATAATTATATACAAATGAGAACTGAAAATATAAGACAATCTGACAATACTCAGTATTTATTGTGATCTTGCTATTTTCAAGGTCATAATCCACTTCTCATTCTTACAGTTGACTTGATTTAAATATAACTAGATATTTGCAAATCTATCCCTTTACAGACACAGTAGACCTTTGCATTGCATTAACAGTAGACTGACAAGTGCCAAAACAAGGGCTCAGCTGAATATTGTTGCTTCGACTAACAATAAATAAATAGATTTAATGTTATGCTAAACAAAGGGAAAACAGGTTGTTGCCAAGTTACATGCATATTACATGATCCCGACCCCCTCCTTATATGGCTAACCTATCATTCAACATCAAATGCATTCAGAGTGACCCCACATTTCACAATTCAAAATCCCACATTTCAGGATAGATGAAATTGAACTCACCGTCTGCAAACATAAGAAAGCAGTAAGAAACATAAAATAAAAAAGAACAAAAACAAGCAAGAACAGACAAAGCATTTATGACGGCAAGACATTTCCAATGAGCATTTTAAAGGTTATTCTTAACCAAAAAATTACAACAAGACTTTTTTTATACATAATGAGACAGAGATGGCTGAGAATATGAATACGGAGGGTATTTTACAATAGCCATGTCATTTGACGAGACAAAAGTAATACACTATGTTACACTACACTGTCTCGAAGAGAAACAGTGAGCCAAAGCTGTAGTCATTGCTATCAATTCAGTGGGTGGGAGGGGGTGGCAGGAAAATAATCTCATGGAAATTTCTATATTACTCTAAAAATAATCATTTTATTTTAAAAACTCCATGCCTTAACAACCCCCTATTTTTCAAATGTATTCTTACCTTTAAGAGCAATGACTTTGCTGGCTGGGTTCATGATGGCACTGTCTGCAGAGATGGGCCTGCGGATGGGCGTGTTGGGATCGCTCATGTCGATGATCACAACCTGGGCCTGTTCCCCTACTTTTTCCCGGATGCAGATGAACTTATCTGACTCCATCGTGAGGGTGCTAAACCCAATATTTGCTGGGTTTATGCCCAGGTTCTGGAGCTGTAAGAGGTGAACAGACAATGCTTATCAACATCAGATACACCACTAGTATCTTCTACCATTCATGAGAATTGTAAGCCTTTATAAACTGGGAACATCTCTCAACTTTTGGTACTAAAAAGAATCAAAATACTGTCTAGATATGCTTTATTTTTAACACACATCACGGAAGTCATAAATGTATCTGCTGCCAATTTATTTCAATGTGTATGGTGGTTATGTGACAAAAAGGAGATTTGGGCACAATCTCATCATCCCCCACTGAGATGCACCTGTGCAATGACAATACACTGTAATGACTCAAGCCAAGCAACGAATATCCAGGAATTAGCAATCAGACCTTTTAAATATATGAAATTAAATGTAATATACAAGACAAAAGACTCAATATTAAAAGAGTTTTACAATGGAGAGTTAATGACTAATCAGAATCGATTCGTGAAACCGGTGTATTCGTGAAACCCAGCCATATTTACATCATTCCCACAACGTCTTATGAACGTCTTTAAGGGTGAAATTCGTATTAACAATAGTCAATAAAGACACGTGTAGGAGCGGTAAATGTGGACAAACCGAGACACGTTTTATTCAACCGACACCAAATAAATCGCAGCATGTTTGCAGCTTTATAAAGCCGGTTTAATCCTCCCACCGATATAAGGCTGTCTAAACACCTAGTCACCTGCCTATCCAGACTACATATTTTCACTACCATAAACATTAGTATATTCAAGGGTCTCAGCTACGGGTTGGAACTTTTTAGTTTAACAGATATTGATATTTTGAGTATTTTACATACACAATTGATTCGAGCGTTCAAAGATGTTTCTCGGCAGTTCTGGAGTTTTTGAGACAGCCATTGAAACGGATGGGAGGTCATTCATTGAGCTAGCGCTAAAGCTAACTAGCACTGTCACCTCTGTTCCGCCAGAGCGACCGATTACTAACACGTTAATACTCCGCTATAGTGCAAACCCACCTGCAGGTGCTCCTGGAAGCGGATAGGAAGGATCTGAGCCATGGTTTCGGCTTTCTGTTCTCAATCCTCCCGGCCGGACTCCTCGCAAAATTTCTCCCTAGCTTTAGCGAGCGACGACCTCCTCTCCGCTGACACCCTCGATTGAAAACAGAGCAGATGCAGGACCTCCGGTTATGTCACGCAGAGAACGCAAACGTCGTGTTTTTGTCGTGTCAAACCAATCCGCCAGATGGTTGGTGTTTTTCTCCCCTCTCTGCACGGATGGGACTCGCTCAGACCCGCAATGGCGGCGGAAACAGCTCAGACTGACAATCCGGAAGTAGCAGCGCGGACTTTGCGGCGGAAGGACATTCGCAATTTTAGCGATTTTATTAATCAAGCGGGCGATTAACGAAGCGCTGATTTGGTGTGTGTAAGCGTTTGGATACTTAATATTTTAGATTTGATTTATAAGAGCCGGTATGAGTAGTCTAGTACATGTTAAATAATTCGTTTCATTTTTGCCACATCATTCAGTTCTTCATATTCTGTGTACGTCACTTCCGGCTGCGCTCTAGTGAACAAATCCTCGATGATGAATGAATTTAATAGAATGAACTGAATAGTTTTCTACACTTAAACGTTATAACGCAGGTCGTGAAGTTCAATACTGCTTTAAAGTGGACCTGAAAAACACATTCCTCCCAGTTCGTCGTTCTTTATTACAAGTCACGCACTGACATCGGAAACATCATTCATGCATTTGGCAGACTTTTTTTATCCAAAGCGACTTATATTGCATTATATCACATTGACATTCTAATCAGTTCTTGCTTTCCCTGGGAATCGAACCCATGGTGTTGCAAGCGTCAAACTCTACTGTTTGAGCAACAGCAAACATAACATAGAAGTGGTTGAAATAAACCAGAGAAGGTGAACAATAAACGCAATTAACTGCGCCTGAATTCACAGTATTAATTTTTATCATTTATACAGTGTATTAAAACTAAGTTGTTACATAAACCTCTGTATATTTACAATAAAATATTGTGAATTATTCCTAATGTATTCCTGTTAAAGTTGAGTAATCTCCATAAAACATTCGCCACAGACTTGATTGCCACTGAGTGACCCCCCTCTCTCTCTTATATATATATATATATATATATAAATAAATAATTTACCAAACATATCTTAGATCAGTGTTTCCTCTAATGGTCACACCCCTTTCAAATGTCACAAATCCAAAACTAAAATGATTCAAGTCATTGGTACAAATCAAAAGTTTCTCTTTAGTGTGCTTCAAAATCTTTTGTCTGCATTCTAAAGATGTAATAGAAAACACTCAATATCAAAAAGTATAAAAAAACAAACAAAATTTATTCACGTAAAAGACTTAAAATATGTTTTTATTACACATTATGACTCAAAAGCCATATCAAAATCCCCATGACCAGAGAGTGCTGTGGCAGTAAACCAGGATTATGTTCTGAAATCTGAGATTAAAAAGTATTTCATATTTGTATTCAGCAGCTGCAGAATCTGTGGTGAAAATCTGATCCTCTCATGTACCCTTTCTTTGTAGCCGTTGCTGTTTTCGCTCCAAGTAGCGAGCACGAGCCTCTGTGATTGAACTTTCATCATTTCTCTTTTCCAGCTTCTTTGCCGCATCCTCTGTGGCCTCTATTTAAACATAAAAGAAAGTGTTACAAATATATGGTACAATGGAAATGTAGCTCAGCCTTTTCAAAAGCACCTGCTTGTCTTTTTGCTGCCTCTTTCTTTTCCCATTGGGCCATCTCTTCATCCGTTACTTCTTCTCTTGCGACACTACTCAGCTCATAGACATCGATTTCATGCAGCTTCGGCAACAGGTCCTGCACCCACTCGTAACGGATGGGGCAAACTGTTCTCACGTACACCCGTGAAGTGACCAACACGTCATGGAAGATGATCCAATCCAGCTGCAATTCTTGACCAAAGAGCTGAATAAAAGAAGTTAAATATTTAAAATAATCACACAAATGTAAATGAGCTTTGAAATAAACAGAGTGAATAATATCAGAATTTTCATTTTTGAATGAACTTTTGGGTGGATTTAATTTCTTACACACGATGAAGGGTGAATAACAACGCTTGAGCCATGTCCATCCATTGTGCAGAATGATTTCCCAATAGATCTGAGGGAAACAGAACAGCTTTAATACTGGCTTTAATAAATACATTTGATGTAATAAAATGACAACATGACACTCACCGCCTGGCTACACTAGTGAAATAACCCAGGCAAAGGCACTGGCGCAGCAGTTCATTCCTACTGCCCTCAAATTTCTCATGTGGAAAGTCTTTCTGCTGCATAAAGAGTCCAAGAATAAGTCTTAAGAATTCACATAATGAATTTAAAAGTAAATACTGCTGTAGAGAAAATCTAAACGACCTGCTTCAGGCGTAGAAGAATCTCCCTCAGCTGTGTCTCAACGCTGAAGGCTGATTTCACAGCTCGCCAATGAATCCAGTGCTCTTTGCACCAGGCAGATGGATGGTCACTACGAGAAGAACCGAAGACTGAATACTGAAACATGATCGCATGATTTTCATAAAGAGCTCTGGATTTATTTAGTACCTTGCTCTGCACTTCTCAAAGACACAGAGCAGCATGAGGAAATCATTGGAGCCACCCGCAGATGCTGCGATTTCTTTGTGTCGGATCTCTGCTTCCTTTTGTCCTTCTGGTTTACCTAAAAAATAAACAGAAAGGCAAGATTGGAATTATCTAATGTATTAGATTTAACGGGACAGGACATTTCATTTTACTGTTAAATATTATTAGTATAGGAGGAAAAATATGAATTATCATATAACATGTGGTGAAAATTTATATAAAGCCTTACACTATAATGTTGTGATGCTAATTTCACTTGTAGCATTTAATTTGCCTTTTTATTTTTCATTTAGACAAAAATGAAAATGAAATGCTATATTATGAAAATAATTACTAGTCTGTATCAACACCTCTAAGCATTTTCAGATATTCACTCGCTGACCAATCACAACAGACAGGCTCATCTGACCAATCAGAGCAGAGTAGACTCTCTGAAAGGAGGGGTTTATGGGCTGAATCCTTCAACGAACGCTTTCAAACACTGTGTGAAAATAGGTGATGATGCCACGTATACTATGAGAAAATGTTATGAGAAAATGTTTTTCACCCCTGGATGAATGTAAACCTATTGTAGGAGACCTAAAAGACAACATTAGGAACCTTTAAAATAGCATAAGTGCTCAGCTGACAGCGATTATATGACATGGAAATGGAAATAGTAACAGATCTTTTCTTCTGTATTGTGATGTACGTCAAAGTGAAACGGACTGTTGAAAAAAAGAAATGTAGAGTTGAGTCTTGGTACTATGCATTGGTTGTTGATTGGACTTTGAGATCTGGGCATTGCACTCAAAAATGGATGTGAGCTTGCAGTTTATTATAAGAATAGGGTAGGGTTTAAAAGGACCAAATGACTGGAGAAGTCCTACATACATCAACAGAGTGGTTTTCACTGGAAGATTATAACATTTTGAACATTACGGGAGATTAAATCAAAATTTAAAACATGAAATTTAAGTGACAGAAATTTATGATAACATATAGAAATGATTACCTGGTCGAATGAAGACATTCTCTACTGAAAGCATGGCGGCTACGGGCAGCATTATGTCCTCACATCCGAGAGCGGCAGCTTTGAGTAGAGCACGAGTAAGATTAGGAGGAAGAGGAAACTCTACCATCAACCTTCCCAGTCTGGTCACATGACCTCTCCTGCCACAAAAAGCTGATATTAGCATTGTATTTCATTCAAATTTCAGAATTCACACAATGAATAATAAACAGTGCAGGCCATTAGTGACGTGTAATGTTAATATCAGCCATACTGGGGTTAGAATGGGCATCTGGAAAAATGCTGATGGCTATATTTTACTGTCTCAGCAGTTTCTTGCAATGTACTTGTATAACATTCACCTGTCAATGGCATCATACTGATACAGCTGCTTCAGAGCAGTCAGGATAAACCGTTCCTCTGGACAGTCAAGGTAAGGAAATCTAAATATGCCATAACAAAGAGAAAATGTTCACGTTTCAATTATAAGGAAACCCATTAAACTATACACAAATAATAATGCAGCCCGGCGATACCTAATCACATCATGGACACCGAGACATTTCAGTGTGAGAACGACAGACGTAAGACTGGTCCGTTGAATTTCTGGAATGGTGTATTCTGGCATGCATGTATCCCAGAAATCTTTACTGTAAATCCTGAAGCATTTTCCTGCAGATGTTCGTCCAGCCCTGCCCGCTCTCTGCTGAGCCTCGCTTCTGTGGAAACATTATCAGATGAGAATAAAAGTGGAATCAAAAGGAACTGCTTTTCATTATTGGGACAAACTGGTCAATACCATAAAACACACTTACTTAGAAATCAATTCATTAATTATAATATCAGCATCAAAAGCTATATTCATGGCAAACAATTATACTAATAGTAAAAGATAATACAATGAATACATTAAAAATATATATATTTACAAATATTAATAAAAAATCTAAAAGTGTAGAATTATTTCCAGATCACACACTTTGAAATTGGTACCACTTCCAAAATATCCAGTCCAACCCTTGAGTTGTGGTTTAGTTGTTTCACAAATCCACTGTCAACGATATACCTATAACACAACATAATACATGTTAAACTTTTTCTTGAGCACAACCATGCAATTTTTGATTTCAGCTGTTTGCCTATATTACATAACTGATACTTGTGTGATACTTTGTGAGTTGTTTCTACCTGACTCCATCAATTGTGAGTGAAGTTGCAGCAATATTTGTCGCTACCACACACTTCCTCACACCTTTAGGTGCAGGCTGAAATATTTGTCTTTGCTGATCTGTAAAAAATAAAATATATTAAACAACATGCACTGATAATTTTATGACTATACAGAACATTTCACTCTATTTTGGCTTTGAGACATATCTTAAAAGAGGTCTACCTGTTGCCATGGATCCATACAAAGGTAGGATGAGAAGCCCTTCAACAGTTTGGTCATGGACATCGTAACGGTAGTCTAAGATCTCAGCCTTGTCAAAAAGCAAATCACAGGCCTTCTCGATTTCAGACTGTCCTGTTCAAAACACAAGCACAAAGCTACAAACTAAAGACGAAGATGGGAAATATCATAAACAAAGGCATTCTAACCACTAATATACTAATATGCAAAACTACTGTAAAATAATATACACTATCATTCAAAATTGAAAAAACAGTACCGGTAGTTAAGAAACCATCTTATCATAGCAATGTTTTCTGGGAAGTTGATTTTGGCAAGCGGTTTTGAATTTTCTGAAACAAACTCAAATTGACCCTTTGTTTTAGCCTGATTTTGTTTGAAATGACACACACTAGTTCTTTGATTTTGGTATATCTGGGTCTTTATGCTCATCACAGATACAAAAAATACAGAAAAGACTATTATATTGTGAAACATTTTTACAATTAAAAATGTACTTTATTCCTGTGATGTAAAGCTGAAATTTCCAGTCTTCAGTGTTGCATGATCCTTCATAAATCATTCTAATTTGCTGCTCAATAAACATTTATCATAATAATCAATAGTGAAAAAAGTTGTTCTGCTTAATATTTTTGTGGAAACCGTTTCTTTTTTCCCAGGATTCTTTGGTAAATAGAAAGTTAGAAAAACAACAACATTTATTTGAAATAGAAACCCCAAACATTTACATCTCGGCTAAGCTTACCAGTCAGGAAGACCAAAATATCACCAGCTGCTTCACTTGTGTGCACATCTAAAGCCACCTTTACCACCTACGGATCACAAACAGAACACAGTTACAGTCCGTAAAGAGTCTAGAATGCTTAAAAAACTTCCCAGCAAACACACTATGTGTAATAAAGTTTGCATTAACGTATTAATCACAACACACCTCTTTGACATAGAGAGAACTATCTTTATCTTTTGGACCAATCAGATTACAGAATTTCTCCTTCACCGGATATGTACGCCCAGGAATCGTGAATACAGGACAGTGTCCGTAAAAAGAGCTGAGCTTTTCCGTTTCTAATGTTGCTGACATCACGACCACTTTGAGGGGTGTCCTGCGATCACGGGACCCTTTTGACAGGGTCTTCTTGAGTAATCCAAGCAAAACATCCTGCAAAACAAACAATTTTATTACATTTAGAGAAATATCTTCTGCTTATCAAGAAGGTGCAACAAGACATGAAAACCAAAGTACCACAGTATTACTTAGGTTGTTTTTTATATATATATATATATATATATATATATATATATATATATATATATATATATATATATCAAATCATAGTATTGTTTTAACGTAGACGTTGTAATAACGTGGAGCACCATGTTATTACAATCTGATACAATCAGTGTACCATGGTACCACTGCAATGCTTTATTTTGTAAGTGGTAACTATAAAAAACACCAATATATTACAAAATTTTACAACATCTTCCAATCGTTGTACTAATTTCCCAAGTAATAAGCAAAAATTGCACATATAAAGTCCACATACTGTATTCAGGCTCCTCTCATGGGCTTCATCCAGGATCACAATGCTGTACTGTGTTAAACTGGGGTCTGCAAGAATCTCCCTCAGCATACAGCCATCTGTCATGTATTTAACTGCAGTGTCCTGAAGGAAAAAAATACCAACTCGTTACAAGTGACACCAATTAATTTCACCAGCTATACATACCTTGTTGGTAGAGGCTATTTTCACAAAGCAAGACTATATACACTAACAAATACAAATACTACACTACATTATTTCAATTTACTTTGCGCGAGAAGCATGTGTCACTACTTGCTCTTGGTGTAAAGATGACCTTATTATCTGTTGCCGAAAAATCATCAAATGTATAAATACCTCTAAAAAAAAGTTAAAAATAAAAAGCAGAAAATGTTTTTTCCATTTATTTCCTTGACATACAGTTGTAAAGGAAATTTGTTCCATTACCTTAAGTAGGCAGATTTTAATTTAAAATGCAGAGCATCAATAAGAAAAATATATTTCAATATAAAATACAATGATATTTCCTGATGTTCACTGCCGTTCAAAGGTTTGGGGTCAGTACGACTTTTTAAATGCTTTTGAAAGTGGATTTATTTGACATAGGGAAACTAAACATAGGGAAACTTAGACAATTAAAAAAAAATATTTAAATATATTTTAAATATATTAAATATTTTAAAATGTATTTATTCCTGTGATGCAAAGCTGAATTTTCAGCATTGTTACTCCTAATATGTTTATTTGTTTATTATTATCAATATTGACAAAAAGTTGCGCTGCTTAATAGTTTTGTGGAAACATAAATCGTGCGCACATACTTTTAGGATTTTTAGGAATAAAACACAAATAAATCCCATTCACTATCAGTACTTACACATGTTTCGGAATAGCTTTATTCCCTAAATTTTAGTCCCACAACCTTCATCAGGAATATATCAGGATTTTAGGAAGAGACTGTTCAAAAGACCACCATTTTGAAACAGATCTTTTGTGAAATTATAAATGTCTTTACAGTTATTTTTGATTATTAGTTTGCCTGTATCATGTAACATATATTTCATGGGTTCGATTCTCAGAGAAGGCAAGAACTGATTAGAATGTCAATGCGTATCTTGAATGCAATGGAAGTCGGTTCGTATAAAAGCGTCTGCCAAATGCATAAATGTGTTATTCTCTTCCACGAGAAAAACAAAATCCTGACCCCAAACATTTGACAGGTAGTGTATATTGCTGAGCTTTCTGTGATGACAGCATGTGTTTGTTCTCTCATACCTTTGTTGAGCAGTCATCAAAGCGCACTTGGTAGCCCACCTCCTCACCCAGCCGGACCCCCAATTCATGAGACACCCTCTGGGCGACAGTGATGGCTGCAACCCTCCTGGGCTGAGTCACACCAATCCTGCCCTTCCTGCAAAAACCTGAACAGAAACAGAGTAAGAAAGATCCTGGCGCAAATCCAACACATATCCATTCCAGTTCATCAGCAGTTATGAACATACATACCTGCTTTATACAAATACTGAGGGAGTTGAGTCGTTTTCCCACTGCCAGTTTCTCCCGTTACGATTAGGAAGGTATTTTCCTTCACAGCCTGAATAAGTTCGTCTTTATGCTGATAAATAGGCAGCTTTTTTGATTCATGCTGCTCCGTTTCGCTGCTCTTCTCTGCTTTTGACATGTCTGCCCGTTCGTGTACTATTTATCCACTTCCTAAAGTTCCTCAGGAGGATATTTCAGGTTCTAAAACTAACTCTTAATGGCGCAGAAGACATTATTTCATCTCGTTTATAAGTTGTAACTTGACTTGCATGAGCGTTTGAACTCATAGCTCTTCTTTGTCGCAGTGGATGAAAACACACTAGCGCCATCTGCTGCTCAGGATGATTGAAGGCCGCTCTGTTCACTGCTACGTTTCAATGTTGTGGCCACGAAGATGTTTACATTTTTATAATCAAGTATCTAGTTCATCATATTATGTATGTGCCAAATAAATACACTAAAATATCAAATACATACAAATCACAAAAGTGCTTCACAACCAAATTCCTTGTAAAGGAATGCTTGAGTTAGATTTGAAACGACAGATGTTGTTATGGCCTGGTTAATAACCTCAGTTAAGTTGTCAAATAGTGTATTTATTAGTCTAATACGAAACAGATATTACAACTCCTTAAAACTGTGACGATCAATTGGCTGTTTTTATGACAAACCACTCTCACCCATATGTTTGCTGAACAACTGAAATTCACAAAATGCTGTTTGTAATATGCAGAACAAGGGAGAAAGCAGGATGATATGTTTGAAGCATTTATCTTTTCTTTTTCATCCAATGAGTTGTGTGTCATTCTGTGACAGCAGTGGTGGCATTCAGATTTATGAGCACCACCATCTCTCAAGACCTGAAGTGTTCACATTGACTTCATGGTGAAAAAAGCCCAGTAGAGGTTGTACTTCCTTCAACAGATGAGAAGTTCAACCTACCACAGGAGTAGCTGAAACAGTTCTACTCAGCTGTCACTGAGTCTGTCCTGTGTTCATCTATAACTGTCTGGTTCGGTTCAACCACCAAATCAGACATTAGGAGACTACAATGGAAAGTCAGGACGGCTGAGAAGATTGGTGGTTCTCCCATGCCCACCCTCCAAGATCTTTAAACCTACAGGGGGAGAAAAAGGGCTAAGAACATCACTTTGGACCCCAAATATCTAGCCCACTTCTTCCTTGAACTGTTGTCCTCTGGCTGGCGCTACAGAGCACAAAACATCAGAACAGCTTGATAGGAATGATTTGGAAATCCATTGCCGCTTGTATGTATATTCTTTTGTTTTTTTCTTATTTGTATATATATTCTTTTCTTTTTCTTGTTTTAATGATTTGTAAGGAGTGATTTGTAATCAAGTTAGGGATTTTTAATTTATGTACACTTCAGTCTATCAACTATGTAACCAATTATTAGTTAAAGCCTTTCTTTGCTTTTCTGCATTTTCCATAGAATAAGGATGAATATCATCTGCACTTTTCACCAGATAGAATGTGTTATCAATGTTTTGAGAAGTCTTTCTGTTGATAGTTGGAGCCTGAGCCGAGTTCAGCCTTGGAGAAGCTGTGTATCTGTATCTGTGTGTGTGATAATACGGTCTGTATTGGTGAGGTGATTAACTGAAACCATAAGCAGACGGAATGACGCCTAGAAACACATTTCTGTCACGAGGAAGGTCACTTAACCTGTCAACAATGTGATCAACAAAGATACGCTTTATGCAGAAAATTACTAGTTTTGTTTGCCTTTCTTTCTTAGCCAATCAGAATCATTTAACCGTCATCATTGACGTGGTTAGCACCCTCTGTTAGAGTATAACTGCTGTGACAATGTTATTGTAAGTGGGGCGGCCTACAAACTCCTTGTGAGACTTAAAGCTTCTGCTGTTGAAACTGCAAACTAAATTTCACTAAAATTGACTGCAATTTTGACTCCTGGTCTTCATTCATCATATTAGCCTCTACCAGTCTTTAACTGTAATTCCCCTACAAGCCAGACACAAGAAAAGTTTTTCCCCCTGGCTATATTCAGCTTGAACAATTAAACTCTCATTACTGCATATTGTCTACCACAACTGTCCATTTTTCCATAAATCAAAAAAGTGTAAATTACATAATAAACTGTTAAATAGCATATCTATACATTAAAACAATTATGTACAGTATATGTTTATTTCTACTGTAATTCCTATGTATGTCTGCACTTTTTATGTACTTTCGTCTGCACTGGAAACTCCTTTCACTGAAACAAATTCCTTGATTCCTTGAACATTGATTGATTTAATGAAATGAACAATTTCCCTTAATCAACGTTAAACATCCATATTTATTGAACTGTTTGCAATGAATGAAATGAACAATTATACAGTCTGAAACATGTGGATTCCGGATTCTCTCATCACAATCTGACTTCTAATCAATGCAGTCTCCATATATTGGATTATTGAACTGAAAATCTGCCAGAGAAATGAAAGAAAATACCACAATTAAGCTATTTTGGCTACAATAATTTAGTTGAAAAAGTGCAATAACAAACTTTTTTTTACATTCAAATGACATTTTCAACCAAACAATCAACTATTACCCTTTTTTTTCCTCCGTTTTTTGCCAGCATTGCTTGGAGCGGAGAGCTCTGCCTGGTTGACTGAAATATTTCAACAGATATTTAAATTATTCTCTTAGCACCTACATTTAATCTGTTTTACCAAACACAAACATTGTCTTACCGTAGTATGGCATTACATCTGAAGGATGGCTTGCATTCGGCTCAGGAACGGGTCTAAAAGCTGATTTATTTCACAATGAGATTTGCATCATTTATCTTAAATTTATCAAGTAATAATAAATAAATTGATGAGTCACCTCTCTGAGGATGTTGGCCCTGCTGCACACCAGGCCTTTGATTTGGAGCATGTACATCATTTTCTTGACATGAAAAAATACATTTACAATTTAAACCCAGAATCATTAAGGGGAAAAATAATAATAATTAGATAAATACTTTGAATCACAAATTTGTCAGTAGAAGTGAACAGAAGACACTCATACCATAAACAGTTGTGAAACCCCTTCTCAGACCTACAGAAATAAGATCAATAGACAAACATGAATGTAATATATTTCTGATACATTTTGATGCTTGAAAATTTTCCAAGCAGCCTCTCTCGGATTAGATCACGAATGTCAAACCAAGTGGCAAACAAATGATGCTAGACATTTTCTTATTTGATCTTTCAAAAATGGCATTCATAGATTAATAAGTGTACCATTGGCTTGTATTTGAAAACATTTAAGTGATGTTTCTTACCCCTTCTTTGCCCACTGCTTTCTGTAGTCTGTGTTTCCTCAGGGGTGTTATTTCCTAAGAGTCAAATGGTTTTCATAAAGGTCAAGAAACTCCACAGAATTTCACTGAATGAACATCTCTGCTCACCTTCACTCTGCACTCCATAAACAGGATTTGATTTGGATGATCTATTTGTGTTCTTTCCTGTCCAAAAGAAGATAATACTTTTAATCAGAGTTGATACTGTAACATTCATTTGTGTAAATGCAAGAATTATTCGTCTTTTAAAATGTGAGGAACCAGTACTCACCACAATATTCTGAAAACAAGCATACTGTAATAAAAAGGAGAATAAGCAATCCAGCTCCAGCCGCAAAGTAGAACCAGGGATTTGGGTCATCATGTTCTGCGTGGACAATTACAGCCTATTAGAGGATTTCAGCCAAATGTAAACAATTGAATCCCAAAATTATAAAAAAAGGATTAACAAATCAAAGCATTGGTGTGATCTATAATTAATAACTTGTAGAAATGCAAACACTGTATAAAAAAAGAAAAGAAAAAAAGGAAACAAGATGCCCCTTTAAATTAAGTGTCTTAATTCAATACTATGTACTAATCATTTGATACAATGCACTTATTATGTACATACTTGTTTTTACATTGTAGTTTTGTACCTGCATGTAATTACAGCTGTAATTGATATCTGTAGTTACATAATTGCACTACTGAGCTTTCCATTACACCTTAACCCACTCTTAAATTTACCCACACCACAAACCTGTAGCTAAAAAATATATATATATATCGCCCCTCAATAGCAGCAAAAGGGTTTTGCAGTGCAGTATGAACACAACCACACAATCATTTAGCAGTAAGTTAGAGATCCCAAAAATAAAGGGTGACCAAAAAATATATGTCATTTTTACAACAACATCAAAAAATCTAAATCACACTAAATAATTTTGCATTTAAACTGTCAGATGTATGTTTTTTGAAAATAAACACCAAAATTACAATTGAATTATGGTGAAAGTAAAAGGACATTCCCAGAATTGTCTGTGTGGCACATGTAACATCTTTGAGGTAAGCTTCTCAAGATTCTTTCCAGAATATCAAGAGAAATACAGATCATTTAAAGAAAAATACACACACACACACACACACACACACACACACACATATATATATATACGTATATATATTGTTTTTTTACATTGCACATATTTTATATTCATATTTTTTTTACCATCTAGTTTTATCTATTATTGATGTACATTGTATTTTTCCATTATTTTATTGTTTTAGCATCATGTGTGTTGGCCATGTTTTTTGAACAAGGCACGTGGCCATTTAGTTTATTTAGTTGTTTATTTGACTGTCAGAATGATGACAGAATCTAGCAGAAAGCTACATTTCATCTGCAGTCCCTGGGCAGGAAAATACTACTAGTAATAAAGTACTAAGACATGACAGTGACTAAAAAATACAAATAACACATTACAAAAAGTTACTACAGAACATGCCCTACAATGACTATGTTACATCTAAAGAAAGTTGTTGTTTGTCTAAAACAAAGTGATTATCGTGATTAAAATGTATGTAAGTCCTATGATTTTTTATAATAATATGATTTTTTCCTAGGACTGAACTTACTCTCAACTGGAGGATCTGATTCTATGATTTCCACTCTCCAGCATTCACTCGTCAGCTCACAAAAATACGGGCTGATGTCTGAACGCTCCAGTTCATGAATGAGGATGGAGAAGTTTCCTTCTTTGAAATGAAGAGGAAAAACACTCACTCGTCCGTCTTTACCGTCAAAGTAGATACTGCCATTATTCTTGATACTTAGAAAAGCAGCTCCATTGGAATACTGGCTCCATTTCACAGTGTCTGTTTCATCGTTACTAAAGTGACATGGGAGCAAGACTTCAGATTTCAACGAGGCGCTGATGGTTTTCTCTGTACATTTTGAACTCCAGCGGCCCACAGCTAAAATAGAGGGGCATCGAAATATAAATGATTCAGTATCACATCAAACAAAGCACACTTTTTAATTACTTAAGAGTTGATTGTCATCAAAACAAGTTTTTAAAGTATGTTTCTTAAGAAATTAATGAATCATTAATCTTAAACATAAATAATAACATAAAAATACAAAATTAAATAATACATAACATCAGTTAAAACATCAGTATTGCTAATACAGAGACAAAATATATTATTATGATAAAATAATTTTCCAATATCGTCAATGTTATGATTTATCTTCTATTTTGCTCACAATATAAGCCTTTAAGCTACATTATATTTGAAAATAATAATATAATAATATTTTGAACCTACCTTGTGAAGACACCAAAGCACCCAAAAATATCCAAAGATGTGAAATGTACATCATGCATGTCATTCAATATGTCAAAGTTTGCAAGACCAAGTGAGGAACAGAGTCTGTGTAGGCTGATGTCCTTCACTTGTTATTTCCTGTGAATTCACACACAGCCGCAATGTGACGATCTCGAGCTGTAAATTCACAGCCCAAATGACTCAATATTTACCTGTAACTGGTACATATGCTTTGTTTATGACCAAACAAGATGTAATATGTAACAATACAAATGTAATACATTTGATGAACATTTGACAGATAGTTATTCTTTTGCACTGTTGTATTTTGAGGTCTCAGAGCCAAACGGTAGACCCCTTACCTCAGTTTAGACTGCAGGTTTCCATTTCTACAACCACATCCTGTAGCAAGTTAAAGTGAGCTCAACTTAGTTTAGGCCTATCATATATAATTATACACTGAAAAACTATTTCTTGATTTTAAACAATCATGTTTGTGAAAGTATAGCTGAAGTGTTTCTTCAACATGGCATTTAAAACAAACCTGGAGGTTGGTTTAAATCATAATTTGATTATCTTTATGGTGTTCTTCATGACAAGTTCATCTAAATAAATCACGTTTCATAGCAAGCTATAGCATTTAATCCTTAAACGCATTAGTATGTATTTTCATGCAACTAGGCCTACTTATGTTTTAGCTGTATCCATTCCATTAGATACTAGAGTACTTCTTCCTTTAGGCCTACTAGTGCTTATTCTTGATGAAGTGAACTAATTTAATAACTGATGATTTTTAAAAACTGAACTGAATCAGTACTGATTTGAATTCAGCTGAACAATCACAATGTTTTAAATCACAAGATTTTAGAGCAGCTGTATAGTCGAAATGAACTCTTTTTGCATCACAGATTCATTTTTCTCACTCATTAAATAAAGGTGACGAGTTTAGTGTAAGCCACCATTTTAAGTATATTATATGTGTTCTTTACATACTGGTTCTTATTATTAGACACAAGGACTTAATTGAATCATGACTATACATATTTAAATATACTTTACTAGTTAAAAAGAATAGAAATATGCCAGTATTTTTTAGGTACCAGTAACTTTTCAGGTCAAAGCTTGAACGTAATTTTTACTTTTTAAATAGACATTTCTACTCAATATGCAAATCATTCAGAGGTTGATTTTGCAGAAAATGCAGATGTTGAAGCATTTTTCTAAATTATTGAAACTCAATTTTCTGCCTCAATTAGTGACTGTTTACATGATTTCCTAACTGATCTAGAAATGTATATGTATATATATATATATATATATATATATATATATATATATATATATATATATATATATCAGTGGATTTCCTTTCAAAGCTTGAAGCTCAGCGTTTACTAAAAGTAATAGCGTCACCTACTGGAAAAAATTGTCTGTAGTAATTTTCTTGTGCCTATTTTGTGTTATTTTTCCTCTTAGCAAAATGTTTTCTTTGCAGCAAAACTTAAAATTATTTTAGAGAATTATTATCTTAAAATAGAACTACATATTTAGGTAGCAACTTGGTTTAAAAAAAATCCATGTCTACGGTTATATTGTCAAAACAAAACATTTAATAAAAAGATAAACATCACATTCCAACCCTTTTCATTGTTCATGAAAAGTGACGGATCAATATTATTATATTTTCTAGAAATACTATTATAAATGTGTCTAATAATTGTAAAAAAAATACCCGAAAGGTTGCCATCCAAAACACTTTTTAAAGACAGTTTTTTTTTAATCTGAAGGCAAATGTTTGCATGCACCAATTCTGCATGCACCACATACGCATATTCCTACACAATATATCTTTAATTTGGCTAAAGTTACACAGGTAATTATCCCCAATCAGAGATTCTGTTTACTGAAGAGTTTGTGCCACACAGTTGATAAATGTTCTTTCATGCGCCTATCTTGATACAAAAGAAAAACTTATTTGGAGGAAACATGAAATATGTTTAATGTTATTATATTTTGTTGAAGATTTTATATTTAAATACATCTGAAAGGTCAATAAACGCCCCAATAGACAGCCATGCTTACAATAAATGTAAAATTAGCTTGCCATGCGTTGCTACAGAGAAACAATGTGTTTTTAATCCAATGACCCAGAACAATCAAGTATTCAATATTCAACTTGCAACAACTTCAATGAATACACATTGATTAATGAGGGAAAAAGTGGCAGCTAACTAGGGATTGATAAAAACTAAACTGAACTGGAAACAAAAGAAACAAACACATGGCAAGCAAAAATAAAACAAACACACAAAAATAAACATAAACCTGACACCTACAAAAAAACATGTTTTGTTACAGTTTCCTCCACTCTCAAATAGCCTAAAAATCAACATCATTTTTCAGAAATTGTTTCCAAAGATGACAAAATATAGAGAGGTTAATGCATTTAATATACAGGATCCTAAATATTGTACAACCAAAATGATCTTGTTTGTTTGCATTTAAACTATTTGTGCTCATCACTTCAACAATTACTGAAAAACAGTTTCAAAAGGAAAAGTTCATTTGCACATCATTTTACCCAGATAGCAACATAGCGTCGGTCCAGATTCATCTCATATCTATGTGGTATGTGGATCTCGGCTGACAATATGTTGCTGTCTGGGTACATATGGGGTTTGCAAACATATTCGGTATCTTATCAACCTTTTTAAAAAGTGGAAATCAATAAATGAAAAAAGAAAAACATTTCAAAACAGATGACAAGATTGATCGTCTGAAGTAGAGAATCCTGCTTTTATTTCCCACTATCAGCATTTCTTCGATTGCAGCATTGTGCCTGGTTGACTGAAACAATTTTGAATTTTGTTATTGTTAAAGTTATTCTCAGCCTTATGATAGAAACAGTTTTATGAACATATTATATCTTACCATATATTGAAGCTGTGCTGGATTCATTTGGATTTGGATTTATGAATGCTGATAAAAATAAATAATACATTTTACTATGCTAATTTTATTATTATCTAGTATTATTCCTAATTAGCATATTTGAGCTCAATTATTGCCTATAGATGTTTGAATTGAAGAATAATGTTCTTGAAAAACATGAGTTTGACATCTATCTTTATGTCAGGGTTCTGTCACTTCAGTTTGGGTTTCAAGTGTTTTGGTTCCCTCGTTTCCCTTAATTGTTCCCAGCTGTTTCTGCTCATTACATTCCTCATGTGTTCCCTATTTAATCCCTGTGTGTTTGCTGTCCTGTGTCGTGTTGTTGTCATTCTCTGTCTTTCCTTGGTTTCCCGCTTAGTTAATGTTTTCCCCCTCGAGGGCAGTTTCCTTTGTGTTTTATTTTGCATTTCTTGAGTCCTTCCCTACTTTTATTGTGACACTTTATTGCTTGTGCAAGTCATCACATAACCAATCATCAGAGCTGACAACTTCGGGAAAATTACATGGGATGAAGTGAAGTTTTGTCCGAAGATATTTACAGAAACCGTCACTTTAATAAATGTGATAACAGAAAATCTGAAATAGATAAAAGTAGCGTTTATGTAATCTCATTCCTAAATGACAACGATTCAGTTTTGACCAAACCTTTCAAAACTGTGTTGGCCTTGCTGCTGATGCAAAGAAAGCAGCTGTCATCTATTGATAAAACATTTCAAAATAGATGACATAACTGTTTTATTTCCCACTGTTGTCAGCATTTCTGATTGCAGCGTTATGCCATAAATTATGTCTTACCATATACTGTAGTCGTGGAGTCCTTTGGACCTGAAGTTAAATAATAAATAATACATCTTAGCTTGCTAATTTTTTACACAAAACACACACACACACACACACACACACACACACACACACACACACACACACACACACACACACACACACACACACACACACACACACACACACACACACACACACACACACACACACACACACACACACATATATATATATATATATATATATATATATATATATATGTATAGATATAATGCACATTTCACATCTTTGGAGATGTCAAATGTCAAAGTTTGACATTCAGTGTCAAAGTTTGCAAGACCAAGTGAGAAATAGAGTCTGTGTAGGCTGATGTCCTTCACTTGCTATTTCCTGTAAATTCACACACACAGCCCCTTGCATGTGACAGTCTAGAGCTGCAAATTCACAGTCCAAATGACTCAATATTTTCCTGTAACTGGTACATATGCTTTGTTTACTGACAGTTTCACAATTATATATATATATATATATATATATATATATACATACATATATATATATATATATATATATATATAATGATCTAGTATTGTTTTTAATTAGCATTTTTGAGCTCAATCATTGCCTATCAAGACATCTCTGTTGGACAGAAGTTTGACTTGAAGAATCAAGTGTGTGACATCATATGTTCCATTAGCATTACATTAGCAGCTGTTGAAAACTTTGCGAACTCTAATTAAAATGAAATGAATTGTCATATACTCTATCATATTTTGGTTAAACATATCAACTAGCATAAGTGCCATTAATAAATTAGCAGATGTTCTTCAGAAAAACAAACAAGATCTAAAAACTCTCATTCACATAATCTTTACTGAGCTTACCTTCATGTTCTTCATTAAAAGAGCAAGAATTGGATGATCTCATACAACGGTTATGTAAGCCTGAATATTATTTTACAAACAAATAAATAGGAGTCAGTTTATAATTTCTTTACTTTGGATAATTAATAAAAAGTATAATACTCACCAGTGCGATTAAATACAATAAAAAGCAGAGTGAAAAGTCCAGCTCCAGCCAAAAAGAATAACCAGGAGTTATGATCAGAGGTCAAATCCACAGTTTCTGAGACACAAATATACCTTTTATGTTATAAAAATTTAGAATGTATTATTTATACATTCTTCAATAACTTATCACACCATTATGTGATTCCTCCTAAAAATATAATTTGGAAGACTTTCCCAGGCAAGGACTGAACTTACTCTCAACTGGAGGATCTGATTCTATGATTTCCACTCTCCAGCATTCACTCTTCAGCTCACAAAAATACGGTCCGATGTCTGAAGGCTCCAGATCATGAATGAGAATGGAGAAGTTTCCATCTTTGAACAGAAGAGGAAAAACACTCACTCGTCCGTCTTTACCGTCAAAGTAGATACTGCCATTATTCTTGATACTTAGAAAAGCAGCTCCATTGAAATTGTGGCTCCATTTCACAGTGTCTGTTTCATCGTTACTAAAGTGACATGGGAGCAAGACTTCAGATTTCAACGAGGCGCTGATGGTTTTCTCTGTACATTTTGCACTCCGTCCCACAGCTAAAATAGAGGGGCATCAAAATATTAATTATTCAGTATCACATCAAACAGAATACACTTTTTTAATTACTTAAGAATTGATTGTCATCAAAACAGATTTTTAAAGTACGTTTCTAAATAAATGAATTAATCATTAATCTTAAACATAATAACATAAAAATACAAAAATAAATAATATAATAAGTTAAAAATTCAGAATTGCTAATAAAGAGACAATATATATTATTATTATTATAATATTCTTTTCCAATGTAGTCAATGTTATGATTTATTTTACATTTTGCTCACAATATAAGTTTATAAATTTGTAGTACAGTATTTATTATTATTTAAGGATTATAATGCAGCTTAAATAATAATAAATACTGTACTACAAATTTCGCACTCCAGCGGCGCACAGCTAGAGAGTGGCATCGAAATATAAATGATTCAGTATCATATCAAACCGAATACACTTTTTCATCTCTTAAGAGTTGATCAAAAATGTATTTGGTCCAGTGCTGAGCAGTGAAAGAGCACCAAATTGTGACTGATCCAACTTTTAATTTCTCATTGGTAAAGCTATATAGATATAGAGATTGAAGATAAATTTCTATATATAACTCACCGTTTGAAGATACCAGAGCACTAAAGAATATCCAGTGCTGTAAAATGTACGCCATATTTGTCGAGTGAGATATCTTTGACAGACACCAGACAGAACTAATAGAAGCCTCATTCTAAAAATTCAGTTAAGTTTAATAGTCACTTGTTATTTCCGGTTAAAGCCCACACACACACACACATTGCCTTTTCCTCTATATGTGGCAATCAGTCTTTATAGCAGTACAAGAAGTATGTTTATGTGTTATTATGTCAAGTACATAAAAATGCTTCCAAACATGTATGACTTTGTTTCTTCCAGAACACAAAGATATTTTGAGAAATCGCTTACTGTTTTTGTCTTAACAATGAAAGTTAACGATAGAAATAGGTTCTGATATTTAAAAAAAAAATACTTTAAAGAAATACAGATAGTTCTTCAGGATATATTTTTTCGTACTCCAGCCGAAGAAAGAAAGTCACACAGGTTTGCAATGATGACAGAATTTTTGGGTGAACTATCTTTTTAGTTTCTTCTTATAATAATATAAGTAACTAAAAAAAATCTTATATTATGCAAACAAAAAACAACAACATGCAAATTTCTCTAATCCAATTGTGGTTGAGAAGGTCAGTCTCAATGACCCCTCCACCACCAGTTAAAACTATAACGTGCCTGTGTGTTTTTTCCCAGGACTAAACAAAAGATGTGACAGCCCAGAAAGAAGAAAAACAACTTTGTTCCATAGCTTCCCCATATTTGTCCTTTAGAGTTGTTATCTGTTCCTTTAGGGTATGTTCACACTTGCCATGTTTGGTTCGGTTAAAATGAACTCTGGTGTGATTGAAATGTCAGTGTGGTTCATTTGAGTGAGTGTGCACCAAACAAGCAGACCGAGGCCCCTGAAAAGGGTACGATTCGACAAAAAATTCACCGAACACCTGAAGCATACCTGTTTTTCTCATCATAGGAGTTACGTTAAGTATTACGTTACGTAATTGCCCATTATAGTTCAGTACAGGCGTTAAAAATGTTGTCTGCTTGCACCAGATCTTCATTTGTGTGTAATGGAGGAATTCATGACACTGTTTTGACTTTTAATGGAGTGGCCATTCACCAACCATCCAATCCTTGCAGCAAAGCATTCCACAACTATTTAAAAATTTCTACACTCAATGTAAACGTTTCTCTTTGAGAGCTTTGGTTAGTGGTGGTTGAAATGCAACTGAAACTGCCATGCAGCATGGAGAGGTTCTGGAGACTTCAAAGACACCAGCAGCTTTAAGTTTGCTGATTATTAAACTTAATCGGATCTCGTCTGTGGATTAATATGCACAAAAGTCAGATCTCTCCCATAGACGTTTCACAAGATGTTCCTTTCCTCAGCATATGCAATGCGAACTCACTAAGTTTAACAAGTGAAAGAATTAACACCAACATTGAGACATAAGTTTATTCATGGCACAAAAACAAAAAAAAAATATAAAAGTAAAATACCTGTGGATTAATATGCACAAAAGTCATATCTCTCCCATGGACGTTTCACAAGATGTTCCTATATGACATAACTGTTAATAGAAGACTCAAAACCATGCCAACAACATATCATGTGATCCACTTGATATAACCCACATTTATATAAAACGTACATCAAAACACTGCTAACAGTCTCAGTATAATTTACAGGCTCGCGGATCACGGGCTCAGGCTCTGGCTGGCGGATCACGGGCTCAGGCTCTGGCTGGCGGATCACGGGCTCTGGTGTGGTGGCTGGCTAGGCTGGCTGTCTGGATAAGGGATACTCGCTCGCCAGACACCTTGCAATGGCCACCTGGAAGTTTCCTCAGCTGATGGTAGTTAGCCCCGACCTAGAACAGAGTCTTCAGTGTTGCATCGTCAAGAGGTGACAAAGCGGCGAGCACGCTGAATTCAATGGTGTACTTGAGGAAGTTGATGTTCCTGTGGGCGATGTTGATCAACCCCAATCGATAATCCATTTTTCCTCAAAAAAGTCTTTCTTGGGCGACTAACCCGGTCTCTTGTTCTGTTACACAGGAGTGCGGTGTGCGATGCGGAGACAGGTGAGGGAGACGTGGAAATCCAAACTGAAAGTACTTTTATTCAAAACCGAGAACAGAAAACAACACTTAAGTGTGCAAAACACAGGAACTACGAACACTAGTGAAGGATACTATTCGGAAATCCATTGCCGCTTGTATATATATATTCTTTCATTTTTCTTATTTGTACCTATATTATTTTCTTTGTCTTAATTTTCATATGTTTCTTTGTCTTATTTTTCATATGTTCTTCTCCCTTTCTTATTTGAATGATTTGTAAAGAGTGATTTATAATCAAGTTAGGGATTTTTATTAATTAAAACCTTTCTTTACTCTTCTGTGTTTTTCCATCGAGTAAGGATGAATATTGTCAGCACTTCTCAACAGTTAGAGAATGTTATCAGAATGTTTTGGTTTATAGTTGGAGCCTGAGCCGAGTTCAGCCTTGGAGAAGCTGTATGTGTGTGTGTTAATATGGTCAGTATTGGTGAGGTGATTAACTTGCACCAGAAAACTTCTGGTTGACGAACCCGTCAACCACGTGATCAACGAAGATATGCTTCAGACTGTCTGCTCTTGTGTGGAAAATTACTAGTTGTGTTTTTCTTTCTTTCTTTCTTTCTTAGCCAATCAGAATCATTTAAACGTCATCATTGACGTAGTTAGCACCCTCTGTTAGAGTATAATTGCTGTAACAATGTTATTGTATTGGGGGCGGCCTACGAACTCCTTGTGAGACTTGAAGCTGGCTTCTGCTGATGAAACTGCAAACTAAACTTCACTAAAATTTCTTCTATTGACTGCACTTCTGACTCCTGGTCTTCATTCAACATATCTGGTCCTCGGGTCTTAACTGTAAATTCCCCTACACTAGCGACCAGCATCCACACACAGATAACTTCCACATAGGACCATCAACAAGAGACAAAGACTAGGGAGAACATGAGAGTTTAAATAGACAGGATAAGGATAACACACCTGGAGACTCTAACGACATGATTAACCCAAGACAGGTGTGGAAGGATCTAGAAAGTCCCGGAAGTGAACAAGAAGTGACATCACGATAGACAGGGAGTGACAACCGGAAGTGAACCCATAACCTTGCTGACAGGGAAGTGACAAAGACACAACATGACTGTGACAATATCTTAAAAATAAAACTTTTTATTTTTTTTATTAAATAAAAAAGATTTAAAGATCTAAATGAACTGTAACTGGATGACTGTACAGACAAGTAACTGACAATATTTATTTTTATACTGCCCAAGTCTATTTATGTGCTGATGGCACTGTCGCCTCTGGCTTGCTTAGTTGGGGACACGTTACACTTAACATCCTTCTATTTTATTGATTCGCCTGCTCTTTTAGAGCTGATTTTCATCCAAAAAACCCTTTGTTTTTATTGTTTTCATGTGACCCCTGTAAAGCTGCTTTGAAACAATCTGTATTGTAAAAAGCGCTATATAAATAAAGGTGACTTGACTACTGGCAAACTTTCATGTACTTGACATTCCAAGGCTCTTGTTTTAGAGTTAATACAGTTTTAACAATAAAAACAGTAAAAATAGTAAAATAATTTAGAATTCCCTTCTCTTGACAGTAAATGTCCTGTGTCTGAATTGTATCGCAGGGGGGAGGAGGGTTTAACAGCAGGCGGTGGCATGTTCTGCTACATCACAATGATCTTCTTTCTGTCTCAGTGAGCAGACATGGGTTTTTTTTAAGCATCGAATTGTTCAAATTCACAAAATGTGCAACGGACTGCTATTTTTGACGGGTATGTATTTATGTGTTGAGAATTAATGTTTATAATTGATTATTTAAAACATTTATTTGTGTTTGGGCATGATTTAAACTTATTTATTTGAATTAAAAAATGTCTGGGCAAAAGCGGAAAGAATATTACAAATACTATCTTATCAATGTGTAAAATTCTGCATTCTGATTCATTGTTTCTACTCATTATTTTTTATGTTACAGTCATATGCAGTGTGACCGGGTTCAGGGTTCAAATATCTCCAATAAAGGATTTTACAAATGAAGATTCACTCTTTGGGCAAACCGTTATCCAATCAAAAGATGGGTTAGTCATTTATGACATTTTTAGATAATTCTGTCATTTTACTAGAATATATATATATATATTTTTTTACGATGACCTATGAATAGATTGAATGATCTATTTTAGTAAATTTGTCCTGTTCTAGAGTTTTTGTCCCATCCCCAACAAATGCACAACTTTTCAACTGCACTCTAAATGATGGTTGTGTCCAAGTCAATTTTAACAGTAAGTTTGTCTTTTGTATCATTTCGAAATGTAAACTGAACTTTGTCAATTTCACAATAATGTGCTTAATGATTTACAGAATTGCTTTCACTCCCCAAAAATCTTATTGTGTTAATATTTCTTTTAAAGATGAAAAACCAAAAGGTCTGAGACCAGTAGCATCTGTAGCTTCTACCGCGACACCAGAAGAGGAGCATGTTTTAGTAAGTACGGTATAAAAACGGGTTAAAAATGGTCAACACTTGTTTTATTCTCAAAAGATTGAGCTTTTGAAAGCTTTACCAAACAAGAAGTAAACTGTTCACAATCAGTTATAGTTCGCAAAAGGTTGTGTGTCTGTCGCACAACATTATCACAGTAAAACCGCAGAGAGTGTGGCTTCCCCTTCACATCCGTGACAGACAGAAATGTATCGGATCTCCTTCAGAGTACAGGAAATGGTCTTTTAGAGAGTAGGAAAATGGTGGTAAAATATTTTGTGAAACGTAAAATAAGACTAGAAATTTTAGGATAACATAGTTATTTCTGGGTAAATTATATTTGTTCATATGTATTGGGTCATTAGGGGAAATTGTTCAGGATAATGCTTGTGTCTATCAGGAGTAAGTCATTAACATTGTGAGTCAAAACTGTGACTTCACCCAAAACGTCTGCATCGAACGCTTTGGGGAATACTTGGACGCTGTCTCGCGAAGCACAATATGTAAACTTCCGTCGACCGAGTTTTTCAAGGGAACTCGCGCTGCGTCGAACGCTTTGGGGAACGATATACCAACGCCACCTCAGTGACGAAGGCTGACGACTGTCTCGTAAATCACTACGAAAGGAATGTGTTCCCAGAGCGGAGTGAGGTCAAGCTGGTAAAACCTCAGAAAGGTATGGGGGGGGGGGCACCCCGCCGCATCACAGACATCAGACAATGACACGCCTGAAATAAGGGCCTTAGAGGCAGCCATGCTCCTAGTATAGTGGGAACGGACCTTTAGAGGCGAAGGGGATCTGGCCGACTCATAAGCCAGGGTGATAGCCTATCCACCTGCTGAAAGTAGATTTGGATGCTGGGGCCCCACTAGGAGCCCCAAAGCACACAAATAACTGGTCTGCCTTACGCCCAGGGGCAGACCTATGGATGTAAGTGTCCAGTGGACAGACCTTATTTTTTTAATTCCTGGTCCTGGTCACCGAAGGGGGGGGGGGGTCAGAAGGCCTGCAGAACTATAGACCTGGCCACATGAGTGGGCACATAGCCTGGCCTGGGGTGTAAGGAAGCTTTCACCATCCCAGGCGCAAACTCAAGGCAAGAGGGAGCTACAGAAAGCGCCTGTAGATCCCCAATCCTCTTTAGCGATGTTATGGCTAACAAGAATAAGGTTTTTAAAATGATGAACTTTAGGGGAACCTCATCCAAAGGTTCAAAGGGTGCCTGGGACAACCCCTGGAGTACCAGGGATAAGTCCCAGGCAGGAACCTTGGTCTGGACTGCAGGCCTCAGCCTAATGGTACCACGGAGGAAGCGTGTGAAGAGGAGGTCCCTGCCAATGGACATGCCACCCAGAGGTACGTGGTAAGCCGCAATGGCAGCCACGTAAACCTTCAGGGAGGACGGGGACAACCCTGCAGCGAATCTATCTTGCAGGGATTCTAGCACTTTGCCAATGTGACAGGTAACTGGGTTCACCTGCTTCTCGCTACACCGAGAAGTGAAAAGTCTCCACTTCATGGCGTACTGCTTCCTCGTGGAGGGAGCTCTGGAGTGGAGGATGGTCTCAACAACCTCGGTTGAGAGACCAGAATCTATGAGCTGGGCCCCCTCAGAGGCCAAGCCCACAGTTTCCAAAGTTCTGGGCAGGGGTGAAGTATCAGGCCCGCTGCCTGGGACAGAAGGTCCACTCTGACTGGGATCTTCCAGGGGACTCCGTCCAGCAGGGAAACAAGATCCGCAAACCACACTCTGCCCGGCCAACGTGAAGCAACCAGTGTGAGACAAACCTTGTCCTGGCGAACTCTCTTCAGAACTCCTGGGAGCAGAGCAATTGGGGGAAAGGCGTACAGACATGGCCTCGGCCATGTCTGGACCATGGCATCCAGCCCGAGTGGGGCTGGATGCAGGAGTGAATACCCCAGAGGGCAATGAGTTGATTCCTCGGACGCGAACAGATCTACTTGTGCTCGGCCGAATCTGAACCAAATCTGCTCCACCACCTCTAGGTGGAGTCTCGACAGGAAGTCTGCTCCCACATTCTGGGTCCCAGGGATGTGAACTGCCCGTGGATGGAGCAGTTTCCCTTGGGACCAGAGGAGGATCTGTCGCGCTAGTTTGTATAGTGGTCGCGAATGTAGACCCCCGTTAATGATTTATATAGGAGACCACAGTGGTGCCGTCAGTCTGAGCAACCACATGGTGGCCCCTGAGGTCTGGGAGGAACGCCTGAAGCGCCCTCCAAGCAGCCATCATCTCTAGCAGGTTTATGTGCCAGGATAACTGGTGCTCATAACGTTGGGCGGAGCGGTCTCTCAAGACCGCTCCCCAGCCCGTAAGGGATGCATCCGTCGATAGCATTACGCGTCGACAAGGAGCTCCCAATACGGGTACTCATGACCTTGGGCGGAGCGGTCTCTCAAGACTGCTCCCCAGCCCGTAAGGGATACATCCGTCGATAGCATTATGCGTTGACAAGGAGCTCCCAGTATGGGTCCATGAGACCGAAACCAGGGTTTCTTCCACATATCCAAGGCACGTAAGCCTCTCCGCGTGACGTTAATAGTGCGGAAAGGGTTGCCCCTCGTGGAAAACCCTCTGGTTCTGAGCCACGACTGTAGCGACCTCGTGCAGCAGCCCGAGCGGGGTAACGCAGGAAGCTGCTGCCTGAGACCCAGCACTCGCTGGAAGTGAGTTATAGTGAGTGGCTGGCCTAGTTAAACTCTTTGACGGCTAACAGGACGGAATCGATGCTCACGGGGGAAAACCGTGCAGACATCATAACCAAAACCCAACAACGCTGAGGAAGGTGGTCCTCTGGAGAGGAGAGAGCACACTCTTCTTTGCGTTTAATCTCAACCCCAACACATTAAAGAGCACGGGAACAACATCTCAATGTTGAACCGCAGACTATAGCGACTGGGTTGAAAAGCCAGTCGTCGAGTAATTGAGAACTCTGATGCATTGGAGGCGCAGTGGGGTTAGTGCTGCGACCATGCATATGATGAACGTGCGAGGTGAAAGAGCTAGGCCAAACGGAAGCACTCGATATTGGTAAGCCTTCCCCCCAAAGGCGAACCTGACGTACTTCCTGTGTTGTGGAAGGATGGAATGAAAATATGTGTCATTCAGGTCGATTTGACAGACCAGTCCTCGGACCTGATCTGTCACGATCTGGTTCAAAGTCAACATTGATGACGAATGATTTAGAAGGCGCAAATTTAGGATGGGCCGCAATCCTCCATCCCTCTTGGGAACGATGAAGTAACGACTGTAAGCCTGACTTTCTGTCCGAGGGGGGTACATATTCTATGGCCCCTAGCCTCAACAGAGTGTCTACTTCCTGTTCCGTGACCAGAGCCTGCTCAGGGTTCACCACGGTGGGTAAAACCCTGCTAAAGGAAAATAATTCTTTTTTTTTTCAGCAGAACCCAATGAGAAACTTCTGGTAGGCATGAGATGCGACCAGAAATTCTAATGAGGGAACCAGCCTCTCAAGGCTGGTCTCTAGTGCTTGAGTGGCAGACGCTCCAGGGCCCGGTTTTCAGGGGTACGCCTGGAGTGAATGCTCTAGGACCCTCCTCAGAGGGGGTGATCTCCTCAGAGCAACCAGACTCACGGGCGGCAGCTGAGGAGTGCCGACCTGTCCCCCCGGGTTTCTGGAAGGGTTAGTGGGTTGCAACGCTCTGCCTCAGAGCGGCCCATTGTAAGGAGCTCTGGGGCTGTGGCTGGCTCACAGCCCCTATTTTGAGAGCAATGAGGCAGTAGCACACTGAACGCCACCTGCTGCTAGCAGCCTCCTAGAACTTATCGACGACCATCTCAACAGTGTCGCCGAAAAAGCCCAGAAGACGAGAGAGGGGCGTCCAGTAGGAACTTATTTCCTTATCTTTAAAAGTTTGAGCCACAGATGACTCTTTTATAAATGTAATATATATATATATATATATATATATATATATATATATATATATATATATATAGATAGATAGATTATATAATATTAAAATATATTTATATTTTATGGTCTCATCGAGGTCCCCCAATAACCCTGCTTTATATGCTTGACTGCCCATGAGAGTGGAAATAATCCTCACGGGTTTATAGAGCAGTGTAGGGTTGTTGTTTTTTTGCATCAATAATGATTGAGAGAGGTAGCTCGCAAGCGCCTCCTCAGTGTCAGGATCGAGCCTTTTATATATCACGGGGGATGACTTGCGCTAACAGGACGCGTTCGTCTAATTATTTATTTTCTTAGGACGAACGCTCCTTTGCCGGTAATAAATAGTCAACATGGCGCGCAAGTCACTTCCTCGAAAAGTGGCGAATCTTCTCTCAGCATTTAATGCTGACAATGTCCAACTCCTCAGAGATAGATTGTTGCAGCGTCTGTGCCTCTGTTGATCAGATGTAACAGCCCTCGGGCATGCACGGGCACTGGATCTGCCGGGAAAGGGCTGATATAAGGCAGAGCCCGTCTCAACCCCGCCATGTGATCCATTTGCGAACCCCAGGACCTAGATCACCGCAGAGCCTCGACTACAGCGGGATCCGAGCTCTGGGGAGCGCGAGCCTGGGCGGACTCAGTATCAAAGACCGCCAGGCGGGAGCGGAGCACCTGCAGCGGTGGCTGGCTGCACTGATAACAGTCAGCGCGCAAAAGCGCTGTCCAAACATGCTCTGCTCACAACACACACACACATAGTGAGTGCGCGTCCCCACCCGAAATGTAGTGAAGGCAGGTTGACGTGCACTGCACAAATGTTTGATTCGCCATTTTGAAAATTGGAGAGACCTTTTCTTTTAAACTAGTCTAGGGAAAGATCAGTCAAAGGAAACTCAAACAACCAGCGCAACAACACAACACACTCTCCCACTGTGCTTGCGAAGACCTGGTTCGTGAAATGGTTCGTGAAGTCACCGACCTGCGACCGTCACTCACACTTGGTCGACGGAAGTTTACATATTGTGCTTCGCGAGACAGCATCCAAGTATTCCCCAAAACGTTCGACGCAGCGCGAGTTCCCTTGAAAGGGAACCATAGTGACATAGTGACACTTCCCTAGTGAAAACATCTCTAAAATAAAACAATGAATTCCCAGTCAAATGTCAGTCAGAGTGATACTGTCACTGTGAGTAGTTAAAATAGGACACAGGACGTTATAAAAATGAAAGCTGAATATGAAGGGGAACGAGAAACAAATAAGACTTGTGTGTTTTTTTTCTCCCCCAAGATGTGTAATCAGGTTCGCATAAAGAAGTCACTAACTGAGGATTTGAATGGAAATTATCAGATGAGTCCCCTTGTGAAGGCAAACCTTAATCCTGTTGAATTAGGTATGGTTTAATGATTTGATGATGCCACTTAAGAATTAAACAGATCAAATCCTACCTTTGATTTTCCAAATCCCTTAATTTACAGTTTCAGACACATCCACCAGTAACAACAACAACAACAACAACAACAATCATTATCGAGGTGGAAGGATTGATCAACGTGAGCTCATTTGAAAATAAAATCATTTGTTGTTTTACCGGTAATATGAATCTGATATTTGATCATTTGCCTTTCTGTCAACATCTACAAGTTAAACGGAGGATGAGAAGACAAGCCCAGCCCAGTGACACGAAAACAGATGAAGATGAAGATGGTACTAGTCTATGTGTTCAGTATTAGTGTTTATTGTGTCATGCTGATGGTGTCATGCTTACTACACAGAACAATGTTTTAAAAGAAACCATTATTTTTATAATGATATTTCAGAATATCTTTTTTTTAGATGCTGGGACAGAGATTGCTTTTGTGCTTGACGGTTCTGGTAGCATTGATCGTGATGACTTTGAGAGAGCCAAAGACTTCATTCACAATGTCATAGTCAATGTTTGGAAAACATGTTTCAATGCAAGTATAAACTTTTATGGCTAATTGGTATAATTTAAAAGATGTATTATTTAATAAAGGAACAACAACTATCTCCTCAGTGTGACTTTGCAATAGTTCAATTTGGCAGTCGGATCAGGACAGAGCTCTCACTTCTAGACAATGTGGACGGTAAAAGAACCTTGCAAAAGGTCAAGGACATAAAGCAAATTTACAATTTGACAAGGACTGCCTCGGCCATCCATCATGTCCTGTGAGTTTACAATCTATGATGGGAAATATTAGACGCTTGGTTCGCATAAAGCACTTTTGTTGGTTATATGTTAATTCATTGTCATTGTTTGACTGATTTCATTGGTTGTTTACAGTACAAATGTTTTCATCCCTGAAAATGGATCAAAAAATAACTCCAAAAAAATTATAATTGTTTTGTCTGACGGTGAAATGAGGGGAGACAAAATGACACTTGCTGATGTTTTGAATATGCCACAAATGAAAAATGTCAATCGCTATTCCATAGGAGTAAGTATCTTGTTTACTACTTATTGCTCTAGTGTTTTTTTCTTTTATAAATACTCTTTTGACAGATTTTGTACATCATCCATTAGAATTAACATTGCAGATTACTGTTAATAATTTTAATTTCTGCTTAGAAACACTTCTGGGTTCACCAGTCTGAGCCCTAAACATTCATATCAGCTATATTACTCATAGTTTGTTCTTGTATAGTTTATTATTTTTATGTTTTATTTACCCATACACTTAATAGAATCATATGTTATCTCTAGGTTGGTCAAGAAGTTCTTTCTAGACCTAATGCAATACAACAGATGACGGACATAGCAGATCCTGGTCAGTTTTTCAAAGTTTCCAATTATGCTGCATTAGATCGTATCCTGTCCAAACTGGTGAACAGTATAGTTGGGGTAGAAGGTAAGAAAGTTTTCATAAAAGAAAAACTATATCAACATATAACAATGCTATAAAAACATATCAGCTATAACAATGTTTTAAAAGAAACCATTATTTTTATAATGATATTTCAGAACATCTTTTTTAGATGCTGGGACAGAGATTGCTTTTGTGCTTGACGGTTCTGGTAGCATTGATCGTGATGACTTTGAGAGAGCCAAAGACTTCATTCACAATGTCATAGTCAATGTTTGGAAAACATGTTTCAATGCAAGTATAAACTTAAAGATTTTATGACACTGTAACAATGTTGAAAGTTCAGGGAGGAAGGAGGCGGGAACCGGCAGACATTCAACCACTTTTAATAATCAAAATAAACCATAAATACAAAATGAAAGTAATGGCGGCGGCCCCTCACGGTCGACCGCCGCCCACACAAAACATAACATAAAATCCAGGCCTGGTCCTCTCTCGTCTTCACTGTCGTCGCTCCTCCTTTTAAGTCTCCGCTCCTCCGTGAGACGAGACACCGGTGGCTTCGCAGGTGGCGCTCATTACCAATCACGCCACCGGCTCTCGTGACGCTCCCACGGTCCCTCGACCCCGCCCTGCTCGCCACATACCCCCAACGCCCTTCGCAGGCCGGGGGGTACCCACGAGTCTGCGCTCTACTACCCCCCCCCCCTCCTCCGGGGGGGGCCCGATCACGGCGGCCGCGGTACCTGGGGGTAAGGACAGACGAGGGAAAAGGAAACGGAGACAAGAGGAGCGACAGTGACGAGAGAGGGGAGAGAGGAAAAAGGAAAAAAAAAAAATTCTTGGTCCGGTTCCCCGACACGCTGCCTCCCGGTCCTCGACCGCCCGAGAGCTTCTTCCTCGCGGTGCCGTGCGATGGCACTGGACGCTGTTCTGTGGACGGGCTGGCGCTCTTCCGCCTCCTGGCGGCCGGCGATGACTCCTCCTGGCGAGGGCAGTCGGCAGCGAGTCCCCGTTCCCCGCTCCTCCCCGTTCACGGCGGACGGCAGCGGGCTCCGGCGCGCTGGCGAACGGGCGACTCCTCCACTCCCTCACGGACGGCAGCCTCCCACCTCGACCCAGGAGCACGGCAGGGCTCCCCGTCCCACACGAACCTTCGACGCTCCAGCGCCACCGCCGCGGGCAGCACCTGACGGACCTCTCGTCTTCTCTCGTGCTGCCCGACCTCCGCAGCACCGCGAGCCCTCCCGGCAGCGAGGGCTCTTTGACAGCGTGTCTCTCCGACCTCCTGGGTTTCGGCACCAGTGTAACAATGTTGAAAGTTCAGGGAGGAAGGAGGCGGGAACCGGCAGACATTCAAGCACTTTTAATAATCAAAATAAACCATAAATACAAAATGAAAGTAATGGCGGCGGCCCCTCGCGGTCGACCGCCGCCCACACAAAACATAACATAAAATCCAGGCCTGGTCCTCTCTCGTCTTCACTGTCGTCGCTCCTCCTTTTAAGTCTCCGCTCCTCCGTGAGACGAAACACCAGTGGCTTCGCAGGTGGCGCTCATTACCAATCACGCCACCGGCTCTCGTGACGCTCCCACGGTCACTATTTTGTATAATTTAAAAGGTGTATTATTTAATAAAGGAACAACAACTATCTCCTCAGTGTGACTTTGCAATAGTTCAATATGGCAGTCGGATCAGGACAGAGCTCTCACTTCTAGACAATGCGGACGGTGCCAAAACCTTGCAAAAGGTCAAGGACATAAAGCAAATAAACAGTCTCACAAGGACTGCCTCGGCGATCCATCATGTCCTGTGAGTTTACAATCTATGATGTGAAATACTAGACATTTGCTTCGCATAAAGCACTTTTGTTGGTTATATGTTAATTCATTGTCATTGTTTGACTGATTTCATTGGTTGTTTACAGTACAAATGTTTTCATCCCTGAAAATGGATCAAAAAATAACTCCAAAAAAATTATAATTGTTTTGTCTGACGGTGAAATGAGGGGAGACAAAATGACACTTGCTGATGTTTTGAATATGCCACAAATGAAAAATGTCAATCGCTATTCCATAGGAGTAAGTATCTTGTTTACTTCTTATTGCTCTAGTGTTCTCTTCTTTTTTAAATACTCTTTTGACAGATTTTGCACATCATCCATTAGAATTAACATTGCAGATTACTGTTAATAATTTTAATTTCTGCTTTGAAACACTTCTGGGTTCACCAGTCTGAGCTCTAAACATTCATATCAGCTATATTACTCTGTTGTTGTATAGTTTATTATTTTTATGTTTTATTTACCCATACACTTAATAGAATCATATCATATTCACTTCTCACTCACGATCCCAATCACCAGAATACTGAACACCTGCACCTGCCTAGTCAGCATTCCTTAAATACAAGCTTCACCCTGCAAATCACTGTCCGGTCTCGTCACTGACTGCCAGACTCTCATGCCAGCGACAACCCGTGTTGACGCCGTCATTACCGACCCCGATTGTCCAGGATCTCCTTCCGTGAACCTTCAGGCATTCTTCCCGTGATCTCCAGCCCAGTATTGTCCACTTCCCATCAGATAAGCCTCTCTGCCGCTACCAGTTCTTCTCTACACCTTCAGTCACCAGCTACTTGCTCTGAGTTTGCTTTATTCAATAAACATCATCACCACTCACGTCTGTGTCCGATTGTTTATCATGACAGAAGACCGGACCACCCAGCAGACCCAGGCGGTAACTGGCGAAGCATCCGCCGCGGAGAGTAATCCACTTCTCGATGTCATGCAGGCTTTCCACCATGTCCTTCAAAACTTTGCCTCTACATCTGCCTCACCCAGTCCCATGGCCCGGCCAGCGCCCTTCAGTGGTAAGGCGGAGGAATGCGATGGTTTCCTATTACAATGTAAACTGTATTTTGAAATCAATCCCCGACAGTTTGAAACTGAACAAGCCAAGATTGCATTCGTCATATCCCTCCTCACCGGCCGCGCGCTTCAGTGGGCGCGCGCGATCTGGAACTCTAACGGCCCTGTCACGCAATCATTACCTGCATTTCTCCATCATTTCAAGGAAGTTTTCGGCCATGCAGCTGATACTGTATCCACCAACGATCAACTCCTCCGTTTACGACAAGGAACCCAGTCAATCCAAGATTATTCCTTGCATTTTCGCACCCTAGCGGCCTCTAGTGGCTGGAATGAGGCGGCACTACTGGCTGTTTACCGTCAAGGACTTCAACCCAACATCCGTGCTCAACTTGCCATTTATGATGACCGTTATGGCCTGGAAAAGTTCATTCAAAAATCCATTCTAGTGTCCCAAAACCTCACAGTCTGTTCTCCAGAAACCCCGATGTCGCATTCCCCGTCTCCACTGAAAGAGCCTAAACCTCCAGCACCAGAGCCCATGCAGGTCGATCACTACCGCCTATCACCATCAGAGCGAGAGAGACGTATCCGATTGCACTTGTGTCTATACTGTGGTGGTGAGGGCCATCTCCGAGCTCAATGCCTGACCCGACCACCACGCCCAGGGGTGAGTACAATCCACACGGCATCCATAATCCACAAAATGTCTTTAACAAAGGTTTTAGTGACTTCTGCTAATCTCTCTGTTCCAGCCACGGCGTTGATGGATTCAGGCTCAGCTGGCAATTTCATCTCCACCAACCTTCTGAATAAACTGAAAGCCCACAAAACCCTTCTTGACCACCCCTTTCGTGCTCATAACATCCTTGGAAAACCCCTGGGCCGCGGGTACATTCGGTACGTCTCGTCTCCTATCCACCTGCAAATTGGATGGCTCCATCATGAGGAACTCACCTTCCTGGTGCTGGAGGGATCCACTACTGACATTGTCCTGGGGCGCCCGTGGATGTCCAAACACTCTCCTCTGGTTAACTGGAACTCAGGTGAAGTCTTAAAATGGAGCCCATTCTGTCTTCAACAATGTCTCTCTACTGTTCAAAGGAACCCTACACCTGCTGACCAACCTGACATGGTAACTGAGATACCACTCGCCTCCACATCCATCGAGAGTCCCCATAACCCATCATGTCAAGACATCCCCATTGAATACCGGGCGTTCCAGGACGTGTTCAGCAAACGGCTAGCTACAGAACTTCCACCTCACCGGCCATGGGACTGTGCACTCGACCTGCTGCCTGGGGCAACGTTTCCCCGCGGACGCATCTACTCCTTGTCCATCCCGGAGCAACAGGCCATGGATGAGTATATAAAGGAGGCTCTACGTCAGAAGTTTATCCGTCCATCTACTTCCCCTGCCGCATCAAGTTTTTTCTTCGTGGGCAAAAAGGACGGAGGCTTGAGGCCCTGTATTGATTACCGGCACCTAAACTCGCTCACCATCAGGTTCCGATACCCGCTACCCCTGGTCCCCGCTGCTCTGGAACAGCTGCGGGGGGCTCGCATCTTCACGAAGCTGGACCTACGAAGTGCGTATAATCTAATCCGAATACGTGAAGGAGACGAGTGGAAGACCGCGTTCATCACGCCCTCTGGCCATTATGAATACCTCGTCATGCCGTTTGGTCTGTCAAATGCTCCAGCTGTGTTCCAGGGATTCATGAACGAGGTATTCAGAGATTTCCTCAACATCTTTGTTATTGTCTACCTCGATGACATCCTCGTTTACTCCAAAGACATCTCCGAACACCATCGACACGTCAAGCAGGTCCTAGCTAAGCTTCGAGAACACCATCTCTTCTTGAAATTAGAGAAGTGCGAGTTCCTCCGCAGCAGCATCCAATTCCTTGGCTATATCATCAACCAGAGCGGCGTCAAGATGGACCAGGGGAAAGTGAAAGCGGTGCAGAACTGGCCACAACCTACCACAATCAAAGAATTACAGCGTTTCCTGGGATTTGCCAACTTTTACAGGCGGTTCATCCGGAATTTCAGTATAATCAGTGCACCCTTGACATCATTACTGCAACATGGGCCCAAGTCTCTGTCCTGGACACCTGAAGCCACCAAGGCCTTCCAAACCCTTAAGGCAGCCTTTTGCACGGCTCCTACCCTCACTCATCCGGATCCCCAGTTACCGTTCATAGTCGAGGTCGACGCGTCCTGCACCGGGGTAGGAGCCGTGCTGTCACAGCGGCAGGGTGAGCCTCCAAGACTCCATCCATGTGCCTACTTTTCCAAAAAGCTATCCCCGGCGGAGCGGAACTATGACATTGGGAATCGCGAGTTGCTTGCCATAAAGTTGGCATTGGAAGAGTGGAGGCATTGGCTGGAGGGGGCTAACCATCCATTCCAGGTGATAACCGATCATCGAAACCTAGAGTACCTGCGGGAAGCAAAAAGGCTCAATCCACGGCAGGCTCGTTGGGCACTCTTCTTCACGAGGTTTAATTTCACCGTGACGTATAGACCTGGGGACAAGAACCAGAAAGCCGATGCTCTCTCTCGCCAGTTCACCCCTGACAATAACCCACAACCGCCTGAACCCGTGCTCCCTCCAGCCTTGATTGTTAGTCCCATCCAATGGACAATAGACCACCAGATCGCCGAAGCAACTCGCGAAGAACCAGCTCCGCCGGGGGTCCCTGAGGGGCAGCTCTACGTACCATCTCGACTCCGCCTGCCCCTCATGGATCAAGTTCACACGTCTCCGGGCTCTGGACACCCAGGCAGCCAGCGAACCCTCTCGCTCCTACAAGATCGCTATTGGTGGCCCAGAATGGACCGCGATGTCTCCCAGTATGTCAGAGGATGCTCAGTCTGCGCCACCACCAAATCACCACGCCATCTTCCAGAAGGCAAACTCCAACCCCTGCCGATACCCCGCCGACCCTGGTCACACATTGCAGTGGATTTCATGACCGATTTACCACCATCTGACGGCAAGACATGCATCCTTGTAGTGGTAGATCGGTTTTCTAAAGCTTGCAAATTGATACCCCTCAAGGGCCTCCCCACGGCTTTGGAAACGGCGGAAACCTTGTTTCACCAAGTCTTCCGACACTTTGGCCTCCCGGAAGATATCGTTTCCGACCGAGGACCCCAATTCATTTCCAGAGTCTGGAAGTCATTTTTTCACCTTCTCGGAGTCTCCGTTAGTCTGAGTTCAGGTTACCATCCCCAGACCAATGGCCAGACTGAGCGGAAGATCCAGGAAATTGGGAGATATCTGAGATCCTACTGTGGCCACCAACAAGACACCTGGAACCGGTTTCTTCCGTGGGCTGAATACGCCCAAAACTCACTAAGGCAAGAGTCCACACACCTCACACCGTTTCAGTGCATGTTTGGTTTTCAGCCACCGTTATTCCCTTGGACAGGAGAGCCCACGGAAGTCCCAGCTGTCCATCACTGGTTCCAGGAGAGCGAGAGGGTATGGGATTCAGCTCACGTTCATCTGCAAAGGGCAGTCCGTAGGCAGAAGATCCAAGCTGACCGCCGACGCCTTCCCACACCACGGTACTATCCCGGTCAACTCGTCTGGCTATCAACGAGGGACATTCGCCTACGGCTGCCCTGTCGCAAGCTGAGTCCCCGCTTCATAGGTCCTTTCAAAGTGGTGAGGCAGATCAACGAGGTCACTTACCGTCTTCAGTTACCCACACATTACCGAATTTCCCCGTCATTCCATGTGTCTCTCCTCAAGCCCTTCACTAAACCTCTGTTTCCCTCATCCACAGAGTCTGGTGTTGAGGCTGTACCTCCTCCTCCTGTTGACCCGGCGGACCAGAACATTTACAAAGTTTCTTCCATCTTGGACTCTCGACGACGGGCCGGCACACTGCAGTACCTCGTAGATTGGGAAGGTTTCGGTCCCGAAGAACGCTCTTGGGTCAACCACGATGACATCCTAGATCCAGAGCTCCTGCAAGAATTCCACACCAACAACCCCAACCGTCCAGCCCCCCGGGGTCGAGGCCGGCCCCGTCGTCGTCCGCCGCGGTCCTCAGGAGCTGCCCGTGGAGGAGGGGGTACTGTCACGGATCCAGCCACACCCCTCGCACCAGACTCATTCACTTCTCACTCACGATCCCAATCACCAGAATACTGAACACCTGCACCTGCCTAGTCAGCATTCCTTAAATACAAGCTTCACCCTGCAAATCACTGTCCGGTCTCGTCACTGACTGCCAGACTCTCATGCCAGCGACAACCCGTGTTGACGCCGTCATTACCGACCCCGATTGTCCAGGATCTCCTTCCGTGAACCTTCAGGCATTCTTCCCGTGATCTCCAGCCCAGTATTGTCCACTTCCCATCAGATAAGCCTCTCTGCCGCTACCAGTTCTTCTCTACACCTTCAGTCACCAGCTACTTGCTCTGAGTTTGCTTTATTCAATAAACATCATCACCACTCACGTCTGTGTCCGATTGTTTATCATGACAAGATCCTGGTCAGTTTTTCAACGTTTCCAATTATGCTGCATTAGATCGTATCCTGTCCAAACTGGTGAACAGTATAGTTGGGGTTGAAGGTAAGAAAGTTTTCATTAAAAGAAAAACTATATCAACATATAACAATGCTATAAAAACATATCAGCTATAACAATGTTTTAAAAGAAACCATTATTTAACATCTTTTTTAGATGCTGGGACAGAGATTGCTTTTGTGCTTGACGGCTCTGGTAGCATTGATCGTGATGACTTTGAGAGAGCCAAAAACTTCATTCACAATGTCATAGTCAATGTTTGGAAAACATGTTTCAATGCAAGTATAAACTTAAGGATTTTATGACACATTTATAGCTATTTTGTATAATTTAAAAGGTGTATTATTTAATAAAGGAACAACAACTATCTCCTCAGTGTTACTTTGCAATAGTTCAATATGGCAGTCGGATCAGGACAGAGCTCTCACTTCTAGACAATGTGGACGGTAAAAGAACCTTGCAAAAGGTCAAGGACATAAAGCAAATTTACAATTTGACAAGGACTGCCTCGGCCATCCATCATGTCCTGTGAGTTTACAATCTATGATGGGAAATATTAGACGCTTGGTTCGCATAAAGCACTTTTGTTGGTTATATGTTAATTCATTGTCATTGTTTGACTGATTTCATTGGTTGTTTACAGTACAAATGTTTTCATCCCTGAAAATGGATCAAAAAATAACTCCAAAAAAATTATAATTGTTTTGTCTGACGGTGAAATGAGGGGAGACAAAATGACACTTGCTGATGTTTTGAATATGCCACAAATGAAAAATGTCAATCGCTATTCCATAGGAGTAAGTATCTTGTTTACTACTTATTGCTCTAGTGTTTTTTTCTTTTTTTAAATACTCTTTTGACAGATTTTGTACATCATCCATTAGAATTAACATTGCAGATTACTGTTAACTATTTTAATTTCTGCTTTGAAACACTTCTGGGTTCACCAGTCTGAGCCCTAAACATTCATATCAGCTATATTACTCATAGTTTGTTATGGTATAGTTCAGGGGTCGGCAACCCGCGGCTCTTTCACCCCTGTGCTGCGGCTCTTTCATCCCCTGCACGTAACTTGTAGCAGCGATCCCGCTATCCGCGATCGGTCCGCTATCGCTCCGCCCACGGAGGAACGGAGTGTCGCACAGCAAGCGTGATCGCTCCGCAACCGCTCAATCTGGCAACACTGCACAAGAGGCGCGAGGTTTTGAACCACTTTTATCCGGAAGCGATACTCAGAATGAAGCAATGACGGATTCAACAGAAACCGAGGCCTCGTTTGTCATCGTCACGTGATTTTCGCGGAAACGATACACGCCTCGAATCCAGTAGCACCTCAATGCAGTACACGAGATCCAGGGGGCGGAGTTGGATCCAGATCCAAGGGGCGGAGTTAAATCCAGATCCAGGGGGCGGAGTTGGATTTCCTTCCACTGCATTCTGATTGGTCAACAGATTCCCCACACTTCGTACTTGTTGCTCTATCTTTTCCGCATCGAGTCGTAACTAGTTAGTTATTCTTTTGATGTAAAAACAAACTTGCCGAAAACAAATATTAAAGTTTTTAATAGTTACAAACACTGTAGTTTATACGTTGTGGTAATTTGTATAAAATACGTGGCTATTGCCCACTTACACGTAGTGGTGGACAATAGCCACGTATTTTATTAATTTGGAGAAACGTTTAAAAATAATCTAAAACAAAAAAGATTACTTACAAATTTCGTAGATTCACTGTATTCTTTGATTGGCTGATCTTTAACCCCTTTCAGTAGTCCACATGCACTTTGATTTCCAATACTGAAGTATATTAATTAGTAGGCACTTAATTCAAGTTTAAATTCAAGTAGAGAATGTGCTTTTTTCACTACTGATTATGACACTGTATGTGACTAAATTATAGCAGCACTAATTATACTTATAAGTCACTTATAAGTGACTTCACAAGAGCATCTGACTTCATTTAAATAGCATAAGAGCATCTCACTTACATAAATGCATGCAAAATGTATTACCAACGCAATTAAATTGGAAAAAAAACTTTATTAACACACGAGCTAAAACAGACATTTTGAAAACAGTAGGGAAACTTTGAAGGCAAAACATAAGGAAAACGACATTGGGAGCACACAGAATTAGACCAACAACAGGGAAACCACAGGACATTCACAATTAGCTATCCATTCATCCATCCATCCTTTCACACTGGTCAGCACAGATTTCACAGAACTCGCTGCAGAAGCCTGGGTGGGTGTCTTCGCACACCAGGACCATGTGTGATGGGGTGGCGGCGGGGCGAAGTATATATAATGGGAGGAGTTGGATCTGGATCCAACTCCTCCCCCTGGATCTCGTGTTCCGCAGTGAGGACCATCTCCTCGAATCGGGGCTTCATCTATAACGCCCCTTTTTGCTCGACACAAGCTCCGGAGCCTCGCTTCAGATGTCCCATCACTACCGGCGGCTGTGTGATGGGCCATGGATCCCAAAGGGGAAAAGAGAAAATGACTGAGGAGAACAGAGGATTCAACGTTTCTTGGACCGAATCATTTGCATTCATTGCCAATGCGGAAGGATTGCCAGAATGTTTGCTTCGTAGCGGAAGTTGTCAAATATCAAAAAGAGTAATGTGGAAAGACATTTCCAGGGAAGTCATGCTACATTTGCAGCCGAGTATCCAGTTAGGTAAGAGAGAAAAAGTGCGATTGCATTGCTTCTGGAGAAATTAGAGGAGCGAAAAAATAGATTTAAGAAGTGGATTGCATCTCCAAACTCCACTACTGCTGCAAGTTTTGATGCAACCCGGGAGATAATAAAACGTGGAAAACCGTTCACAGTTCAAACTTTCGCGTTTTTTGCACTAACTTGTTTGGCATTTGCACAGAAATTAAACTTAAACTGTATTAATTTGAGTTTATATACTTTACCTTTTAAAAAGGCTGCGGTTTTATTTTTATAAATGCAGGCTGCGTTTTATTGCACTTGTTTAGTGCCCAAATAAGGGGCACGTTATGCACATTAAATTTTTTTTCTCGAATCGTCAAAATAAAAATGACATCAAAAATCGGATTTCTTTATTGCATTTCTTTAATTTTATCAAAGCAATGAAACAATTCATTAATATTGTAAAGAAGTTAAACTTGAGGCGACATTGCACAACAGAACAGTCGCGTGTTGCGTCGTTCTCAACAGAATGCACTGCAGGGAAAATAAACATTTAATCATAAATGCTCATTATGTATTTATGGCCAACCTAATCATTTTTATAGTAGGCTAAATATAGCTAATATAGATACATACAGCATGTGTTGCCTTCATTATAAGGCTTTTAATTTTTTTGCGGCTCCAGACATATTTGTTTTTTTTGGTCCAATATGGCTCTTTCAACATTTTGGGTTGCCGACCCCTGGTATAGTTAATTATTTTTGTTTTATTTACCCATACACTTAATAGAATCATATGTTATCTCTAGGTTGGTCAAGAAGTTCTTTCTAGACCTAATGCAATACAACAGATGACGGACATAGCAGATCCTGGTCAGTTTTTCAACGTTTCCAATTATGCAGCATTAGACAGTATCCTGTCCAAACTGGAGAACAGTATAGTTGGGGTTGAAGGTAAGAAAGTTTTCATAAAACATTATGCTATATAATAGAGAGAGGCAGTTTGGTTGATAGTTTCAATGCTAAAATCAGATCCTGGTTAGTTTTTCAATGTTTCCAATTATGCTGCATTAGATGACATCCTGTCCAAACTGGAGAACAGTACAGTTGGGGTTGAAGGTAAGAAAGTTTTCATAAAACATTATGCTATATAATAGAGAGAGGCAGTTTGGTTGATAGTTTCAATGCTAAAGCAGATTGGATGAACTGTTGTAGCAGAAATAAAAAGCTGCTGCATAATTAAACCTTGCAGATATTCGGTGCAAGAGTGCAAAATTGTGAGTTGTACTGCTGTTATAACATTTCAGTAAATAATATGTAATATTGCGCAAAATATGCTTTCCTGTAGCTCAACCAGTAGAGCATTGGTGTTTGCATTAGAGCATTGGACCCACCGGACCTGCCTGAACTCTAGCGGTCGGACCCGCCGGAGCCCACCTGGCTCAACCCACCGATCCCGCCTGATCCGCCGACCCCGCCAGAGTCTCCCTGGCTCATCCCTCCATTTCTTCCCCCTGGACTCTGTTATTGACTTTTTGTTATTGAGATTTTACATTTTTTTGTGCTCTTTTGGTTGGTCTGTTCTCCCTCCCCTGGTTTTATGTCAGTATTGATCCCCTGTCCCTCGTTGATTGTATTTGTTCTGTGGTGGTGTTGTAGCGTATGGACGGTGCTCATGAATGATCGATCAGACCCATTATTTGATTGGAAAGTTGATTTCACAGATGGCCCCGACGAGTCTACGGACCGACAGTTTAACACCTCTAAAAACACAAACCATGCTCCTCACCCCCTTTCTCCTCTGCATTTCAAAGGACACCGTCGTAAAACGGCCCCCATCCTCAAGGACCCAGAGACACTCATTTGCACCCTACGGACACACACACACACACACACCTAAGAACTCCCAAATGTGCCATGTGACTATAACTTACAATTATTTTTCATTTTAGATGTGCTGTGTTCCCATGTATGTATGCATGCATGCTTTTTGTTATAACCATTTTGGATGTGTTTGGAATTTTCAAAGCTTATAATCAGTAAATGCTCATGTAAAACAATGTCAATCTTTACCCTTCCCCTAATTCAAAAGCTAACCTCATCATGCTTGGTCTCGAAATCTTCGTCCTAGAATTTGTAGACTGATGATGTGTGTTCTGTTGTACTATGGTGCACCAAACTCATTTACACTATGGTGTAAAACATGTTAATGATATTATAAGGCAGGCAAAGAATGCTTCCCCGCTTCATAGTTCCTTCATTCTGATCGGCTGTTCAGACAAAGAGAGGTGTGCTCTGGAAGGCAAGAATCTTCTTTACTCTTTACTTTAGAATCTTCTCTTCTTTACTCTTATCCCGTTTCCACTCGTGCTTTTCTCTTGTTCCCTCACTCTCACCTGTTCTTCTTCGGCGCTGATTCTCAGATCTCATGCGCGCCATTTTCTAAAGAACATTACAAGACAAAGGAACCAAATTTGAACTTCCCACGGATTCTAACGAACCCGCCTTCCAAGCATTCAAACACAGACCAGATCGCGGAATTCCGCACACTCACGAATGTCTCTCTCTATCTCTCTCTCTCTCCCACTCTCTCTCTTACTCTCTCTACTTCCCTCTTTCAATTAATATGTGTTTGTTTTGTTTACTGTTTGTTGATTATTAATATATATATATATATATATATCCACACGTGATTGTCTCTGAACTGCTCAAACATAAGTCACTTTAACCGTGAACCGACCCAGTTACAAATTAAAGGAAAGATCCTTCTTTGTGGCCAAAAGAAGCATTTCTCAGAGTTCTTATAAGGTGAATCGTTGCTGGACAGCTATTCGTCCTTTGAACTTAATTCTAGAATTAAAAGGAATTGTACAAAAGGATTAGCGGCATATTCATGTGTCTAAGTTTCCTCTGCTGTATAAAAGACTGACTCGCAGCATCCGTGTATCGCATCATCCGTCTGGCGAATCAGTGCGCTTTATGAAAGACACATAGGTTAGCGCTCCCGCCCACCGAGTGAATTCTGACTGTTTGGGAAAACTGACGGATTCAAGTTGCAATCTAGCGATCTGTCTTTGCAAATGTTGTGTGCGTTCCTCTGAAGTGAGTATTAGATTAGATGCAAGTTTATTGTCATTACACATGTACAAGTACAGTATAACGAAATGACGTATGGAGCAAGCCTCCGAGCCGCAGCCTTTACCAGGCGCCGCCACGAGCTCTCCAGAAAGAAATGCATGAAATACAAGAATGCGGTTTAGCAAGCCTTACATGGCAACACAAACAAGATAACAAGACAAACAGGACATATCACAGTACATGTGGGCACATGTTGGAATTTTTTGTCTGGTGAGAGAGGGGGTAGGTAGAAATAGACAAGACCGATAGGCAGACGGATCTCTGGGGGTGAAGCCATAACAACAGATGTTTTTAGTTCAGTTTCTATGGTTTTGTCCTTGAAGATAAGGCAGTTTCCAGGGAAAGAGAGAGATAGCAACCAAGCTGTCAGCTGGCTTCCCAAACCAAGAGACAGAGGGCAAATACAGTTTTTAATCCATTTTGATGATCTTCGGAATTTGTCCGGATCATAAACAATCAATCAGTTGTGGTCCTCAGCGTTCGCGCTCGATCCTCGTCTAACCTCATGGCTAGGGACCAACCAAATTCACGGGTAAAAATTCGCATTTTCACGGAAGGTTTTAAAAAAAACACTCGATTACACGGAAATTTCACGGGTACAATTTTTATTAGGCACCAATCACTGCAATCAGTCCATCTGCTGTCACACCCGCTATTTTGTATTCTAAAATACCACTTTTAGACTGTTCACCTGTATTAAAAAACAAAAAAGAAACAAAATACGACTACAACGCCACAGACTCTGCAATGCCACGTGACATTAATGAAATAGTTTACAGTTTTTCGTGGCCAAAACTTGGCCGACCAACGTGGTTGCTGACATATTCTGTCGCTGCGGTGCATTGACGCTTGTGTACTGGCTGACACTTCTCTCCGCGTCAACGCTGTTCGTTGGTACAGAAAGGTAGCGTAATGCAGCCGGCTCAGCAGAGGAAACCGACTGCTGTGCGAACGCCAGAATGCTGTTATACTCGTATCCGGCGGAACTTCTTTTGCTGCTGTTTTGTAGGCTGCAAACTCGGCTAAGTTATCGAATAACGATACAACGCGTGTAATTATACTAATTCTGCGAGATAGCTGATATAATGACATTGGCTATAAAAAATAATTTTTTTATATTGTTGGGTGTTTTCACGGAAAGTGGCCGATTTCACGGAAAATGTCACGGCCGTGAAATCGTGAATTTGGTTGGTCCCTACTCATGGCCAGACCGGTTACAGTTTGTGACAGTTCACCGATCTGACTCACTGTTCGGACTGCGTTGTTACGGTTTAGCTCGCATAAATTGCGATTCAGTTCCTCAATCTGTGTCATTCTCTGATCTAGTTCCTTCGGACGGTCCCACACAGCCTCGTGGCATTGTTTAATTTCTACAGACAGTGGCACGGTGAATTTGCTCGCAGCTGTCTTACCAAATTTCCGATAAGTCAGGGCAATCCCAAAGCCAAAGAGTAGAAACCCAGTAATCCAATCAATTCCATTTCAGTATTTTCAGGAGTCCAGCAAGCAGCGGGTCAGGGGAAAAAAAAGACAAATAGTCGAAATACCAAAGCGCTAGGGCAGAGAAGATGAAGACACGTCCGCACCGGTCGAGATCAGGAAGAAGGAGTGCCAGTAAGTAGGAAGTAGAGTATCAGTCAATACATGATTAATAATACATGTTAATAATACATGTTCTTTATTCAGTTCATGAACATTGAAGTGTCGGAGAGTGCATTTATTAACATGCACGAGTGATGAATACGATCTAGCTCATGAAAAGCTCTGTGTGTATAGTTACATGCTGTATTATGTATGTGAGCAGTGATTTCCAATAGCGTACTTTAACATATGTGACATTTGTTTCATTTTACTGTATTAATCATTGTATTTGATATATTCATTTAGGCTTATTGTAATTATTTTGACTAATGTTGTTTTTGTTATTTGTACTTACATTTTTCTTATTTCTTTATTTGTAGAAAACCACATACATGCATGCAAAGCAATCATCTGGGTTGTACTGAGTTGTGGTGACAATAAATGGGTTATTCCCGAATACCTGAACATTTCTGGTAAAGTCTCTCACCGGACGTTCTGTAGTGGGTCTGTTATCAACTGGCATATCTTCAATAAGGGAGTAGAGCTAACGGTAGCCATCCTTTTTACAGGAATTCTACAAGCTGAATCAAGACATATATAATAATAATTAATAATATAATCCATTATAATTAACTGTTAATATCCAAATTCCCCCTATGTGCCGATTTATGTACAGTTGATCACAACGCATGATTAAACGCGTGCATAAATCCCGCATTAACTACCTTGCTGATTTGCTAAAGTGTTCAGTTTTGTATTGGTTTGTCTGGTGTTCATGTAGGGACATGTCCCGCCGTGTACCTACATGTGTCACCAACTGCACGCTGTCTCGTCTGCCTTGTCAACACGCCGCAATGCTCGCTTGCATTCGCCTCGTGTTTGTGTCTCGTTAGCGTCTGCCCCGCCTCCTTGTTTCCCGTAATCATTCACGGCTATTCACTACCTTCCCTCATGTGTCCTATATATATCCCTCAGGGTTTCCTGTCCGGTGTTGCGTCGTTGTCGCTCCATGTTTGTTCCTGTGATGTTGTTCCCTGTTCCTAGTGATGGCCAAATGAAGCGTTTCGAACAATTGTGTCGAAAATGGTTCATTACTCGAAGCTTTATTCAGATAGAAATTGCAGCACCATCTCCTGGTGAAGTAAATGTAATGCAGCAAAGGTGACAACCATAAAATGCAAGTAGGCTTATATGTTAACACTCGTTTATTACGTGTTTACCGAGGCGATCAAATCTGAAACAGTGTTATTGATGTGAAACTCATTTATGTAGATGAATTTTACAGATCCTGATCAATTTCATGTGTGCACCTTGATAATAAAACATTAAGCGTGATGTGTGTGTGTAGGTGTGAAATTATTTCTTTAGACAAGGACAGAAGATCAGATCTCAGAAATTCTAATGGTTTCTATTAAAATACCAATAGGAACCATTGGCTTTTACCATTTGAACCACTAAAGAATTTTTTTGTAATAATAATAATTCATTACATTTATATAGCGCTTTATCATAGACACTCAAAGTCGCTTTACATGGAAGGGGGAATCTCCTCAACTGCCACTAGAGTGCAGCATCCAACTGGATGATGCGACGGCAGCCATATTGCGCCAGAACGCTCACCACACACCAGCTTATTGGTGGAGAAGAGACAGAGAATGAAGCCAGTCAGAGAAAGGGGATGGTTAGGAAGCCATGATGAACAAATTTGGCCAGGATGCCGGGGTTACACCCCTACTCTTGCAAAAGACATCCTGGGATTTTTTATGACACAGAGAGTCAGGACCTCGGTTTTAACGTCTCATCCGAAAGACGGTGCTTGTTACAGTACACTGTCCCCGTCACTATACTGGGGCGTTAGGACCCACACAGACCGCAGGGTGAGCACCCCCTGCTGGCCTCCTAACACCACTTCCAGCAGCAACCTAGTTTTTCCCAGGAGGTCTCCCATCCAGGTACTAACCAGGCTCAACCCTGCATAGCTTCAGTGGGCGACCAGTATTAGGCTACAGAGTGATATGGCTGCTAGCTCTATATTGTGTTTTTTTGTTTTGTTTTGTTTTACATTAATTATGTCCTCTCACTCAATGGATCACAATTCGGTGTCAAGGAAGTAGAGGACAGTTCCAGCTGTTGTTCTGTCATTTCCAGTAAGCAGTTAAGCGCTCCAAGCCTAGTCCCCCTATCCAACCCAGCAAGACATGTTCTCCAATCTATCAAGACAAGTCACAAGTTGAGGATGTGGCGATGACTATTATGGCTACTATTAGTGTGCGCTCCACACACAGCCAACACTGACACTCCACCCAAGTCCTCGAACCAGCTCCACCCAAGGATTCCCTACTCTGTTCTGTACACCCCTGGCCATGGAAGCCGAAATGGGAGAGACCACGGAGGCTGAACCAAATAGGTTCCCTGAACTTTCATGTTTCCCTGAGTGGCCGTTACCGCCATGGTCCCCTGAGCTGTCTGCGTCGACCTAGCTCCCTGAACTCCCAGTGCCACCCTCAAGCCCCCTAGCCTAATCCCCTATCCTCAGGACTCTCCCCTCGCTTGTTTGGATTGTCTGTGTCACTCCTTGTCCTCCTTGGCTGCACCGTTTAGGAGTGGGCATTGTGTTACGGATCTGTTCTGTCTTTCTTTACTTCCTGGTTCCCCATATGCTCTCTTATTGTCATCACAGTCACCTGTCTCAGTCATCAATCCCCTTGTTAGTCTTGTCATCAGCTCCCCCAATATCCATATGTGTATGTTTTCCCTCTGTCTTTGACCGCTGTCGTCAATATGCAGCTTGTGTTATGTCGTGAGTTTCCTTGAATCTTGTGTTTCTTCATTAAAGATGATTTCACATTTTCATCCCATGCCTTCATCTTTATACCACACACACAACCGTGACAGTATGTGTGTATATATAGTAAATATAATATTTTAGTGTAACATATGAAAGACACCATGACATAAAAAATTGACAATTAATGTTTGACTATTATTATTACAAGATATTTTGAATAAGATTTTTTTTATAAGTGATTTGACCATGCTCATTCATTTTTTAGATTCATGTTACATTCACGTAATCTCTAATCAAAATAACTTCTCTCTCTACTCCGACAGCGTCACATGAGATCGACCAATACCAAGCACAATGTTACTTTAACTCATTATAGCTCCCTAAAAATGGTATCGTCTAATAGATTGAATAGTCATTAGCAATAAACACTATTACTAAACATTATGGTTATTATATATACTTTTCTCTTCTTTTCTGGTTTTTTGTTTTACACTTTTTACATTTCTTTAGTTTGTCTTACACCTCTAACAATGTAGATTCCATTTCCTACTGCCATATGTGTGCAATTAAAGCACTACACTAAAAATTACTTTAAACTGAGATGGCTTGTACACTCTTGTTAAGTATATATATATATATGTGTGTGTGTGTGTGTGTGTGTGTGTGTGTGTGTGTGTGTGTGTGTGTGAGAGAGAGAGAGAGAGAGAGAGAGAGACAATTTTAGGTCAATTTAAAACTGTGGGCTGAGGGTAGACTAGTTTACTGTCACCGTTGGAGTTGCTGGTTTCCATATCCACCACATCCTGTAACAAAGTCAGCATGAGATCGTCTCTAATGGTTTGATGCATGCCGTCTTGCAGCATTAGTGAGTACCTGTGGTATTGCTAGTGTAATGAATGGCCATCTCACACAGATTTCTGAAATAAAATGACCACCTTTCTTCCAGTGGTCTATTTTCTAAGTGGAAATACATTTTGTTTAAAACCAGGATTATTGATTTTTGACTACTGAGTCTAGTGGTTGAGACTACCAGTCAAAACAGCCTTGTCAACCAGTTTATTTTCAGCTCTTTATGAGAAGTGTTTCCTTTGAGTGGACATATCAGTTTTGGCCACTTAAAAATAAAACGTTAACCTTTTACCATATCATTTTTTAAATATTTAAAAGTCTAAATGAACTGTAATTGGATGACTGCACACACAACAAGTAACAGACAATACTTATTTTGATACTGTCCAAGTCTATTTATGTGCGTGATGGCACTGTCGCCTCTGACTTGCTTAGTTGGGGACACGTAACACTTAATATTCTTCATTTTTATTGATTCGCCTGCTCTTTTAGAGCTGATTTTCATCCAAATTTTCTTTTAGTTTTTATTGTTTTCATGTGACCACTGTAAAGCTGCTTTGAAACAGTCTGTATTGTAAAAAGCGCTATATAAATAAAGGTGACTTGACTACTGGCAAACTTTCATGTACTTGACATTCCAAGGCTCTTGTTTTAGAGTTAATACAGTTTTAACAATAAAAACAGTAAAAATAGTAAAATAATTTAAAATTCCCTTCTCTTGACAGTAAATGTCCTGTGTCTGAATTGTATCGCGGGGGGGAGGAGGGTTTAACAGCAGGCGGTGGCATGTTCTGCTTTCAACATCACAATGATCTTCTTTCTGTCTCAGTGAGCAGACATGTTTTTTTTAAAGCATCGAATTGCTCAAATTTATAAAACGTGCAACGGACTGCTATTTTTGACGGGTATGTATTTATGTGTTGAGAATTAATGTTTATAATTGATTATTTAAAACATTTATTTGTGTTTGGGCATGATTTAAACTTATTTATTTGAATTGAATTCTTATCAATGTGTAAAATTCTGCATTCTGATTCATTGTTTCTACTCTTTTTTATGTTACAGTCATATGCAGTGTGACCGGGTTCAACGTTCAAATATCTCCAATAAAGGATTTTACAAATGAAGATTCACTCTTTGGGCAAACCGTTATCCAATCAAAAGATGGGTTAGTCATTTATGACATTTTTAGATAATTCTGTCATTTTACTAGAATATATATATATATTTTTTTACGATGACCTATGAATAGATTGAATGATCTATTTTAGTAAATTTGTCCTGTTCTAGAGTTTTTGTCCCATCCCCAACAAATGCACAACTTTTCAACTGCACCGTAAATGATGGCTGCGTCCAAGTCAATTTTAACAGTAAGTTTTTTCTTTTGTATCATTTCAAAATGTAAACTGAACTGTATTAATTTCACAATAATGTGCTTAATGATTTACAGAATTGCTTTCACTCCAAAAAATCTTATTGTATTAATATATCTTTTAAAGATGAAAAACCAAAAGGTCTGAGACCAGTAGCATCTGTAGCTTCTACCGCGACACCAGAAGAGGAGCATGTTTTAGTAAGTACGGTATAAAAACGGGTTAAAAATGGTCAACACTTGTTTTATTCTCACTATTATAGTTTCATTCTCTCTTTTGAAAGCTTTACCAAACAAGAAGTAAACTGTTCACAAACAGATATAGTTCGAAAAAGGTTGTGTGTCTGTCGCACAACATTATCACAGTAAAACCGCAGAGAGTGTGGCTTCCCCTTCACATAAGTGACAGACAGAAATGTGTCAGTTCTCCTTCAGAGTACAGGAAATGATCTTTTAGAGAGTAGGAAAATGGTGGTAAAACATTTTGTGAAACGTAAAATAAGACTAGAAATGTTGGGATATCATAGTTATTTCTGGGTAAATTGTATTTGTTCATATGTATTGGGTCATTAGGGGAAATTGTTCAGGATAATGCTTGTGACTATCAGGAGGAAGTCATTAACATTGTGAGTCAAAACTGTGACTTCACACAAAACCATAGTGACATAGTGACACTTCCCTAGTGAAAATGTCTCTAAAATAAAACAATGTATTCCCAGTCAAATGTCAGTCAGAGTGATTCTGTCACTGTGAGTAGTTAAAATAGGACACAGGACGTTATAAAAATGAAAGCTGAATATGAAGGAGAATGAGAAACAAATAAGACGTTTAGATTTGTGTGTTTTTTTCTCTCCCAAGATGTGTAATCAGGTTCGCATAAAGAAGTCACTAACTGAGGATTTGAATGGAAATTGTCAGATGAGTCCCCTTGTGAAGGCAAACCTGAATCCTGTTGAATTAGGTATGGTTTAATGATTTGATGATGCCACTTAATAATTAAACAGATCAAATCCTACCTTTGATTTTCCAAATCCCTTAATTTACAGTTTCAGACACATCCACCAGTAACAACAACAACAACAACAACAACAACAATCATTATCGAGGTGGAAGGATTGAACAACGTGAGCTCATCTGAAAATGAAATCATTTGTTGTTTTACCGGTAATATGAATCTGATAGTTGATCATTTGCCTTTCTGTCAACATCTACAAGTTAAACGGAGGATGAGAAGACAAGCCCAGCCCAGTGACATGAAAACAGATGAAGATGAGGATGAAGATGAAGACGGTACTAGTCTATGTGTTCAGTATTAGTGTTTATTGTGTCATGCTGATGGTGTCATGCTTACTACACAGAACAATGTTTTAAAAGAAACCATTATTTAACATCTTTTTTAGATGCTGGGACAGAGATTGCTTTTGTGCTTGACGGTTCTGGTAGCATTGATCGTGATGACTTTGAGAGAGCCAAAGACTTCATTCACAATGTCATAGTCAATGTTTGGAAAACATGTTTCAATGCAAGTATAAACTTTTATAGCTATTTTGTATAATTTAAAAGGTGTATTATTTAACAAAGGAACAACAACTATCTCCTCAGTGTGACTTTGCAATAGTTCAATATGGCAGTCGGATCAGGACAGAGCTCTCACTTCTAGACAATGTGGACGGTAAAAGAACCTTGCAAAAGGTCAAGGACATAAAGCAAATTTACAATTTCACAAAGACTGCCTCGGCCATCCATCATGTCCTGTGAGTTTACAATCTATGATGGGAAATACTAGACGTTTGGTTCGCATGAAGCACTTTTGTTGGTGATATGTTAATTCATTGTCATTGTTTGACTGATTTCATTGGTTGTTTACAGTACAAATGTTTTCATCCCTGAAAACGGATCAAAAAATAACTCCAAAAAAATTATAATTGTTTTGTCTGACGGTGAAATGAGGGGAGACAATAGGACACTTGCTGATGTTTTGAATATGCCACAAATGAAAAATGTCAATCGCTATTCCATAGGAGTAAGTATCTTGTTTACTTCTTATTGCTCTAGTGTTTTCTTCTTTTATAAATACTCTTTTGACAGATTTTGTACATCATCCATTAGAATTAACATTGCAGATTACTGTTAATTATTTTAATTTCTGCCTTGAAACACTTCTGGGTTCACCAGTCTGAGCCCTAAACATTCATATCAGCTATATTACTCATAGTTTGTTATGGTATAGTTAATTTTTTTTATTTTATTTACCCATACACTTAATAGAATCATATGTTATCTCTAGGTTGGTCAAGAAGTTCTTTCTAGACCTAATGCAATAAAACAGATGACGGACATAGCAGATCCTGGTCAGTTTTTCAACGTTTCCAATTATGCAGCATTAGACAGTATCCTGTCCAAACTGGAGAACAGTATAGTTGGGGTTGAAGGTAAGAAAGTTTTCATAAAACATTATGCTATATAATAGAGAGAGGCAGTTTGGTTGATAGTTTCAGTGCTTTAAGCAGATTGGATGAACTGCTGTAGCCGAAATAAAAAGCTGCTTCAGAATTATACCTTGCAGATATTCGGTGCAACGGCGCAAAATTGTGAGTGGTACTGCTGTTATAACATTTCAGTACATAATAAGTAATATTGCACAAAATATGCTTTCCTGTTGCTCAACCAGCAGAGCATTGGTGTTTACAATGCCATGGTCATGGGTTTGATTCCCAGGGAAAGCAAGAACTGATTAGAAGGTCAATGTTTTCCTTGAATGCAATGTAAGTCGCTTTGGATTAAAGCGTCTGCCAAATGTAAATCTCTTTTTGCAGTGCCAATAGTAATAACATGAATCAGTGTGCTTGAAGGAATCGGTTAAGTGAATGATTCAATAACTTGCCCATAAAACATTTTTTACTTGACGTCATTGGCTGGTTTATCTATGTGACCTACAGAAAGAATCACTGAAGAATCCCCACTGAAGAATTAACACACAAACTGATAATCTTCTTAAAATATTCTAAAATTGACTTTGATAGTTTTGTAACTGAATATGCAATACAATATTAAATGTGAGTTTTATGTTTTATTAATGTGAGTTTTAAGTAAAATGAATTTCAACTTTTGAAACAACTTTGTTTCAGGCACTCAGCAAGGTGCAGGATTTAAATTCCAGCTCGCAGAAGCTGGATTCAGCACCCATATCATGCATGATGTAAGTCAAAACATTTTTTATCTTTAAATACAAAGAACTTTTGTGGATCTCTGATATACTATAAACACTAAATTATGTTGCATTTTCCATAGGAATCTGTTCTTTTTGGAGCAGTTGGTGCCAATGACTGGAGTGGTGGGGTCATTTTGAAATCTGGAGACACTGCAACATTTCTGAACGACACTGCTAATGGACCCAGATTTTCATATTTAGGTGAGTGAGTTTTAAATATATACATTAAAAAAATATATAACAATAATAATAATGTAATAAAATAGTAATTAAACAACATCTCTCACATTATCTGAATGATTCATTGAAATATATTAAAATGGTTTGAAGTGAAAAAAAGCAGTTCAGCAGTAATTTTAGTAATATATATTGTAGGGGATTTACAGTTAAGACCTGAGGACCAGATATGTTGCATGAAGACCAGGAGTCAGAAGTGCAGTCAATAGAATACATTTTAGTGAAGTTTAGTTTGCAGTTTCAACAGCAGAATCTTCAGGTCTCACAAGGAGTTCGTAGGCCGCCCCACTTACAATAACATTGTTACAGCAATTATACTCTAACAGAGGGTGCTAACTACGTCAATGATGACTGTTAAATTATTCTAATTGGCTAAGAAAGAAAGAAAGATAAACAAAACTAGTAATTTTCCACACAAGAGCAGACAGTCTGAAGCATATCTCCGTTGATCACATGGTTGACGGGTTAGTGACGTGGCTTGTCGAGAACATCAAGTCATTCCGTCTCCTTATGGTTCCAGTTAATCACCTCACCAATACAGACCATATTAACACACACACACAGATACACAGCTTCTCAGCTCACAGCTTCTGGAGGTTATCTCTATTTCATGTTTGTTGAATCTCCTTCCTGATCACAGGTTATAGCGTCACCTCTGCTCATTTATCTGAGCTCAAAACTCTCTATATATCTGGTGCACCACGGTATAATCTGACTGGTGGAGTGTTTATTTTTGACGGCTCTGAACAGTATGTACTCCAAGGAGATCAGGTATTTCTAGTTAATACTATTGATATGAACACACGAGACATTTTGTTTTGAAAAGTTTTAAAGTCTAAAATAATTCTAAATCTTTAAATGATGTACATATTATGAATTCTATATTATTTTAGTCTGTTAGTATGAACTTCATACATTTTTGAACAAGTTTATTATGGTGAATGTATTTTTTTAAACATATTAATTTACAAATTCAAATTATGCTTGTAAAATTATGCATTTTCTGCCATGATAATAATGATATGATGTGTAATTGTCGTAGGTTGGATCTTACTTTGGATCAGTTCTTTGTGCCATGGACATGAATAAGGATAAATACACAGATTATCTATTAGTTGGAGCACCACATTTCCATCAAAATGGGGAAGAAGGCAAAGTGCTTGTGTACAGATTGAATCATGTAAGATCATTCTCTGCTTTCAGCTCGTGGATATAGTATATCATGATTTGTATCCAATGGGGTTATTTTGAAATCATCCTAAAGCAGGGCCGGTTTGAGGACCTGTTCATGGTGCTGCAGGGTGATGCGGGACAGACCTTTGCAAGGTTTGGTGCAGCCATTGGCTCCATAGGTGATATTGATGGGAACGGATTCAATGATGTGGCAGTGGGCGCTCCTCTGGAAACAGATTCCTCGGGAAGCATTTACATTTACAATGGATTCATCGATCGCCTTCAGTTTACACAAGTGGGTTTCAGCTCATTTTCTTTACACTTGAGCCTGGTTTAACAGACAGGGCTTAGATTAAGCCAGGATTAGGCCTCAGTTCAGTTAGGGTCTCTGTATTTAAGCAGCTTTCAGAAATGTGCCTTAGAAACAAAATATTGCTGATTTGAATCTTGAGACAAAACAAAGGCAAGAACATATTAAGATATGACAGTGCTTTGTTGGAGTTAAAACAGTTAAAACATGCATTTTAGTCTGGTACTATCTTAAGCCTTGTCTGTGAAACCAGGGGTAGAGATTTTGTAACTAATCCTTTTAGTGATTTAAAAAAAAATTACCATAAGAAAACACTGATTTTAGTTTTGAGTCTGTTCATTCATATACACTTCATAATCATGACAATTATGACTCATAATACATAATAAACCAGTCATTTTATGAAAATGCAATTCAGAATATAATAGCTCAAAGTATAACTCCCTGTTTTATCCTCTTTTATTTAATTTTTTTTCTTTTAAATGACCTAAAGACATGTCTTTAAATTTTGTTAATTTCATCTCAGAGTGACTTGAAGTATTTCCAAATATTATTTTCCTCCCTAGAAAATTTCTCCCTCAGATTTTGGAACAAAACTTGTGCACTTTGGTCAGTCAGTAAGTAGCGTTCCTGTCACGGAATCAGATAAACGCCGTATTGCAGTTGGAAGTCAAGGGAGAGTGACTGTTTTTGAGTGAGTAAAAAACATTTAGTCAGATTCTGTGTATTATTGAATTGTATTTCAGTATTCATTCTCAAAATTAAGTTATGTGAATTGTTAGCATAACTTAATTCAATTACACCTTAACTTTATTTACTTTATAATTTTATTCCCTTTTTACAGTGTGGATGTTGTTTCCTGTTGATAATTTTTTTTACAGGACTACCCCTGTTGTGGTTATCAAACCAGGTATAATGATTGATAAAAACAAAATTTCTCTGGCTGAACAGACATCAAGCAAGATTATAATAAATTACAATGTATGCTTTAATGTGATAAGGGGAAAGCTTGGATGTAAGTGTTGTGTTTAATTTCAGTGAATATTCTTGATCCAAAACAATCCTCATGGTTATTTTAACCACAATTCACTTTCTGTCATTTTAGCTGAAAGTCTCGATCTTCAGTACCAAATTGACTTGGATTCTGATGCAATCCAAAAGCGTGTCACTGTTGACAACAGCAATCTCTTTAAAAGTATATTTACTTTGACTTCAGATGTAGAGTGCACACATGTCGACCTAAAATATTCGGTATGTTGCATTTTGGTTTGGTTCTTTTTTTACTACCCAACTAAAATGTTACAAGAGGAACAGACATCCAGCCTATTCCTAGCAATCCAAGTTGTCTGTTTTCATTAAACAGCAAATTGTTTATTTCAAAATTCCTTTGAGAGCTATGACCTTTTCTTTGTGATACTGACTTATTGTCTTCCTTGCAGGGGTGTTTTGATTGTTTTTCACCTATTAAAATCAAGTTGACTTATTCTTTGGTCCCCAACTCAAAGGGAGCCCCTATCCGAATTCTCGACATATTTACTCCAACTGAGGTTGTAAAGCAGGTAAAAAATATTTTCCAGAAAATTCATAATATAAAAAGTTGTGAATATAGTCATTTTTCTATATGTACTCTACCATTCAAAAGTTTAGGTTTGGTATGTTTTTTGTGCTTTTGAAAGAAGTTTCTCTCTGCATTTATTTAATTGTTAATGCAGTAAGTATTTATATTGTGAAAAACTGTTACTATTTAAAATAACAGTTTTTTAAGATATTGATGAAACTTCTAGCATCATTACTCCAGTTTTTAGTCACATGATCTTTCAGAAATTTTTTAATATGATGATTTGGTGCTCAAAAAACAAATTCGTATTATTATCAATGTTGAAAATAGTTGTGCTGCTTCATATTTTTGTGTAGACTGTGACACATTTCAAACAGCATTTCAAAAAATAGAAATCTTTTGACTGTAAAATTTTGATCAATGATTACAAAGTACTATTTTATTTTGTAAAAACGTCTCATCCATCATCCATAGTAGGAAAATCTTCATTGAGTTTTTCTATTTCTGTCATAACATTTAAAATTATCATAGTTAACTATATATTTACATTTTATGTTATTTTTAGATTGAATTTGAAAGTGACTGCAAAGCTTCAGATTGTAAACCAAGTATTACATTATCTGATTCTAAAATTAGGTATGTACTCATGACATTAATTAAAATAACATTTTTATTTCTTTTTTAAAGTAAAAATATAATTTGATATGTTTTTTGTTGTTGTTGTAAAATTTAAAATAATTTACTTTCCAGTGAAACAAAGATCATAATTGGAGAAACTCAAAGCTTGAATATCAGCTTCATTCTTACAAATACAGAAGACCCGTCTTATTATACCACCCTGACTTTGACCTACCCCAGCATACTCAGTCAGAAGGTAAAAAACAAAAAGCAAACATGAGCTCACCTTCATAAGACTTGCAAAAGCCAATTAACAGTCTCACTTACAGAAAATAGATGGTGCCACCTGTCCCATCAAGAATGACAATCTGATACAGTGTAACATTCAACACCCTGTTTTCAAAAGAGACGAACAGGTATGACTTTATCTTTGAAACATATGAATTCTGATATAATTTCCATTTTTTTCAATATTGATAAGTTGTTGCTTAATTTTTCGTTTCCCAGAACAACTTCGTCATCTCCTGGCAGCTCAATGACGTCAAATCTGAGTTGAGGAATTCTGAGATTATCGCTAATCTAACCAGGTTTGAGAGCTGGTTCTCTTGCTTTTCACAACTCATTTCTAATTTTTATATCTGCATTTAAAAAAAAAACTAAAACATTTTCTCTGGTTTTAGTCAGAATCAAGGCTCTCAGTTACTGGACTCAAAAATATATTCATTTAATGTGATGTATTCATTACCAATCCAGCTGACTGGGTAAGTGAACAAACAACCTGCAACCTGTATTTTGCATTAAAGGGGTCATGAATTGATAAATAAAAATATCCTTGGTCTTTTGACATGTAGGAGTTCATAGTACTGTAAAAACATCCTGTAAGTTTCAGAACTCAAAACTTTCATTAGTCCAGCTTTTTTTTATTTCAAGCTCTGAAAACGACTCTTTAACTCTTGATTCTGTCACATTGTGATGTAATAATAGACCGGCAGAATCAGATAAATGTCTACTGCTACATGATCGTATCTTTGTCCCCACCCAATTGCACATTAAAGAGAAGAGAAGAAAAGAGAGATACAGGATCACTGAACTGAAAATAATATTACCTTCTAAAAGTTCATAATGCTCAGAAAGTGGTTATTTACAGCTACTAGAAATGTGAATTTCTCAGTAGAGCATTATTTGTTTGTACATTTCACTGTGGGATTATTTGTTGTTGTTGGTGAGTCAGTCATATGTTGTGCAGATTTTGCAAACAGTTTTACTTGATGTAAAAATCATGCTAACATTATAATTCTACCTCAGGAAACATAAATACATTTTTTAAAAGCAGTTCATGGCCCCTTTAAACCTCTTGATTTTGTAAAATTGAAGCATGTTTATAATATTATTATTATATAATTATTATATATTATTATTATTTATTTATTCCACAACAACAGCACAGCCTTCCCAAATAGACTACGTATTGAAGAGGGGGAAAAAGTAGGCACTCAACCGATGCAGTTCCAATTTCAGGTACAATATGGTATATAAAGCAAGTAAGAAGAACAAATGTATTTTGTATTTATATTATACATTTAATATATTGGGTTGTATTCTGATTTAGTTTGCAGGGGAAAATAAGTATGGAGCTACAATCAATGTAGTCATAACCATAACAAAGGAGACCTACAAAACCAATCTGCACATCAAAAGTGTTAAACCAGAGGTAACCCACATTAGATATTTAGTGTATCAAGTGACCATAATTAACATAAAGATTTCAAATGAACATTTAATGCTCCTTTCACATTAGGTGTGTGCTTGGCAAGCAAAGGAAGTGGAGGTAAGATATCACCCTGAAACAATTTTAATGCTTTAAAAAAAACTGTTCAAACTGTTTTGAACTTTTCATACATTTTATAGTTACATTTTTGTGCCTGTAGGAACCCTATGTCATCAAATGTACCATGGAAAAGCTGCAGCAAATCATTGTTGAAACCGAAGTGTTGATACATGGTGTTAAGGTACAGCTTCATAAGGTTATGAAATTACTATTGCTGGGAGATTTCAGCTTATAAAAAGTGTTCAGTTTGAGGAGTTTAACAGTTCAGAGTAGAATGCCATTTGTTTTCATCTGGAAATGACCGTAATTATGACATGGCGTGAGAGCAGCAATTAGACATGGTATAGTAATAATCATGTGCATCAACAAACTGCTCATCCAATATAACTTTTCAAACCTATAGGAAAACCCAGACAAGATCACTGCTGTAGGACAATACAGCTTTGATGATTCGGTCTATTATGTGAAGGATCCTTCAAGGACCGTTGAGGTGAATTTGGACCCTTTTCATGCATGCTAACATGTTAGCAAGCATTTAATAACAGAGATTTATTCATGCAACGCAGGTGGAGGTGATAATTACGAAACTGATCGTGACGTCATCTAAAGGTGCCATCATTGGAGGAAGCATAGGAGGATTTCTGCTCCTTATCATCATTATTATCATTCTCATAAAGGTACGATAAACCCTTCCTTTCAGTCCACACACTGCATTGCAGTGGTGAATGTAGTTGGTTTTCTGTATTTTATCTATAAAATCTGCATCCTGCTTGCAGTCTGATTACAATTGATTGCAGAAACAGTGAGAGTTTCTCTTCATTTACTGACTCTTTATGTGATCTTGTTTTCAGTGCGGCTTTTTCCGTCGCCGTCATAAAGTGGACCAACCACAAAGTCCAAACTGAAGACTGCCAAAGCCCAGGAGGAAATATATAGTCCCATATATCGTATATTGTTTAAGTTTATGTCAAGAAATGGTTGTTTTTGAGAGAAAAAGGTATAATCTTGTTTGTTTTATAATCAATGGAGTATTAAGAAGCTTTTAATAACTGATTGTATTTAATATGGTATGTACAGAAAGAGTGTTAAACAAAATTTCTCTATCTAAATAAATGTAAATTTCTAAATAACCCATAATCAATGCTCAATTATTTTCTCCCCCTGGATGTAGTGTGCAGAAACTGAGCTCAGAGCTCAAAAAGTCTGCAAACAAAACTCAAAGAATCATCTAAAACAGCTGAAGAAAAATTATGAAGTCACATTTGAAAACCATTTTGATTGCAAGAAAAAAAAAAAGTTGTTTTTAGTGGTTTGTATACCTGGTTTAAGATGATTTCCCTGTATAGTCAAAATGGTGTTTAACTGGTTGATTGACAGTTCTGACAACGTTAAACCTCTTCTAAAAAAAGCAAATGTACCAGGCTGAGAGACCAGAAGAGACATCATACTCGTCTGAAATTGGAAACAACTAGTGGTCAAACATGTACACACAACAGACACACATACACGTGGTTTTGTGATATGGCCTTGTATGGAGCATTCACATGTCTAGCTATGATTATATCTATAAGAAATATCACAACCTGTGCAGAAATAGTGAAAAATACACAAATATTTGACATTGTATCTCAAAGTTTTAATACGGTCTTGAATCATAATGCACATAATAATGCATAATCTGCAATTATACCTGTGCCACCACATGCTAATCCACCATACGTTCTCAATCTGGTTAACAATCTTTCTTTATTACAAACTGGTTGAACAAATTCACAAAACTGGTCTGAACAGAACCAATGAGTGAGCTAATTTTTGGGGCATATTTAGCATTCTATTTTACTTTACATATGCAAAACAAACCAACTGATTTTACTAAAATGTTTAAATAAAGAGCATTTATGAACGTAAAATGACTGGATTTTAGATATAGTAAGTTTTTAATATATTTTAATTATATGTAGGTTCTAAGTAACTATGTCATTATGCGTTATTATGAGATTAATAATATCTGCATGACTTAAAAGAAGCCCTGATCCGATTTTTGTGGGAATTAGAGAGTCATTGCATTTGTATGGAGGATGTTTGTTTTCATCCAGTTCAATACAGTGCCTGTTCTTCAAAAAATAAATAAAAACGATCTAGACAACATTTGTGTCAGGTGTGTTCAAATACACCAGTGATATCTAATATGCTGTTTAGATACTTAAACTATTAGGTTGATTTTATAAACCGTTCAGCCTGTTGCTTGCTATCTTTATATGGTGGAAAATACATTTAATATTTCAAACATTTTACTATTTTATTATTAGGCTACTGTTTGTGCATTTTATTTTATTTTACATATGTAAAACAAACCAACTGATTTGACTAAAATGTTTAAATAAATAGCATTTATGAACGTAAAATGACTGAATTTTAAATATACTGTAGTACGATTTTAATATATTTTAATTACATATAGAATCTAATTAACTATTTCATTATGAGTTATTATGAGATGAATTATATCTGCATGACATAAAAGAAGCCCTGATCCCATTTTTTGAGCATATTTTTGAAACAAACTGTTTCCAAGAATCCATTTGCAGAAATGAACCAAAGATCCCATCGTTGGTTCTAATGCCGAACCAAATCTCGCGAGATCGGACGAGGGGATAAGTTAAGGAAACATGGCGATGTCTAATTTGTTAAAGGTAAGAGACACTTAAGCTTTTTACCTCCAAATTCTCCAGAGAGAGCCAAAATCCAGCGTAGACGCCTGTAACCTTCAAAACAACATGTTGTGCCCTTGACGTTTAGCGGCTTGCTCGGACTCTTACGTTCATGTCCAGTGAGTTTATAAGACTGTCTTGCAGGCTGTGTTTAGCTAGTAGGCTGTGAGCTAGCTGAGATTAATAAAGCCAATAATCACAATAATGCTGGACTGCATTCAGGCTTCTTGAAGTCCATTTTCACGCCACTGGGTGTTGACCCTCTTGTGATGTTGTTTATAAATATTTATCATAAAGGTGTATGTGCCTGATGACAGTTAGCACGCATGTTGCTAGCTTGGCAAATTATTATATGACTGAGTGTTAATGAAATGTCAGTATGCGTTGATCATATCGAGTTTCACGTGCTAATCTTTTCTTGCCTTACATGTCATGTCACGTCACTAGGGTCAGATATTTTTAATTAGTTAAAACATAAGGAATCGTTCAAGGAGTAGGAATTAGAGAGTCATTGCATTTGTATGGAGGATGTTTGTTTTCATGCAGTTCAATACAGTGCTTGTGCTTCAAAAAATTCATAAAAACGATCTAGGCAACATTTTGTGTGTCAGGTGTGTTCAAATACACCAGTGATATCTAATATGCTGTTTAGAGACTTAAACTATTAGGTTGATTTTATAAACCGTTCAGCCTGTTGCTTGCTATCTTTATATGGTGGAAAATAAATTTAATATTTTTTATTTTTATAAAACAACAGACTTCTTTTCTGGTTTAAAAGAATTGCATGGATAACATTTTTATTCATCCAAAATATGTACACTTTAATAATGTTTTTACACTTCGTTCCAAACCCATACGACTTTTGTTAATTTTGGATACATAAATTAAGATCTTTTTAATAAAATCTGAGCCAGCTCTGTACTTTCCTTTGACTGCTACCACTTTGTTGCTTAATAAAGTTCATAAAGAGATTGTCAAATGAATCCATATGAATTGAGGAGATAAATAATGATCAGCGAACATAAAAGCTTTGCTGTAGCTCTGACATTAGAGCATGGCGCTTGCAATGCCAAGGTCATGGGTTCGATTCCCAGGGAAAGCAAGAACTGATTAAAATGTCAATGTGTTCCTTGAATGCAATGTAAGCCGCTTTGGATAAAAGCGTCTGCCAAATGCGTAAATGTAAATCATCAAGAACAAACCTCATTGGTTATTGCAGAAGCTCAGACATGCTGCGTGACACGAGAATGAACATCATTGTTTGTCACACTTCAAGTGAACATGCTTGAGCTTCACTGATGTGTGAGTTGATTGATGTTTATATGTGAATAAAAGCCTGAATTATATCTGTTCATCATATATAGCGATTGTGTCTGTTCAGAAAATATGGACTAAACCGTTCAATTAATTTGGATTAGTTTTACAATTTCTTTATGAACTTTTTGAAGCGTTTAAGTTTCAGTTGCGTAGCTGTCAATGGAGCGACAGAAAGCTCTCAGATTTCATTGAAAATATCCTTATTTGTGTTCTCAAGGTGAAGGAAAGTCTTACAGGTTTGGGTGAGTAAATCATGACAGAATATTAATTTTAGGGTGAATAATAAGGTATTTGAAAAGTAGCATGTTGAAAGATTTAGTTAGTAATCTTTGTTTGTGACTTTAATATAACAAAGAACTACAGTAATAAAATAATATATAGATGGATAGTATTTATATATTCCAAAAATATGAAAAAGTACAAATAATGAAAGTAAATGTTCTATTGTCAGCTAAAAAATAGTTGTCAAGAAGTAAAAGAAACAAACTACTTGCCTTATTGTAAATGCTTTAAAAAGCTCAGATTTTCTGGAAATATTTAGACGCAGTCCATAATGCCTGGTTCATTGTGTCACATATGACTCTTGTTGATCTGTGTCCTCTTCCGTGTCTTTTTGTTTAGAACAAGGGTTCCCTCCAGTTTGAGGACAAGTGGGATCTCATGCGCCCCATTGTCCTTAAGTTGCTTCGCCAAGAGTCTGTAACTAAGCAGCAGTGGTTTGATCTTTTCTCGTAAGAACTTCAAATTTAAATCCTTTTATGACTTGCACATTAACTATAGTCTAAATTTTCAGTCTCGCTTTCTATCTCCATAGAGATGTTCATGCAGTTTGCCTATGGGATGACAAAGGACCAGCAAAGATCCACCAGGCCCTCAAGGAGGACATCTTAGATTTTATTAAGCAAGCTCAAGCGGTAAGAGAGGTTCAGGATTACATGACCTGTTGATGTTCTTCAGCAGAATCATCTATCATTCTTGATCATTGGTGTTTAGAGAGTGCTCAGTCACCAAGATGACACGGCGCTCCTCAAGGCTTACATCGTGGAGTGGAGGAAGTTCTTCACGCAGTGTGACATCCTGCCCAAGCCGTTCTGCCAGCTGGAGATCACCCTGATGGGCAAACAGGGCAGCAACAAGAAGTCCAATGTGGAAGACAGCATTGTTAGGAAGGTCAGTGTGAAAAAGCTTAAGTTTCACTTAAATCCTAAGAATCAGTCTGAATCATGGGATTTGTTCTTGGATTGATTCTTGCAGCTGATGCTGGATACTTGGAACGAATCTATATTCTCCAACATCAAGAATAGATTGCAGGACAGCGCAATGAAGTTGGTTCATGCTGAGCGGCTGGGAGAGGCGTTTGACTCGCAGTTGGTCATCGGGGTCAGAGAGTCATATGGTGAGATTTGCTGCTGTTCTTTTATTGGATCGAGTGACTGTTTCTTAAAATTTCGAAGAAATTGATGGGGTTACCAGTTAGAAGTCTCTTACACTGTCTTTTTCAGTGAACCTGTGCTCCAATCCTGATGATAAACTGCAGATCTACAGGGATAACTTTGAGAAAGCCTACCTAGACTCCACTGAGAGGTTCTACAGAACCCAGGCACCGACCTACCTGCAGCAGAATGGAGTACAAAACTACATGAAATACGTACGGACTGCAAGAGATCGGATTTTACACTACAAATTCCATACTTACTGATTAGATGATAACTGCACAGCCAAAAGGAGAGTTATGACTCCTACTAACACTCTAGATTTCTTCTCATCTCTCTGTTTACAGGCTGACGCTAAGTTAAGGGAAGAGGAGAAACGTGCACTACGATATTTAGAGACACGACGTGAATGTAACTCTGTACAAGCAGTGAGTATATGATTGACTTTTAAATAATGCATTAATAATTCATTTATAAAATAGGGCATCAATCATTTAAATATTTGTGTATTTTTAAATGTAAATTTAGATTTCATATAGCCAGGTATCTCAGTCTGAAATTGTGGATTGTTTTTTCACAGCTTATGGAATGTTGTGTAAATGCACTTGTAACGTCATTTAAAGAAACTATCTTGGCTGAATGTCCAGGCATGATCAAACGGAATGAGACTGACAGTGAGTATGAGACTTGAAAATCCTATGTATAGTGATATATTTACAATGATCCCTTTTAGAGTTTTATATCAATTACCATTCAAAATTTTGGGGTGGGTAAGATTTTTTTTATTTCTATTTGCAAGAAGTTATTGTTCATCAAGTTGCTCATCAAATGTTTGCAGACGTGTTAACAGACGATGGGGGTCGAATTTAGTAGTAGCATTTAATCACAAATCCAACTGAGAACACTATGCTAATAGACTGGGCATAGACTGGACCTCTGAGAACTGAAACAGAGTGGCATATTTACTGAAGGAAATGGGGGTGAACACAACTAAAACGCATGAAAAATCATTAGTGTCCATGTTGATTGATGAGTGGCAGGAAAACTCAAATAAAAGAACGTGATTGAATGAAAACAAACTAATGATCCGTGTGGCTGTGGTGACCGAGGGGGTGTGGAGGATGAGTGAATGATGATGAGATGGAGAAGGGATGTTACATGCCGGGAGTACGGGCATTGGGTGGATGTGAAGGGATGGTGATTGTGGGACCACAATCCCAGGGAAAGCAAGAACTGATTAAAATGCGTTCAAGGTACACATTAACAATGTAAGTCGCTTAGGATAAAAGGGTCTGCCAAATGCATAAATGTAAAAAAACGACCAGACCCCAGCAGCGATTGTAGATTGACGTCCGCTGCCTCAGACCAAGAGCGTAGTTGGGATGAAAGCCCACGGTGGGGTCGAGGGAGGAGCAAGAGTGAGGACGTATCCGACGATGTCCTGGTGACGACCGACATATGCAAAGCTGATGGACCTGGAGACCCAGGCAAAGCAGTGGCAACGAGCGCTCATGGTGGAGCCGGAGTACCGGAGGGCTGAGGCAGAGCCGGTGAGACCGAGGACAGAGCTGAAGCCAAAGGGAAGAAGGAACCTGCTATAGCCGTAGGGGTGGAGGAACGGAGCGTAGTTGACGGTTCGCAAATCTATGGCAGAAGCGGAGTGGCGACTGACCTAGGAGGAGCCGGTTGAATGAGGGAACCCTGTGGAGCTGCAAGGTTGAATGTTTCTAGTGGAGCCACTGATGGGAGGAGCCGACAGGTTGACGAGCTGAGGTGGAATGATGGGAACCGAGGCTGGATGCGTAGGATTCTCTCGCTCTAGCGAAGCTGGTGGTTGTGTTCACAGGGAAGACGAAGGGCAGCAGGTATCCAGCGGTGATGGAGGTAAGCTTGACAAGCTCAATGATGGTAATTTCAATTCCAAACATGTTAGTCTCAGTGCTGTCTAGATGCAGCAATGATTCTGAACAGACAGGTAGTACCGGGTGGGAGTCAGTACTACTTTGTTCAAATCTGCCAGCCAGTTCATCAGAATTCCTTCTGTCGCTGGTGTCGTGGCGTCACAACCCTGGTCAGACTCACTCTGTAGCTCCAGATCGAGAGCAATGGTCAGTGCTGTCCCTTCTTCCCCATGCGTCGCGGCGGGCGTTTGCTCTCCGACTGTGGGGATGAGAGACTCACACAAAGTCTCTGTGGTACATGGTGGTGCTGGGCTCTGGGTCTGGCTGTTTTCTGGATCAGGGGACAAAGCACTCCAGACATCTGATGATGGCCTCCTCCTGGTCCTGAGATGCTTTGGAGATCCATCAGATGAAGTTCATCCCGATTTGGTACAACAATTGATGGTCTTGTAGCTTAAGGGGCAGGTGACGAGAAGACGACAGAATCCATGGGTGAAATCGAACAGATCACAGCTGTTCTATTGCCACCGTGGCAATCTGTGCAGTGATTTCAAAATTGATTTCTTTTTTGTGGTCTGTTCTTCTGTTAGCAATGGACAGACTGATGGTGACGGACACGACGATGAGGATTAAGGTCAATAGTAGTTTATTCACAAATCCAACAGGGAACACAGACGAAAAAGACATTAACAGTAAGTAGATAGGAGAACCTCTGAGAACTGAAACAGAGTGACATGTTTACTGAAGGAAATGGGGGTGAGCACAACTGAAACGCATGACAAATCATTAGTGTCCATGGTGACTGACGAGTGGCAGGAACACTTGTGACTGAATGAAAGCAAACTAAGGGTTTGTGTGACCCGATTTGCTGCTTAAGAAACATTTCAGCTAATATTTGTAATAATAATACTTAATACATTTGTGGAAGCTGTGATCAGTTTAAGTATAGAATAGAATTCTTTTAAGAATAGAATGTTTAAAAGAAGAAATCGTTTGTAACATTATAAATGCCTTTACGATTGCTGAATAAAAGTATGGATTCCTTCTAAAAGATAAATCTTACTAACCCTAAGATTTTGAACCGTAGTGTATTTTCCACAAAGTTGGACTTTGCATGTTTTCTAAATAGCTCTATAATATCTTTAAATATAAGCTTTTAAACATCAGCGAACGCTTCATCCACAGAGCTGCACCTCATGTTCTCTCTCATGGATAAAGTTCCCAATGGGATTGAGCCCATGCTGAAAGACCTTGAGGAGCACATCATCAGTGCCGGACTGGCAGACATGGTGGCCTCCGCTGAGACCATCACAACCGTGAGCACAATACTCAAAGAATAATGTGTTTCGTGACATTCATGAATTTTAGAATATTATCTAGCTTTTGCAATTCATAGTATAAATAAATAAAATAGTTGATATAAAGGTATTGGATGTTGTTGAATATTAAATGAATGGTCTTGCTTTATTCAAAAGAAAATTTATTTTTCTTGTGAAAATTATAGCCTTGATTTCTGGGTTTAAAGTTCGGACCTTTGTGTTATGACAGATTCTCAACCATTAGGCCGCCATTATGCCGTACTGGTGTTAAATTCTTGTTTATATTTTTCCTCAGGATTCTGAGAAGTACGTGGAGCAGCTCCTGACTCTATTCAATCGCTTTAGTAAATTAGTGAAGGAAGCGTTCCAGGATGATCCTCGGTTTCTGACAGCCAGAGACAAAGTGAGCATGCTTCTCCCTCCATATTCATTCTTACTGTCTTATAATTGGTCTCAGTAAGTAGCGTACATGGCTAGATCACACCACAGATGGTTACCAGAGATCTGTGATGACTAAAGTCCTTTAAAAATGCTGTTGACTTGTTTGTTGTTTTACATAAATAAAGTGTTTATTAGGGGTGTCAAATTGAATCGTTTTTGCTATCCTGATGTGGGCGATTCTGCATCGATGACCATAATCAATGACTTTTTTTTTGTTGCATACGTGCTTCTCGCGCTACCATAAATTGGAAGAGGGAGATGAAAACAAAAGCGAGTAATAAAATAAAAAATGCTCACTCTTTTAACGTTTACAGTGCGTGCGAATGTGTGGGCTAGTATGCGTTCGAGTTAGAGCGTTATTGTAACTTAAGTACACTACTTCAGTTTTTTGCACTTTTAATATTTATGTTTAGTTTAGTTCTAAATGCTCCTATCATCTGCTGTGTTCAGAGATAAGTTTTGTTTGATGTAACATCCAGGAAGTATACTTTCTTGGAGCAGGTAAAATAAAAACAGAGTTCATATATCTGCTTTTATTCATTGACAAATATGTAGCCAAAATTGAGGATGGTAAACATTGTGATATTGACTCGAATCCATGACATGATAACTGTAACATAGTTTATTATTTCCCCCAGGCATACAAAGCAGTTGTGAATGATGCCACAATATTTAAGTTGGAGCTGCCATTGAAACAGAAAGGGTGAGTTACTGCTTCCTTCTGGGCTTCTTTTTACAATGAGAAACACAAATTAACCTTCTTTTAACTTCATTAATAGAGTGCTGCTAATGGACCCTTTTCACATTTACGAGGTTCTCAGAAAAGGAAGTCGTCATAATTGGGTAAACTTGACTAGTAAGTGAACAGAAAATACAATAAATATATTTTGTGCTCCTATTTGCTACAATAGCTAAATAAAATGATAACATTTCTATGACTTTCCAAAAAGGGCAAAACAAAAATTAAGAGATTGATTAGGTTGGTCAGAAGAATAATTACTCGCGGTGCAGTGTTAACTATTTTTTTGTCATTTAATGGCACGGTAATATAACTAAAGTCACAGTGCTATAAATGTACATTCATTTAAAAAAAAAAAATTAAGAATAAACTCTTCTGAAGTCAAAGTCTGTGAAAAGGGTCTTGTATGCATGTGAGCATTCGCAATACACGTTTCAGTTGTATCAACTCAATTTTCAATCATGTTTGATGACCCTTTAAAGGGTTATTTCACCTAAAAATGAAACAATTGTCATCATTTACTCACCTTCATATAGTTCCAAACCTGTAAGACTTTCGTTCATCTTTAAAACACAAATGAAGACATTTTAAATGAAATCTGAGAGATTTCGGTCCCTCAACTGAAAGAAATCTCTCAGATTTCATTAAAATATCTTTTTCTTTTCAAAGACGAACGAATGAAAGTCTTGCGGGTTTGGAATGAACTATCCCTCTAATGTTTCCAAACACAGAGTGGGCCTCAAAACACAACCAGAGTCGAAGTGTCCAGAGCTGCTCGCTAACTATTGTGACATGCTGCTAAGAAAGACGCCACTCAGCAAAAAGCTGACGTCAGAAGAGATTGAGCTCAAACTGAAGGAAGTGGTGAGGCTATTATAACATGTCACATGTTGTTGTTATTTTTGTTAAAAGTGTTTTGAAATGTAAATAGTACTAATTCCTTTCTGTAGCTGCTTGTGCTAAAATACGTCCAGAATAAGGATGTGTTCATGAGGTATCACAAAGCCCACCTGACCAGGCGTCTGATCCTGGACATCTCAGCGGACAGTGAGATCGAGGAGAACATGGTCGAGTGGCTCAGGGTGAGAATATAGGAGAAAGGAGAGTGACAGAAGCGCAGTTGTTTTGTATTTTAATGGCTCACCATTTGCTTCGGTCTGGCATGTTTCAGGAAGTTGGGATGCCTGCTGACTATGTGAACAAGCTAGCTAGAATGTTCCAAGACATCAAAGTGTCTGAAGATCTTAACCAGGTTTTCAAGGAGGTGCATAAACACAACAAGCTGGCTTTACCAGGTGACTTGCAAGCCCTGTTTTCTCTCTATATATGCATTTACTCTGCCTTTGAAAGGTTTGGGGTCAGTAAGATTTAAAAAAAAGTTTCTTGAGCACCAATTCATCTAATTAAAATGATTTCTGAAGGATTATGTGACACTGAAAACTGGAGTAATGATCCTGAAACATTCAAGAGTCTGCTCACTGCAGAGCCAATGGGCGGAGCTTGATGTCCAGCTCCCCCTCTCTGGATGTTGGGGTGGAGCTTTAAGGAGCTTTTAACAGTAGTGTATATTAGAGCTTCAGCTAACAATTGTTTTTGCAATTGGTCGACTGATGTACAGTGATCCCTCGTTTATTGGAGTTAATGTGGACCGGATCCCTCCGCGATAGGTTAAAATCCATGAAGTAGGATCAGCCAATCAGCTCATGGTATACATCCACTTGTGCTCTCATTGGACGATCTCGTGCTGGGAACCAATCAGTTGCTTGTCTGAGTGCCCGTGGGTGTGTACAAAGCCTCTGAGAGAGTTTCTCTCTTTGTCTGGCATCCTGGGAAACCGTTTCATCACAATGAAGCAACGCTGCTTTCCGCAATATGGCTGCCGATAAGGCAGTATTTTAGAATTTTTATTTTTCAATAAGTTTTTTTGAAAAATCCGCGATGTACTGAGACCGCGAAACTTGAACCGCGAAGTGGCGAGGGATTACTGTAATGCTTTTTTTTTTTTAGGGGGATTATTTCATTAATCTTTTGGTTATCTTTCCTATAAATAAGTTCAACTTCTACCATTTATATTTTAAACTTTTATTAAATAATTTTCTATCAAAATAGTTCAACTTAGTTAAAATAATGTGTCAGAATTAAAACACAAACACTGTTTTAGAGCATCACGTACCATTAATTGTGCAAAAAATAACCAATTGCTGTGAAAGGCAACATAATTTAAGTCCCCTCATATCAATGACCATCTTGTTTATAATGTTATTGGTCAGAGCAGCGGCTGTGTGGGGTGTGCAAATGGTGACGTTGTTTTAATGAAAGAAATCTTGCACAAAACTACTAGTATTTTCCAAGTCGACAAACAGCAGCACTATTGTTTAATAGTATAGTCGGCTAGACTCGCACTACTCTACCACTCTACTCTAAAATAGTGAATATTTGTGGTAAATATTAGTGATGATGTGATGTGGCTTGTTTTTTGTTTGGAGAGTAGTTCCTAAGGTCTCTTTCATTCCCCTTCTGTTACTCAGCGGACTCTGTGAACATAAAGATCTTGAATGCTGGAGCTTGGTCGCGCAGCTCAGAGAAAGTGTTTGTGTCTCTGCCCACCGAGCTGGAAGATCTCATCCCTGAGGTGGAGGACTTCTACAAGAAGAACCACAGTGGCCGCAAACTCCACTGGCACCACCTCATGTCCAATGGCATTGTGGGTGTATTTAATGCACTTTATGTGTTTAGTGGTTTAGTGGTTTGCAACCGTAAATACGTGCAACTTATAGCTAATCAGTCTGTGTGTGCTCTCTGGTAGATCACTTTCAAGAATGAAGTAGGGCAGTACGACCTGGAGGTCACGACCTTCCAACTGGCTGTACTTTTTGCCTGGAACCAAAGACCACGAGAGAGGATCAGCTTTGAGAATCTGAAACTTGCCACTGAGCTGCCTGACGCCGAACTGAGACGAACTCTTTGGGTATTACATTAACCAATGTAAAACTATTTGTAGAAAAAATGAAAAGCACTCTGGAATCTTTTGCACAAGATGTTTAAGATGTTTAAACGTTGTTTGCATTTACAAGATTTTAAAAAGAACAAGATTTTAACAAAGAACTGAAAAGTTACATAGATTGTTGATTATTGGTATCGGTTTTATTTTATAGAGTGAAAAACGCTTTGAAATTACACAAACTAGCAATAGAAAAGCTGAAAACATCTTATTTACTCAAAACGCTATTAGCCTCTGGTATTTAAATTAAAGTGATGGTTGAAGGCTTGCCATATGCCGTAGCCTGAAAAAGGTTTTCCGGTTTTGTTTGCTTTGTTCCCTGAATTTAGATTAGAGTTGGATCATTTTTAAAATATTAACAATAATTTATTCATTGATTCATACTTTTTTCAAGTTTCTGCTTTAACATGAACTAAGGATGCACTGATATTACAATTCTGACTCTTATGGTTAAGCCGATAATATTTTTGTTGTTGTGGTCGATAACTGATAATTGACCAACATTAAAATGTTATACTATTTTGTGTAAGTGCATTAAAAATAAATCCCTAAGAACAAAAATCAGTCCTAATGCTGCAAGTGAATTTAGATCACATTATAGCACACAGTATGAAAAATAAATATTCATTTTGAAATTTGATTACACTTAATTTTAATGTTTTTGAAATGATTTGAAAATATAAAATATGGACTGCTTCTGATAAGTTAAAATATCTTTGTTTATTGATCCTTAACGTGTTTTCTCTCTCTTTTGGTTCAGTCTCTTGTTGCCTTCCCAAAGCTCAAACGTCAAGTGTTGTCGTACGAACCTCAAGTGAGCTCTCCCAAAGACTTCACGGACAGTACATTGTTTTTCGTTAACCAGGAATTCTCCTTGATGTAAGAACATCTCATCTCCTGCTTTGACTTTTACTTGTGCTTTCATTGACTTAGAAATTGCCCTTTTTATTCCGTAAACAATAATTTTCTGTTTGTCCTTAGAAAAAATTCCAAGGTTCAAAAGAGGGGAAAGATAAACCTAATAGGCCGATTGCAGCTGACGACGGAGCGAATGAGAGAAGAGGAGAACGAAGGCATTGTCCAGCTTAGAATATTAAGAACACAGGTATGAAAAGTGCAAAATCATTACTAGTGCTCTCTGTTCACTAACACTGCTCACTAAAGCCCAAATTATACTTCGGTTTTGTCGCAAACAATAATTTAATAGTTATTTAACACAAGCGGTTAAAGACCCTGTTACCGATGAAATGATAACATTACGTTGGATTTTGATTTTTGATTTTTTTTTCCCCCTTTATTCCTCTTGTGCAGAACTCGCAATATACACATTTGGTCGTTGTTGTAGTTAGATTTTTGTTGAGTATTTGTTTTTATGTGTGTATATGTGTATGTGTGTGATCAAACTAAAAACTAAAAACAATCTACGATTAGTATTTAGTATTATTTACATCATCAAACATTCTCTGCGTCACAAACGCATACTAAACTTTGTTTATCAACTAAATGTAACATATTGCGTTAACATTTCAACAAGCAACGTAAAACACAGTAAATAGCTACACAAACATAAAAAACCAAGTGTATAACAATTTCAAATAGCGATCTATATACAGTATCACATCAGAAACTATCAATTTACTTAACACATTAATTACTCACCACGCTGGGAATATAAAGTTTAAATTGTAATTTTTAACTGTAATTGTAGTAAAAGCAAAACATTGCTTTCTCTCAGTGGTTTTGTTTTGTTTTTTTCTTACATTGATCCCCATGGCAACAGAATTAGCGTTCTTAAAGGGGCAGCACCCAACAGTCATGTTTTCAGTCAAAAAATCATGTTTTTAATGTTGTTTGTGATGTTTTTAATATGCAAATTTATAAGTAGACATGCCTATATACAGTAATATGATTTGTCACAATAATGAACGTGCACAATATTGTTATCGTGGGCACTTAAAAATACCATGAATAAGTTTTATTTGATTGATTCTCATTTTTATAATACGTTCCCCATTAACCGAAGAGGCATGTGCGCTCTGATGTAAACAAGCACTGAATGAAAATGCACATTCACTCTCTCACAGCAGGTAGCGCTGATGAACCCGTGCAAAAGCAGCTGTTGTATTCGCAATGGCACTTGTATATCGTGATAAAAGCTTCAGCAATTATCGCAACATGAAAATATAAGGCCATGACATGCTTATTCATTAGTCAACACCATTGCCTATTAGTAATAGTATTTTCTTCTTAAAACTGCAGTGAAACAAAGAAATTGAAATTGCCGGTGTTTCTTATGCCACAAACTTTAATATAATATAAGTTGGGAAAACTTATATTACGGTATATTTTTCTGTTGATGTGAAAAATCTGGTATTTTTAGCAATATAATGAGTGGATAATGATTTATAGGACTTTGTTATGATAAACTATATGCCTTTCTTCACTGACGTTCAAAGTGTTTTTAAAGATAATGATTTTTAGAAAGAAGTCTGAGGCGGCGAACGGGAACAGTTTAACCTTAGCAACACATTGTTTGTTGTTTGATCATTTAGTCAAGCAAAAGGCTAATTATATTAATTACCGTTATGTGTCTGACATTGTAAAGAGCGATACCTATAGCAGTATTTACTAAAGTCACTTGAGTAGAAGTTGCCCGAGTGGAGGCGGGGGTCATTTGCATATCCAGTGATCCTCTAAATGAAGCAAGGGTGTAGTTACATTCAAGCTATTTTAAGGCAAAAAAAATTTAATATCTCATTTTGGTGATCAAAGATATGTTTTAAGGGATGAACTAAAATAACTTGTAAACCTTGGGGACGAGGCAACACATTGCGCAACATGTTGAGTAAGCTGGTACTATGCGGATGATGAAATTGCTTGCTGTGTACATACCCTAATACAGTGTTTTTCAACCTTTTTTGAGCCAAGGTACATTTTTTCATTGGAAAAAAATCACAAGGCACCCTACCAACCGAAACTGTTAAAAAATTAAACTCTGTAGCCTATATTAACAATATACAGTCATTCTTATCAAAGTGTCTTGAATGGGAATTAAATAAACACAAAAAAAAGTATTTTATTATTATTTAGTTTTCAAAAAATATGTTTTTTAGACCAATTCGGTGAAATTGAATAATTTTCCAGGGCACACCTGACAATCTCTCACGGCACACTAGTGTACAGCAGCACAGTGGTTGAAAAACACTGCCCTAGTATATGCATAAACACTAAGTGAAATGTCATTTTATTGATACAAGATTAAAAATGCTAAAGTAAAAATTGTATTTGGTTAACCGCAAGTTCCCTTACTATATGCAATGAAAAAATAATAGATGTTATGGGACATTTTAAGCAATTTTAAAGTTAAATACTGTTAAGTGAACAGTTTGAAAGTAAAAATCAACATTCATTATATAATTTATAGCAAAAAAAGGGTAAACGGATATTCCCGCAATTTCGAATATCACCCGCGTGAGAATTTACCTTTCATTGTGGTATTTTGTTTAAACAATAGTTTCTTGTTAGTTTTTTAGGATCGGTTATGTACATTAGGGTTTTATGTTATATCTTATATTGTGTAATTTATGTTACTTTTATAGTTTTAATGTCACAAGTGTCAATATGGTGGTGTTTTGTATTTGTGTGTATGACTGCACTTTCTGTATATTAGTACATACCTCATGCTTCATTTACCACCTATATTATTACGGTGGTTCTGAGTAGGTTACGAGTAAGAGTAGTGCTGTGTAATACTAATCAGCTAATGGGAGAAAAATAAATATATTTTATTTTTTTAAAGCTTTTAGTCCCATAAAATCCTAAAATGTTGCTACCAAATCTTTTTTTTTTTTTTGTTTACTTTGGTTTTAATGTGTTTTTTTTCTTCTACCGCAACTTTTCAGGAAGCCATCATTCAGATCATGAAGATGCGTAAGAAGATCACAAACGCTCAGCTGCAGACCGAGCTGGTGGAGATCCTCAAGAACATGTTCCTCCCTCAGAAGAAAATGATCAAGGAACAGATCGAGTGGCTCATTGAGCACAAGTACATCAAGAGAGACGAGACGGACATTAACACCTTCATCTACATGGCGTAGCGTGGAAACGACTCCGGAGATGATCTGTAACCGTTCCCAAGGACGACTTACCTGTCAAGGATCAGCAGCAGGGGGGAGGGATGATGTCTCGAAGATACTGCTTAGGCTGCTGGTCGGGTGGCCTAGTCATGAGCTTGTTTTAACGACAGACAGTCACACATCAGATAAAACATGTATTTAAAAAAATAAATAAATCCCTGCCTTATCTTACAGCGAAGACACATGGGGATCAGAATAGGAGATTTAAAAAAAAAAATAGGAAAAAGGACAAAAGGATTCTATTTTTGCCATTGGTAGTCAGTATGCATGGTGGGCGTTTGGCCTTTTGTATGTGTACATCTCCAGCAGCATGCGGTCAGTGGGAATGTCACATTCATCCGAGGACTTGCTTGTGTGTGCCGTGTTACGAGTGTTTTTCTCCCTCCCACACCCTCGTCGGGACAAGAGCCGACCCATCATCACCACTGCAAACACCTGGTCACTACGGCACGCGAGCCGGGATAGCGGACTAGCATTAGCACTTTTCACACACTCTGCCACAATATGTCAGCATGGCTTTATTTGGATTGTTTTTCACATCTTTGGGTTTCGTTGTCACTTTTTTTTCTGTCAGAAGTTTGCAAACGTTCAACCATCTTTAAGCTACAAAAGGTTTGATTGGCTAATTGCAGTTGAGACAAGGTCAAAGGGTCAAGGTCAAAGGAGAAAATTTGGCGGTTTGAGTAGTTTTTGTTTGTTTTGGTGTAAATGCATTATCAATGTGCACCAAGTCAGAAGGTTGGTGTATTTTTTTGTTTGCTACTCTTGAGCAAAAATTTCCGTTATCGGTTTCAAATTGCGAGCCACTAATGTCCTGTAACAGCCTCAACAACTCATTGACCCTATTGAATTTGAGTCACACTTCCAGTGTATTGACATTGCCCCATCACAGCTGAGCACACACAAGCAGTAAAGCACAGTTACATGAGTCCGAGTAAAGCAAGCACCGCTCCAACCTCAGGTAAAGTAGGGAATTATTTTAGTAGGTTGTGCTAACTTTCATTAGCGCCTCGTGGTTCTTGCTAAACAAACATTGCCAAAGCAAAGCACAAGAGTGCTGATCTCAAAATCATTATAGTGATCGTTTTCCCTCTATTTCCCAGAGAAAGCCTCGTCATTTGTCACCACATTAACGTTTTTTCTTCATTATTATCCTATTATGGCCGAGTGTCTCTGAACAAAAGCTTGTGCGATTACTGATCAGCTGTTTATTATAAACTGTCTCATGATTATTAGTGTTTAAGTAAGTGCAAGTATTAACTCTTGTTCATCAAATAATGACAGTCTCTGGTCAGTGTAGGATGTCAGGGTTTTTTTTTCAGTGGTTTTGATGTGACGGTTAAATCAAATACCAGTGTGTTCACCGTATATCAGCCTTTCAGTGTGCTGTCTTTGGGGAAAAAGCTAAAAACCATGTTCACTGGCTTGTGCCATCATGTTTTGATTGGATAATCATCCAAATGCTAAACACTCAAGGTAAAGGTGCAAATGAGTTTCTGAGGTGGTCACAATGATATTTCTTTAACATTACTGCAGAACAGATGAACATTTCCTGTCAGTTATGTTTGTTTTTTAATACAGATCAGTCATTCATTCGTTTCCCTAGTGTTTTGATTTCACATGGTAACTCAAAATGGCAAAAAGGTTCCCTTTGGTTATGCCGCTAAAGCGTCGTTTATAAGATCCAGATGTACAACGGTGTTTGAGAGCATTGTGTTATTCGATTGTCCTCTTTATTTATTGATAACTTAAGCATGTTTGTGAGAGAGAGTGCGTGTGTGTGCGTGCACGCTTAGGAGCCTTTTTCAGCAGGGTGATGTCATATCCTGTTGCATTTATGCATTTTCATTTTTGGAATTTCAAATTGATGTTTTTGCTGACTGTATGTTTTCCTCTATCACTTACTCAGTAAATGCATATAATTTTATTCGGACAAGCACTATGATTTTCTTATTTATCAATCACAGTCGACATTTGTTGTGTGCTTGTTGTTCTGGAGCCAATTTTGTGTGTGTGTGTGTGTGTGTGTGTGTTTTTTTTGTTGTTGTTTTTTTATGATATCAAATGAAAAGCAGTCCCAATAGCCGAAATCTCAGTTCATTGTAGTGGAAGATAATGAAACCGAATAATAAACCGTGTGAATGACTTTACAAGGGAATGATACATGAAATTATGAGTCATATGTTATTGTTTGCAAATTATTTTCTCTGATACACATGTTCCAGTAATTAGAGTCTGTGCAGATCATTCATATATATATATATATATATATATATATATATATATATATATGAATGGTATATTGATATAATGCAATAAGTGAGCGAGAAACAAAACATCTGTCAATGGAATTTTCTGTAATAAAGTTGTGTACACATAAACACTCACTATTAAGTTGATTATATTGTACTGAAATAGTGAGTTGGGGTGATATATTTTTTCAACTTCATGGGTGGCACTTCAGTATTTTTGTCATTCTAATATGATAATGTGTACTTATTGTCCTTTTTTTGTCACTTCACTATATCACGTACCAGGAGGATTGGTGTTTGTGTCTTATTTATCATTCTCCTCTTTTGTATAGTCTTCCATCATTGTCACAGCATAAACATTTTGTTCCTTACAAAACAATGAATGATCTTTATCCAAACACTGATTAAAGTGTACAGGTTTGTGTTTATTCTTAAAAGCATCATCTCAGTCCGATCACTACTTGTTACTTTAGTCTGATATGTTCTGGTAATGGTTACTAATCGCTATTCACGGTGAACTGGACAGTATTAGTTTGTATGACACATGAGGACAGTTCTGCAATTATTCCCGCATACTCTTTCTGGTAAACAGTTCACTAGAAAACTGAACACACAAGTTCCCTGTAGTGTGAGACTGCTGTTGCAACAAGCAAAATGTAAATGTGGTTCTGAGAAGGTGCATTTGCTCTGCCTATGACTGTCTGTTTTCAAGATTTCTTGCCTGAAGCCTTAAAGGCTTCAAGAATATTTGAAAATTATGAAATGAATGTGTGCCATTGTACAGTGAAGATCTGGAACGGATGCTATTCTTGCAGTGAGTGAACCCTTTTCATGTACTGGATTTTTTTTATGTTATGTTGCATAATTTATTTACTGGCAAAATAAAAATATTATTTGATGAGTGGGGCTGATGTGAGTTGATTTTTATTTTTGGATCTTCTGTTTCAACAACACCCTGAACAAATAAAAGGCAATGCCATAAACCCTGTGCAATAAATTGAAGGGTTCTGAATATGCCATTATAACTGGATATTACATAATTATTTATACATAAAATGTACATATAAAACACTTTATATTATATATTTAATTTGAAATAACAGGTATTATAATACAATATATGGTTAAATATATAAATAAAAATACATTTAATCTATAAAATAGAATAAATTAAATCTAATACATTTTAGAATGTTTTAGATGAGTCTAATCACGGATGTGATCAAATTAATGTTATGAAACAAAAACTGACAAAAAATATTATATATTTGGAATATTTATTGTTTGACTAGAAAAAGAATACATAAGAAAGAAATAATTTGTAAAATGTTTGTTAATGATTTAAAGTTTTACATTTATTCTTTCTAAAAAGGAGGGTGGGTAAAGGCGGGGAAAGCAATACACAATTAAATAGCAAACATGCCTGATTTGCTTTTAAGTCCCAGCGAAGAATGATTAACAAAGCAATAAAATATGCAACAAAGAATGTGAAACTCGGCCCCATATTTGAACCAATAGCTAGTAACTAATTTGCATGGGGTTCTGCACTGGGATTAATGTAGGATTTCTGCACATTTCCTATTTCCAGAAACTTCATACTGTGGGAGAAAATAATATGACATAACATAACGATAATATATTGTTAAAAATAGTTGGGCAAATAAAAATAAATTACCGTTGATGTAACACATAGCAGTATAGCAATCTTTATATACAGGTGGTTTCGACTAGCTAAAATGCCCGGATGAACCTCGGTGGTCCGGGGTGCAGGCTTCAAACCTGTAGCTGCCTAGCGGCAGAGTGGTTCAATTCCACCTTTCGGGCGGGACAATAAGTAAGTAGAACGAATTAAATGTACATTTTAATAAATAGCATTGTATAAAACTGCTGCACTGTTTTAAACCAACACGAGAACATAACTTTCTGTTAAACCCGGAAGTTCAGCCGTGAAAACATCCAATCAGCAGAGTAAACACCTCTCTGAACCAATCACAGTTCTCACACTGCTCGCTGTAATAGGAAGTGACGTCAGGTGCCCTTGGCTCCCTTCACATCGTGTGAGAGGCTAGCAGGCTAATACTGATCATGTAAATGTAAATTAAACATTCTCCGACTGCGTTGTTCACTGGTAAGACAGTTGGACTGTACACATTCTTTTTTTCCTTATAATTATTATTTTTTAATTTTCAGGTTTTATATTAAAAAGCAAATATTTGCATCTTAGAGACTGTAGATTGTTAGCTATCGTTACATATGTCATATTATAACATATATATATATATGTGTTATAATATGACATGTGTCATGTGTGTGTGTGTGTGTGTGTGTGTGTGTGTGTGTGTGTGTGTGTGTGTGTGTGTGTGTGTGTGTGTGTATAAAATATAGTATTATGTGTTTCCTGGTAGTAGTAGTAGTAGTAGTAGTAGTAGTAGTGTGTGTGTTTATTTTTGGACACTGTGCAATGCATTGACCTACACGTCCCTCTTTTCTAAGGTTTTGTCCCCCACCCCAAAACAATGCCTCTACACAAGTATCCACCAAAAATATGGGAAGCCCTGAAGCTGAAGACTGGCATCTATTCCCGTCTTCCCCAGCACTTCCTGCGCTCCCTGCAGGACACCAGCCCTCCTGCTGCAGTGCACTGGAAACCTCTGGGTGTCAAATACAGAGTCAATCCTAAATCTGGACACCGAGAGCGAGTCCAGGATGTGCCTATCCCGATTTATTATCCGCCAGAATCACAGGATGGACTCTGGGGTGGAAAAGGCTGGATATCTGGCTTTAGATATGCCAAAGATGACAAGGTAAGACCAAAAAAGTTGATGTGAATAGTACATAAATTAGAATGTGACGTTAAGATGTCTTGCGCCATATTTTTATATGATATGTACTTTGTGCGTATGATCGCATCAGCTTTCTACGAGACTGCGCAAAACCTGGAAGCCCCAGTTGTTTAACAGAGAGCTGTACAGTGAGATCCTCGACCAAAAGTTCACTGTAACGGTCACGGCTCGCACACTGGACCTTATTGATGCCGCTTTTGGCCTCGACTTCTACATTCTGAAGGTGAGAATCCTCACAAGTCTGTGGCATTCAGTGTGTTTTATTAAGTTACCAAAAATTACAATAATTTTATATAATAATATATGTTTGTAATGTAATATTTACTGTAATGTTTTATTTTGTTGTATATTTATTAATATATGAAATAATAATTAAATATGAAGCCTGTGTGTGGCATTTAGTATGTTTTATTGTTTTACGGGGTGAAGAATAATTGAATTTTAATAAATAATGTTCATAAATATGTTTATGGAATATATTGTATGAAATTGTTTTCCTCATGCTTACTCTTACATTTTCTTATTATTATATAAAACAATCAATAAAGTCCACAAGTTTGTGGCATTTAATATGTTTAATTATTTAACAAAATTTATGTAGTAATATATTATGTATATTATGTTTATTATTATATTACATTATTGTAAAAAAAAGTAATTTCCTAAACAGAAAAGGTGTGTGTATATATATATATATAATTTCTAAATTTATTTTTTTTACATTTTTTATTAAATGTGGGCTTTGTGTATGAAATTCAGTTAATTAAATCAATTCAATTTTAAATCAAATCAATTAAATTGAATCAATTTTAAATTAAATTCAATCAATTCAATTTCTATGTAATTTTTTTGTAAAAAACAAACAAACATTTTTGTGTAAAGTGTTATTCAGTTCAATGTACTGCAACAGTTCAGATAGACATCCATTTTTTTAAGGTTCATACAAGAAATTCTTACAGCAATATTTGTGTATTTCTCTTAAATATTTCTCTTAAGGTTCAATATTTCTCAATTTTAATTTCTCTTAAAATTGGTGGTGGTTGAGGAGATTCCACCCCCCCCCCCCCCCCCCCCCCACTATGTGAAGTGCTTTGAGCTCTGGAAAGCGCTATATAACTGTAACATTTCTTCTTCTTCTTAAATCAGACCTCAAAGCGAGATTTGAACTCCAAGTTTGGAATGGATCTCAAACGTGCGATGCTTTTACGGCTGGCGCGGAAAGACACGGATCTGTTTCCCGATGATCCGTCTCGCAGAGAGAAAATCTACAACCGCTACAAGGTGAGATAAGTGGATTTACGAGATGTATATTTGCAGCCTGTGGTGTTGATAATCATCCTGTGTGTTTTCTTCCATGTGTCATTCTCACATTTCTTAAAAGCAGCAGTTTGAGATCGCAGAGGAAGAGGCTGAATGGGTGGGTTTGAGTCTGGAAGAAGCCGTAGAGAAACAGAGACTACTGGAGAAAAAGGTAATGAAATGAGCGGGACTGTGAAGGATGTCCGTTCCCTGTCATCTAATAAATTGTACTGTTTTTTTCTTTCGTAGGAACCAGAGCCTCTTTACAAGAGTTTGGTGAAGCAGCTTGTGGAGGAGCTTGCCATTAAGAAGCTCTCGCAGCCTCAGATCGTGGAGAAAAAATGATGCCATTGTCTACGTCTGAAGAATAAACAGTCATGTATTTATTTTGTATTGACATCACCATCAACGATGTTCTTGTATTCTGTAAATATCTCATTTATAATTACCGTAATAATAAATTGATGTAGAGATGCATTTACCAACCTGACTGGAATACCTTATTCTCTGGCTGTGTTTTGGAAACTTCAGACACCAAGTCCTAACGTTCTCTTTAATAAATGTTCTCTTTATGTTTTGTTTTTTACCATGAAGCTAATATTCTCATTGACTGTATTAGGGAGTTTGTTTGTTTTGTTTTATGAGAATTTATACAGAACATTCTTTAATGGTTATTTTTAGGTTTTATTTATTTATAACCATCAGAACATTCTGGGAACCAGAAATTGTTAGCTGAATGCAACATAATAAAAATGTTTATAATTATACAATTTAAGATGTTTACATTTCACATAGTGTACTTGTCATACACATTAAACACCAGCTAGTTCTGGTCACAGAAGTTGTTGGATCACTCACTTTGTCTGTGTTTGTGCGTTCGGGAAAGCTGTGTGAATCAGGGGTGAGGATTTTTCAGTGACACTTTCTGCAAGCTACTTATTTACACCAGCGAAGTGATTGTATTTCTGAATGATTCAATGAATCAATCACTCGAACGAATCGTTTGAGTGATTGTATTTCTGAATGAATCCATCACTAGAACGAATCGTTTGAGTGATTGTATTTACGAATGATTCAATGAATCAATCACTCAAACGAATCATTTGAAGACGGGAACGAAACTCCGTTGCTGCTCAGACTCATTCGTTGATTCTGTTTTGACTTCGTCTGGAAAGCTGTCCGTTAAAGAACAAAATATTCAGTCAGTTTTGTGTTAGTATTAGGTCTAAATTTGTTAGTCACTTCCAGTCACATTTTAGTAATAAAAGCAGAGCTTGCTCATGAAATACAAGTTCAGAAAGCAGTGTTATAACAGTATTACAATAAATTGTGATTATGAAATATAAAAAAATTCATTATACATTTAGATTACACTTTTAATTTAAGCAACTACAGTAGTTATTTTAGGACATTCCTTTAAGCGCCATAGCTACTTATTACAGGCATGAGCCATTGCCCAATACTGGACTTTTTGTGTGTGTGAGGCATAATTTCCTTAGAGCTAGTCAGTATTAAACGTTGTCTAATACACACACAGAGCGCTAATAGTTTTTAAAGGTCATGAGTCATGTGGACTGGGATGTGGGAAATCACTTCTCACCATTTAAAAACACTGGCATTCAGATATTACATCATAATGAGTAAAATAACCTATAAAAACAGAACAATTTAAGCATCATGTCTAAATTCAGTTTAAAAGCTGTGGGAGGCTGATTTATCAGATAAAGACACGCTGAACATGTGTGGTTATTGTTTTGAACACTATATTTAGCATCAGAGAAGTGCAACGAACCACAGCAATAGCAGTAGTGAATGAGGAAGTGACTGCACTTTATTTCTGATTCCCTTATAATCTGGCAAGGCACATGAGAGTTTGCAGGTTCTGAATTCACAGTTAATGCGTGTTTAATGTTCTGCCCTCTCAAGAAAGAGGAAGAAATAATGAGTTATCCGAAGTTTAATAGCAATTACACATAGGAACAGTCAAAACGTTAATTTTCCAAAACACAGTTTTAATATCAACAGCAATAACATAGCATAAGAAGCAGAAAGCGGAAATGTTACACAAAACAAGAATCACAGCAGTATTGCAGACATTATACATGTTTATGTGTGTGTATAAATGATCAAAATGATTTCCAATGATTTAGATTATGAATCCAGCGTCCTTCAAGGTTCACGTGTAATTAAATGCAGTTACGACACAGACAAAAGCGCTAAAATCTTTTTTCCACCGATTCATTTTGACTAATTTCAGTTTCCTGTATAAATTCACAGCATGACGTAACCAGATATGGAAAAGCTTCAAATGCAGCCAATCAGAAGATATTTGAGGTTTAGTATACAACTCATTTAGAAGTTTAGACCAATGACATTTTCTCAGTGGGTGCAGTTAACTAGAAATCCCAGTAACTGACAAATTATCCTATTGCTTTTCACAAATATTAAGGCGTCTTCACTTAACTGTGTTAGGAAACCAATCATGTCATGTCCACTGCCACACAAAATACTAGTCCTCAACAGAATCCAATCCCCTTGAACACCAAAGTGATTCCACTGGCAGAAACCATTTTTCAATGGTTACCTATTTGATGCCTAATTAGAGATGTCATGAAAATATATTAATAACGTATTTTAAATTACATTATAAAAATTATTCCTTTGTGTTCAGTTTGAAAACTAAAATTTCAGTTAGCAAGTTAAGGGATCACTCACACAGAATGGATTTTTGCATTTAAAAAGGTGTTGGAATGGGGATAAAAAAAACAAGATCTAGTTTAACTTCTTTAAACTTGATTGACGCGTTTTTAGAAAATCTTGACGTGCTGAAGACGTTCCAAAAGATACAAGCCGCAAAAACACCAATCTAGTGCATGTTTACAGAAAAAGACAATAGAAAAATGATAAAACACGTTTTGTGTGGACGGACCCTTACAGCTTAGCTCTGATTAAACCGATACCACGATAGTGAACTATATATTTTTTCAGGAATAAGAAATGGCTGGAGGATTTTAATTGTTGTCAATGATTAGATGCCACGTCACACCTGACAATATCAGATTGGTATGAATTACACTAATTAATCCAACTGCAACTTCAGAACGAGCTCTCATTTTTGTTCCCTTAATGCGGTTAATTGACATTCAAAACAAATACGTTACAACTATTTTTAAGAATTTAGGGTCTACTTGATACTAATCTGCTCTGAAGCCCACAAAAATAAATTAGCAAATTACAGACACATTTCATTACTGGCACATTACAAGCAGTTGAGCAGCGGCGGCTCCCTTTTACATGCTTCTCTCGTCTGCCATCAGCCTCAGTTTACAGTCTATTTACAGACCAGCGGTTGAGCGAGTGATTTACTTCATTAGTATGCACATATTCCACGCATCATGTGGAAGTCATAGTGCCAGCTGGACAGGTTTTTCAGTCAATAACAAGTTTTACTTAGTCTTTTCCTAGTCCGAAATGATTTTATAGTCAGCAGCAACTGCATGTCCAAAGTCTCTCTGATCAAGACGAAAAAAGTCCACAGTGGTTTTCATTGGTCCAGGTTACTCTCGCTCTTCACAGGAGAGAAAATGAGGCCTTCAATGTTCTCCAGATCTGCTGGATAAACCTGATTCTCATTCACCATCTGACTGAATTGTGCGTCATTAATAGACGCCATATTCATCATAGGTTGGTTGATGTTTGAGTTTGTATCTGTGCCGTCTAAACCAAGGTTGATTTCAAAAATCTGATTTAAAAGGTGCTCTGAACCTTGCTGAACCAAGCCTTGGAGGAAAGTTTCCAAAGCCTCTGGGTCCATGCTAACACAACCGTCCTCTTGTTTAAGGTCGTCATTATAGTGGATTTCCTCCATACCCTGGGATATCATGTGGATGCCTCTGTCCTGAACAGTGATTGGCATGGAAGCATTGGGAACGTTACAATCGGGAGGATTGTAGAACGAGTCGAAATGTTGTGACATGGCGGGTTCGTTGACGGCAAGGTCTTGACCTGAGGGAGCAGGAGAGATGTAGTCAACAAAGTTTCCGGTAATGACATTTCCATGTTAAAAAAACATCCTTACTTTGAGGAACGCTGCACGGCTCGCTGAACTTTACATCAGACTTTATTTTCCTCTTGCGGTTCACTCCGTAGGGATCTGCGGATCAAAAGTGCAAATCAAATTAACCTCCTTTCAGTGTTATTGGGTGATGTGAGCATGTGATAATACTGGCTAAAATAAAAGAATCGTTTGTTCTGTAGACAACAGAAGAACTGTTATGAAGCATTGCAGTTTCCTCACGCATACTTTCGGTTTAAACTATCATAATGCTGCCTATTTATAATAAATCACCTTGAATAACTGGCACAATGACGCACCTTCTCTTGCAATATTTCAGAAACTAGTAAGAGAGGAGATGACTCACTTCTGAATCCGAGTCATTTTGGTTTCAGTTATCCATCCTATTGGTCTACTTTTATGCTACTACTTTTAAATGTTAACATTTTTAAAACCCTTACAACACCAAATATTTTTAACCACATGACTCAGCTCAAATCTTAATATCGTGCAGAAAAAAAATAAAAAAGCAACATACAATACTGTTTGAATAAAATCCTATTTTATTATATAAGTGATTGTAAAGATTTCAATTTCTTTTGATTTTTATAGGAATCAAAAATAAAAATATTAAGCAGTACAACTGCCTTCAAAAATAAGAAATGTTTCCCGAGAACCAAATCACCATATGAAGAATCCCATGAATAAATTAAAATTTTAAAATATATTAACATAGAAAATAATTATTTCAAATTGCTAAAATTTGAATTGTTTTGACCTGATTTTGATCAAATAAATTCAGCTTTAGTGAGCAGAAGAGACTTTTTTTAAAAACACAATTGTGCCAACCCCAAACTTTTAAACAGTAGTTGAATATTGTGATGGAATTTGTAATATCTATCTTAACAAAAGAAGAAAAATGTGTAAAGATTTTATTTAAAAAGTAAACCAGTGTCTAAACTGCTTATCCTCTGTAGAGTCACAGGGATGCTGGAACCTATCCTTGATCTTTAACCGGTTCATATTGAATAATAATTTTTTGACGTTTTGATTTTGACCTGCGTTGTCCGGAACATAGGTGAATTTAACAGGCTCGCTGTCCATCCGGTCAGACAGGCGGCGAAGACACACGTTGACCTCCACCTCCTCAGATATATTCTGCTCCCTGAATGGTGGAGACTTGAAGACAATGGCGATTTGTCGGTGGACGTCCGTCTGAGCAAACTCCGCCTTGCCCTCCCAGTCCCCCCTGCTGAAAATTATCTCAATGTCATCTATAGAGGTTTCCAGGAATACAAAAGAGTTGTTTTAGTTCAACTGAACTGGCTGACATCAAGTAACATATAATAGGCATATATAATGAGCAATTAAATGTGGCATTTCATCTCAAGTCACCTTTCTGCACTTTGTCACACAGCATGTAGATTTCAGTCTTTCCTGTGCAGGGTCCTCTGACCACATTAAGCCGATTGATTTTCAGCTCTGCCGTTGTGGTCGCCTCTAATCAAACAAATACAAACATCATCTGCCAGGAAGCTACAGAGAATTTAAGTACTTGGGTAGAGTATGTTTTTGGCCTCTTGCTCTTACTCTTGTCGTAGATGGGGTTGGAAACCACAGGGGCGAGGGGGGTCCTTTCTCCGCCCTTTAGTTCCAGCTCACACTGGAAACACAGCCTCACCACGTTCATGTCCATGTCTTCAATGCTCTTAGATTGGCCTGCTGGGAGAGAACGAAGACAAAGACATTCAACAGATGTTCATACTCAGCTACAGTGGAAGAGTATTATTAGGACTTGTTCCAAAACCTAATGAGAATATGGCGTTAAAAGAATGTATCTGGACAAAGTGAGAAAAGTACATTTCCAAAATAAATATTACTAACATAATAGTCTAATTAAAAAGAATTGGCTGGTTTATCTAATATGTTTGTCCTATGAAACACTGAAACAAGCATTTTCTGTAAAGCCGCTTTAAAACAACAACTAATATAATATATATATATATATATATATAAAAAGAAAAGCACTATACAAATACACTTGAATTGAACTGTATATGTATTTTATTCTGTTGGCTTAACAATATAATGGTGTACTTCATGTAACAGTTGTTACTCATGAATGAAGTTTGCCTAAATTTCTCACTAGGTTTCGGAAACAGAGTCAGTGAGTCTGCAATATCTTTCAACTCACTATTAAAAGGATCGATATTCTTATTCCTCCTCTTCTTCAGTGAGTCTTCAAGTTCCTTCCTCCTCACACACTGAATGCCTAGATTTGCAAAGCTGGAAAACACCAGCACACTCAGGCAGGAAATAACATTTTTACACAGATCACGTTCTACAAAAAATTCCGTCACATTGAGGAAACAGAAGTATACCTGTGTTGACGAGCACTGTGGGGATTGATGTGGATGACACAGATGCCATCATTACAATCTTTCCCGACCAAGCAGTGTGGGTGTGGGCGGTACGGGATGTCCTTTGAGACAAGGGACACTGTGACCATCACTTTCTTGATGTTGTCAATGGGGCCTTGAATCTATAAAAGGTAAAAAGATGATATACAGTTTTACTTTTGCTTTTGTAAGTGTTGAAATCAGTCGCACGGCCTCTTTGTGGCTGAATTATTGGCACATGCTCCTTTGTTGAATGTACCCATGTATGGGCAATTGAAAATAGCTGCAAAAATGATGTTTATGTGTGTGGTTTAAAGGTAATTCCCTCCATCAGAGCCCACGCACTACACACCTCTCCAGGCAACTTTCATTTTTAGCTGCAAAAACACGTTTTCAAATACAACACCTCAAACCATAAAGGGGGAAACCCCTATGTGTTGGGATAGAGGGTACATTCCAGACAAACGCACTAAATCAAATAAGGTGGTAAAATCAATTACGAAATCATGTCAATGGAAAAAGATGAATAATGGAAATTAAACAAGGTCTAACTGATGACAACAAAAGTTATTTAACTCCTACAAACACAATCGTCAGCTGATTCATTAGCACTCTTGCCAAACGTACTTACTTCAATGGCAGGCAAGGTTTTGCTGGCATCCGTGCTGGAGGCTCCAAGGATGCTTCCTGCAGATCGTCCTTCACACTCGTAGCGGAATCGCATGCCGCGCTCCTTTGGCTGTTCCACCACCAGAAGCACTGGTTTGTCCAGGAAGCGCTCCAGATGTTCAGTTCCAGACTGCTGAGGAGGAAGACACTGGGGCAGTACAGATGTCGGTCCACGTCGCTGAGATGGCCCTTTGCGGCCTCGCATGGCATGCATTGATGCCATACCATCAGTGTGCGCGGTTGGGGCCTGGTCAAAGCTGAATGGATTCTGTAAAAATAAAAAATTTGCATTTGAAGAAAATCAGTTATGCTTCTCCATATAAAAGTTGTTCTAGATGGTTACCAGGACACTGCTATTGAGCTGCTAAAGGTTTCTGAATGGTTTTTAGCAAGTCACAATACAATTACTAGGATTTCCTAAAAAGTTAACTTTTTTGCCAAATGGCTAAAGTGTTCTGTATAGTTTTTAATCATGTTACTGTGGGTTACTAGGGTTTTACAGGTGGTTGCCAGGCTGTTACTATGCAGTTGCTAATGTGTTTTAAGTGGTTTTATGCACCTGTTTACAATGGTGTTGCTATGTGGTTACGGGTGTGTTAAACCATTTTTAACCGATGAAAGGCTTGTTTACACCAAGAACAATAACTATAAAGATTACTATAATGAACATTTTATTGGTGTTCACACCAATGCATGATTATATTGATTATTGGAATTATTGCAAGTTGTGTAATAAACTTTCCTGTTCTTATAGAATTTAAAAGATTATTAAAACTTTATCTACTTTTAACATCATTAAAGATTATACAGCGTCATTTACAGTTGGACTTCCAGATATAAAATAAAAAGAAATTAATAGAGCAAGAGACATAATATTTAAACAAACAGATAAATTAAGCAATTGCTTGTAAAAGGGATTACTTGTTTAGATAAAATAAATCGACAGCCAGTCGCTGAATCGCACCAACACAAAGGGTTAAGAAAACCACATTGAAAACCAGCTTGTTTTACTACCACATTGAAATCGCATGTTCCTTTTCGGACTTTCCAATATCTGAAATCATTAATGGAAAGACAAACAATGCACATCCATGTCTCTACCTGCAATACAAATTTAAACTAATGTCAAACAACGAGAGAGAAAGAGAAAGTGAGTGCACAAAAGAGAGGGGGAGGAAGAAGAAGAAAAAAAAGAGTGATTAACAGTTTGTTTGACACATGCAGACCATTCAAAGATACTGAACACAAAGAGCACGCTTATAAAAACAAATATGGTAACAAGTTTCCGAATGCTGAATTTGAGGAAACAACAGACAAACATCAAGTCGGGACATGCCTGAGAATGGACTCAGATCGCTTACACAAAGAACCGCTGAGAAGAGCCAGAAGGAGCATGGTGAAGAAACAGGAAGCTCATATAGCTGGATTAAAAACCAACCAATGAGAGAGTGAGAAGTAGAGAGGAGGGTGTGTGCCTGTTTGCCTTTTGTATGGGGGAAGAAAAGCATGAGCGGAGAGAACGCTAACTGAAAGCAGGCATCGAATTACGATCATCACCCTTCTGAGGGTAAAAAACCATGATGGCATTAACGACTTTCGTAACGTAAAGTCAGCGTAAAGTAAAGTAACGTAAAGTCAGCTTGTATAGAACGGGAATACACTAAATAAGCCACAGAATTTGAGGTATTGCTCATATCCACAGCTCAAACAAGGTGGGATGAGTTATGCACCAAATGTTAGGGTTAAAAGGGGAAGTTCACCCAGAAATTAACAGTCATTATATTGTTCCAAACCAGTACCTTTTTGAGGAACATAAAAGAAGATATTTTAACATTTTTTTTTCTTCTCTCCATACAATGAAAATCAATGATCACCAAAACTATTCAGTTAGAAACATTCTTCTTTTGTGTTTTGCAGAAGTAAAGTAATGCAAGTTGACGTTACGATGAGTAAAAGATGACTTTGAATTTGAAGGGTTTAAGGGCTTAAAAAAAACAATGAAAAATAGTAATGCTTGTTATAGTATAGACAACCGCTCTTACTGTAGTTTTAGGGAATGGAGCTGACCCTCTGGAGACTAACTGTGGAGCGCTTCTCCTGCTTCTACATGGTGCCTCGTCTGGCTGGAGGTCTTGATCCACAGGTGGAGGAGGAGGACCAGGGAGCTCTTTGGTTGTTTTCTCCAACAAGTACTCGTGTATGAGGTCTGTTCAGAGAAAGTTATTTACTTATTTTATATATATTACACACACATACATACATATATATATATACATATATACACACACATGTATGCACGTGTGTGTGTGTGTGTGTGTGTGTGTGTGTGTGTGTGTGTGTGTGTGTGTGTGTGTGTGTGTGTGTGTGTGTGTGTGTGTGTGTGTGTGTGTGTGTGTGTGTGTGTGTGTGATATAAATATAAACACAAGCTGTAGATAAATAGATTACTGAAAGTACAATCCTGTCATCATTCACTTTTTCCATGGAACACAAAAGCAGATGATAACCTTGTGCACTTACACTGTATGGAAAAAGATGGTAACTGTGGGTTTCCTGCGGTATAACATTTAACATTTGAGGTACTCCTCAAATTGTAAGTCACTTTGGATAAAAGCGTCTTCTAAATGAATAAGTGTAAAATAACATCTCTTTTGTGTTCCATGGAAAGACATGGAAGGTGAATAAATAGTGACTTAAGTTTGTTTATTTTATTTGTTAAACTATTAATTTAAAAGCATATAAGAAGTATCATATTTAAGGAAAGAAAAGAGGACAACCAAGGTCACCTCACAATGACGTCACACATATACACTCACCGAGATCAAAAGCTGCACAGGGAGAGAAAAACAAGACAAAAACAGTTACATGTGCGCATTTCCGGAATACAAAACTGAAAGCAACTTATGTATTAATTTATATAATCTAAAATTAGCAGTTAACAACAATGTCAATGTTTTAAAAAAAACGTGTCTTCATTATCAGCTAATGTACGTCAAAGTGAAGAAAAAAACATATCAGATAATAAACTTGCATTTGCATCGGACTACAATAGAAACACTAAAAAATGATAATCGTTCAGAACGATTTCAAATAGTTGAGACATTCGCGGGCCCGTCATTGTTTCGATCCAGGCCTATAACTTTACAAACACCCACATCTCTTAGAAAACATCTCCCTTTCGCTGACACTTTACTATCGTAAAACGTAATATAACGTCATATGGTGATTACTATCATTTGTTCAAGTTCAATGCATAACGTGCGATAACGTATTATTCGCTAAGTCTGAAAGCAGAGCAAACATGCTGAATCAGAGTGACAACAGAGACAGAAACTGACCTCCATTTTCCGTTGCGCCGTTCCTAATGCTCATGTTTCTCATTGCAATAACAATTCAAAAGTCTTCTACGGTTTCTTCACGCACTCGCAGGTCGTTATTGTGTTGAGAAATCCGCCGAAACAGCGTCGAGATCATCAGCCCCGTGTAAGAGACTCACTTCCGGATGCTTCGCCTATTATGTTTTTTATTTTTTTTGGGCAGTCCTGGATTTAACGGAAGTTTCTGGATAGAAAGAGAGAGACACCGCTTTAACTCTGGCTCACCCACTTGCGACTATAACATGACGAACGATTCTCTGTCGTACTTCTTTCGCTTTTCTCTCTCGATAATATTATATCTGATCTGTGGGTGGAAATCCCCTTACGTCACGACCGGGGAAACCCCCAGGATCTGTCACCATGGCGACGACTAACAACAGGTGAGAATCTTTCAAGAAAGCGGCCCAAATGATAAATAGCCCAAATGATCCAAATTAATTTAATTTTGAACCATTTTATATGCAGTGTTGACTATTATATATATAATACAGTTACAGGTGGTGTAATGGGTAGTATTGATATCCAACAATGTACTTATGCGTTTTATTTATTCACTTAAGACATAAATGACTGTTTACATGCAAATCATGGTCACTTGCAAATCATACGTCAAGTAGCCTAATAAATAATAATGTATTTACGGGTTTTCTATAATACAGACCAATTATTAAAAATTTAAATAATTAAAAAAGCATAATTTATGTATTGAATAGTTTATTTAATATATAAGAATAACAATACTAGCAGTAGTATTCAAATTATTTTGATTATTAATCTCTTTCTGTCTCGGAGTGAGAGCGCTGACAGTCACGTGACTCGGAGTGAAAGTGCTGATAGTCACGTGATCTAGAGTAAATGCAGGAGAATAACAGAGACAGGCGCGATAGACCTTATTCAGAGCAGCGCCATTGCTTGTTTTCAATGTTATCCGAGTAAAAAAACAACAACAAAACATTCCTAATCACTTTTTCGAAATGCTACTTCTCCTAGACTTTTCGAGCTGCATCCACCAAGACCTTCAGACTGTTCTGACTTACACATGTCTTACTGATCCAACTCACGGTTATTAGACTAACACTGACGTGATGCTCAATTCAAATTTTGACCGTTGGAGCGTCTCAGACTCAATAAAACCCCCATTCAATTAACTATTTCTAATGGATTGAGACTCATTTAAGCTTCTATTCTAATATATCACTATTTCTAATCCATCCATCTATTTAAAAAAAACCTAAACTATTTAAAACTGAAATGGTTAACACTTAAAGTTGTTAAAGCTACTTCAAACTTTCTGGTAATTTAAAGTTTGCCTACAAACTTCTTTTTTTCTAGTTTCGTATAACATACGAAACATACTGTCTCTTAAGCCTAATTATTTTCCCTCAGCCAGTGACGGTCATATGACACCCGTGCATAAAACGATCAGGTGACCCTCACCCACGCGACGCTCCAAACTTGGCGATCAGCTCTTCGAGTTCACGGTTATCATGCACCATGCCGTCACCAATCCCCATCACCCGACTATTGCCAAAGGATTTTGGGCTCAAGTTTGGCGCGTGCAGTAGCCCGATAACCAAAGGTGCGAGTGGCTCTACTCTGCGCGTTCCCACCAACACGTTTCACGGTAAAATCGCGCACCGGCTGTGGTCCTCCGTGATCCACTGGCGAGAGCTGCAGGCCCTGGAGCCCATCGGCAGCGGCGGATTCGGCACGGTGTTCAGAGGCACATATTTTGGCGAGACTATTGCTCTGAAAAAAGTGAGATGTGTTAAAAATAAACTGGCTTCGAGGCAGAGTTTCTGGGCGGAACTCAACGCGGCGCACCTGCACCATCAAAACATTGTGCGCGTGATCGCTGCCACCACGTGCACTCCTTCGCACCTCAGCACCAAAGACAACATCGGGACGGTGTTGATGGAGTTCGCGGGCGCCCTAAACCTGCATCAGGTCATTTACGGACTCTCGGTCCCGTTACCCGTGGACAAGTGCGTGAAATACTCAACAGACATCGCGCGCGCGCTCCAGCACTTGCACGCGCACGACATAGTCCACTTGGATTTAAAACCAGCCAATGTTTTGGTGTCAGAACAGGGTGTTTGTAAGCTCGCGGACTTCGGGTGCTCTTTTAAACTGTCGAGCCAAAGTGACACTGTGACGCATCTGAGTGAAATCGGCGGCACGTTCACGCACCGCGCGCCCGAGCTGCTGAAGGGCGAGGCGGTTTCCACGCGCGTGGACGTGTATTCGTTTGGCATCACCATGTGGCAGCTCCTCACCCGAGAGCCCCCCTACGAGGGGCACAGACAGCACATCCTGTACGCGGTTGTGGCCTATAATCTGCGCCCGTGCATCAGCAGAGATGTTTTTATCCAGACATCTACAGGACAGAAGTGTCAAAAACTGATCAGCCGGTGTTGGGACGGCGACCCCGACATCCGACCGACCGCAGATCAGCTAGTCAATGAACTTTCTTTGATCTTACAGTGAGTTTGCACCACTAAATGTTAGATTTTTTTATTGTAATGTTTAATATTGTAAACGTTTATACATTTTATTGTTACAGTTGTTATTTTAATATGTAAAGAGCTTTAATTAAATGGTTTCTTGTTCAAAGCGTGTCTTTTTTATTTTTAATATTTCTGTTTTGGTGATTTGTAATAGTATAAATATGAGCTTGTTTATGTATTCATATTTATACGTAAATGTGAGGTGACGTTTTTTTACTTTGTAACATTTATATGTGGATTTCATTTATTAAATAAACGTTAATGTTTTATATGTTATTTATTTAGCACGTTGTGATTAATATTCTTGACTACTTTTACACTAATGGAGGTCACGTTACTCACTTTATCTCGGAAATTTCTGTTATTAAACGACTTTGATCGCACAATAAATCAATCATAGAGCATTTCTCTACTAAATGTTTGCATACGGTGGTGTGTGTCGGCACAATAATCAAATATTATGTGTTTTCGATGCTTTTACATTTATGAATATGATCCTAGTTTTAAAAACAAATAGTTTAGCTCCCTAAATCACTTTTGGTTTATAATAAACAGCAGGTGAAAAAAACATTAATTAAATTGAGATTAATGACTCATTTTGTATCCTCCAGAATTGTTGGTCAATTCAAGAAATGAATCTTTTCTTGAGTGACGATAAAAAACTATATTCCGTACATCTGAGACTCTCTGAAATGTAAACATTTTATCTTTTCTCAAATGGCTTCATTTTAAAACTATAAATATCCAAATAATTCACAACCTGCTGAGATTAATGCTAAACCTGCCATTAGTTTATGCTAAATCCAACATGGCCCTGTGAATTCAAGCACAAATTTTGCTATTTCTATATTAATATTTAGTATATCATTATATATTTAATACTCCTTGCATATGCATATCCATCTATACATCTATTTATATATATATATATATACACACATGCAAAGCAGTTATGGAAGCAAAAGTCTTTGCATTAATGACCACAAAACAGATTTTCTTCAGGCAAAACAAATTCACAAGTATTGGTGCACTCGGTTCATTAAGTGGTTCATTTAAAACCCTTCCAAAATGGACCATGTTCCTTGGATATATTTAATGAGTTCACTGTCACATGTTGTTGCAAGTCTTGAGACATGAGTAAAATAATATCCATTTTAAACTGCTCTTATGCTTTACTATAAACATGAGTGACAATTTTGGAACATACTAAAATAAAAGCTTAATTCAGAATTACTGCACCAAAGAAACAAAACAGACATTGCGTCTCACGCATTATTGGACTGTGGTGTGTTGAGCCAAACCAGACATGACATGGTGGTCCAGTTGTGGAGTGTGAACATAATGGAACTAGTTCTCAGTTAGAAAACCGGCAATTCAGCTCTTGCTAGATGTCTGACGTCAGCATGATTACATTTTACAAGCTGAAATGCTGTACAGTTTCTGGACATATAAAAGAAAATTTAGAGGCTTAGAGAAGAAAAAAAATCATCAGCTATTAATAATATTAATATCATTATAAATTAATACCTACAAGGCTGTTATTTCTTTATTTTTGTTCAAGTCTGCAACATCAATTCTGATTTTAAAACCGTGGAAAGTCTCTGTCTCGCAGGGTAGAGTTTGAACAGAATTGGCTACTTTTTTTCTTGGCTGCCTTCATCCTACACTACACGACTGCTTCCTGATATCCCTTCACACGTGGAATGAACAAAATAAGTACAAAGAATCAGGAGATCAGCGAGACTGTGTTTAGTCTCTTTTCCCTCACTCTTATTCTTCAACAAAAAACGATATGTACTGCAATCGCCCTATTCATTCCAGCCAATGGGATTTAATTATGGACCACCTAACCCTTCAAATTATTAGTGTTACCAACCCAAAAATATACAATACAGTACATCACATTTTACTTCACTTTGACTGCAAAAATATGGGAGATTGAAAAAGAACAAATTTAGGAACTCTACATTAAATATTTCTTTTTCTGTGGATCCCACACAGAGGAACGTTGAACTGAACTTTTTTTTCCTGCAGTCTTTTACATAATACCATTATTCCAGTTCCCTTCCCTGACAATTAAACATAAATCCAGCCTTGCAGATGCCTTATCACATCTTCGCAAGACCGGAGGGCAAGGGAGGGGGTTATAAGGGGTTAATCATTTTTCTTCTCCCCCTCTGATTTATCTGTGATGGCAGGGGTTGTGTCGGCAGCTGCTGGCTGGGCTGAGCTGTCCTTGCTCGGGTCAACTCCACTGGTCCCAAACTCATTGACACGGTTGGGATCCACTCTGTAAATCCAGCGCTGGTACAGATAGATGAAGAAGACAACGTCTGTGGAGAAATTGCGGCACAGCCAATTACACAGTGAAAAATAAGACACTAACCAACATAATACTGAATCATACGGTGAGTCAAAATTCAAAATGTCAAAGGGAAACGTATAAGCACGTACCATCTCTGAGACAACCTATTCTGTACATCATTGGCATCTTGATGACAAAGGCGAACAAGTCGTCTATAAAAGTATTCAGGGCCTTGTAGGTGAGCATCCTCCAGGGAAGATGAGCTACTGACTTCATCTTGTAGTTGATGAAGAGCTGTGGTGTCATGGTGATGAAACCTGTAGAAAGCATGAATTTAGTTGTGCAATCCAAACGCACATATTTTATAGGCGTTGCACCACCACTCTTCCCAGTCTGTCAATAAAATGTCACACCCCTTACCATAAGTTTCAACACACTACTTACGCAACTTAACCAGACCCCTTCCCCTTTTCTTGCATACGCCTTTGGCGGGAATTATTTAAATGTGGTGCACTTTACCAGAAGAATACTCAAGACCACAATCGAGGCGTTTAAGGAGTTCAGAAGCAGAGCTTACTAATACAGAGAAACACTCCCTTATGCGTTGACTGAGTTTTGTAATTTTGCAGAGCTTTTTCATGCTCAAGCAGCGACATTACAAACTAAAGAAAATTGAAAATGTAAAAGTATGTTTTCGTTGATAACTAGTCAGTCTTAAGGATTCTCTGGATGCATTTTTTTATATCTAGACTATTTAACGCGAGACACCAATGAAAAAAAAATATTCTAACGCTTGTCGAGAAGTAAAAAAAAGTTTCATAAAAGCAAAAAAGGCAGAGCAAAGATCAATCTGAAGGTAGACGGATTTAACAGCTGTCTTTGAATTGAAAAAAAAAAAAGTCTATAAAATGCAAAAATGTGAAGTACTGTGACTCTGAATCCCCATATAGACGCATCTGAGAATTAAAAGTGTTTCTATTACTTTCATTTTGCAATCAATAAATATGAATGTGTGTCAACGCGCATCTATGGCCTTCAGGCTAACTACAGGATTTCACACGTGACTGTGTAATCATTCTATTTACAGAACTGTAGAAAATCCTTTGGGCCTTGAAGGTTAAAAAGTGGAATTTCCCTTTGAGTTTTTCCTCAAGCATTTTATCAGTTTCTGATTTGATGTTGGCACAGACTCTGAGCATTCTTGCAATAATTGGAAATGCAATCAGATATAGATACTACAAACATGAAGTGAAGCCACACTTACCGAAGGTTAACAAGAACCCATAAAGCATACTGAGCACCCATGAGTACCAGCCTTTGTGTTCCACATATAATAAGCTATAAACTGCATAGCACCCAAAGAGAGGGTACAACAGCCAGGACAGGTACTTAAAGGCCATCTGGGGAAAAAGAAACATAAATATTAATACTAGAACTTGTATAAGTGACATGGATTTGATTAATGAGCTCTAAAATCGCTTACATCATCATAGATTTTGGTTGAAGACTGCACATATGTGGACTTGTCTTTAAAAGTCAATCGTGGCAAAATTCCAGCAATCCTGTTCTCTCGGTCAAGCTAGGAAAAGAAAAACAAGAATCAACATTGAGACTGAAGAATTCAAGCCTAGGGATTTAACTGAAGTAATCCAAAAAGCCTGGCAGTGGCATTATCTCACCCTGACGTCCATGACTTTGGTGATCTTCCAGAAATCGATGAGCAGGCCGATGAATACGCTGACCTGGACGACAAAGTTGGTCTCATTGTCTAGGATATAGAGCAGCACTACCAGAGACTGAAACACCCCGAATATAATGGAGCGCACAGACAAGCCCTCGAGAGACTGACGGCTGTTCCAGAACTGGATATCTGTAGAGAAAGTGAAATGAGAGACAACGCACAGCTTAGACACCAGAAACCACAAGTCTCAATCAATTACCACACATATACATCAGTATTTACTTACCATTCTTGAAGGCCAAGAACTCAAAAATACTGTGGACGATGGAAACAACGATGGTCAGACCCAGGAGGTATGGATTGGTCTCAAGTAGAGCCACCTGTTTAGACAAGAAAGCAAGCATATTAGCACAAGATTATTTTAATGGCATTTCTAATGGCAAGTATGCCATTACTCTGCTTGAAATATTAACATTACATCACTCTATTACGATTCATCAATAGCCAAATAGTCTTCCAATAGCCAAAATGCATTTTATTTTTGTATTCTAACAATACCCAAACTTTATATATCCATCTATATATATTTTTTTTATATGTAAAATATTTTAATGCATTTATATCATCACCACAAATTATGTCAGATTGTTTTTTTTATCTAAATGGCCCAAATTTAATTTTAGTTTTGGACAATTTCATATATATTGTGTTGATTATGATATTACAGGTTGTGTAATGATAGTATTGACACCCAACATTGTACTTATGCGTTTTGTTTACATTCACTTAAGATATAAATGACTGTTTATTTGCAAATCATGGTCCAAAATCATGGCACAAAGTATGGGCATTTAACCGCTAAAGCCCAATAAGTCATCAAAAAGCACTCAGTTCAGTTCTCACACACTTTATGAGCAGCCGCTTCATGTGCACTCGACTCTCAGTTTCCAAACCACAATACCATAATTTCTGGACTATAAGCCTAAACTTTTTTCCATGCTTTGAACCTCGCGGCTTATACAATGACGCGGCTAATATATGGATTTTCCCCACAAAAACCCCATTGTGACATGCTCAGTTTTTTGGCGGCATGAAGCTTTCATAAGAGCAGTGCTTCAGTTATTTTCTGTTACACCCCCAAGAAGTAAACATTTCATGACTTTCTTCGTAGGCTACTGTCTACTCCCATTTTTATTTTTTGTTACAAGCCGTGTTTCGGTAAAGCCTGTGTAAAGTTAATTTGTTTCAATGTACCGGTAGGCACCTGCGGCTTATACACATGTGCGTCTTATTTATGTTCAAAATAATATTTTTGTAAAAATTTAGAGTGCGGCTTATATTCGGGCGCGCTCAATGGTCCGTAAATTACGGTACTTGAAAACACATGCAGTCAATCAGCTTTCGTGAAGTGTAACCGTGATAGTTATTCATGACTACCGGCCATCCCCATCACCTACCAATGAATCGGCTGATCTCTCAGCTGGATATGTGGATCTCTAAACCAATAAAACAGATCCACTCTTGAGTGCAGTACAGACCTTAACAGAATCCTGGTCCTCATCTGACTGCTCGTACGTCTCCTCTCCCAGGAAGTTCCAGGGCGAGCGGGCACTCTGAGCAGCATATAACTGCCAGCGCCACAAGGACAGGGGACAGTAGGTGATCCGAAGGGGCAGATTCTCCAGGGTATCATTTATAGGGTAATAGTCCTTCTGCAGGTTCCAGTAGTCATTGAAATAAACTATTGGATAGTAGTCTCCACTGACTGCATCAAACTTCACATCTGAGAGAAACAGAAGTGCTCAGGTTAACCAGAGGTCATTAGAGCTCAATCTACGGCTTTGGGTAAGAAATATCTTAAATTATATGAAGCAGTTTAGCACAAATTAAAACTCACGCTGGTCAAGGGGAGGGGGGACAGAGCCTTTCACCCAAGCTGTGTGATCATCCACCATGTTGATAGTGAGGTTGGGATGCCAATGGGATATGATCTCCACGGGTCCATGACTCTCTGCTCGCTGGGAATGCACAAAGAATCACAAAACTTCACAACCTGCGTTTCTTTCATTGACAAAGCAATCCCAGAATGCAAAGCATGGGAAAGATAGATTGTGAAGGCAGCCCACAAGATTTTGGAAAAAAGTTAGTATCTCTCAAACTTACCTTGATCATTTCTGGATCAGCTTCTGTTTCTCCCGTCAACAAGTTCTTGGTCTTGAGGAACTTCCTCCTCTTGTACTTGTTGAGCACTGTTGACGTGGGAAGTGTGTGAAAACAGGCTCTAGGCTTTAAAGTGGGTTCACCTATGCACTAATAATGCGTTATTACAGGCCTGCTGACACAGCCAAACATGTGAGCAGCAAAAACATGTGTCACAGAGGTGAGTGAGAGAGTGCAAGAAACCAAAGGAAAAACTAGACACTCACTTCGAGTGGCATGAACAGTGGATAACCTGCGGTACTGGCCCTTGCGCTTGGGGTCTGGGTGGAAGCCACTTTTGGTGAAGTAAATGTGGATGTATATAGAGCCGTTCTGCTTCAAACTCTGTACAAAAAGACAAAAGAGGCAAGGCTATCAGTAACAGACACTCAACTCAAGGGTTTTATGTCGATTTCATTTTGTTATTTGATTTTTTTAAAGTGTCCAATAAACAATTCTACCGTAATCATTCATTTAAAATAAAACCACTTTTTTTTTCTTTTTTTTTTTACACATGCAGGTTTTAAATCTATTGCATTCACATTTACAGCAAGTATTCCCATCCCACCTCAGAGAGGTCCAGCTCTTGGTAATGCTCATAGCAGCCATCCCCCAACTCCCCTGTGGTCCAGTCTCCATAAACCAGATCTTGCTGGTACCAGAACAATGCTTCTGTATTGTTAAAATCTGTAAATGTCTCATTCTCAGAGAGGTATATATATAAATCCTGTGAAAAGACAAGGAACATCATGTTATGAAAGCAGCTACAAACATGACCCAACTAGATATCCTTGCTTGTTGTTGTTATACATGCAAAATGCCGATAAGAAAAGCCTTGATTGTCAATACCATAAGGGTGTCCTTGGGGAAGAGGTTTCGGCTGGGCACTCGCGGAGCTCCTGCTGGAGTGCTGGGGTCTGGAGTCGATGGACCTCTGCGGAACCAGCTGCTTATAGCCCAGATGATAAAAATCCTGCGCAAAACACAAGAGCAGAACTCATATTAGACTCCAGCTCTATGACGCTCAGTAAGTGTAATCCCAAAACTCATGATGTAACACTGGTGCCTTATACTGTCAGCTATGACCTAGAGAAGTAAAAGAAAAGTCCAATAAAAACAATACATTTTAACCCACCTTAAATATGAGTAAAGTAAATTTGAAATACCACCATAGAAAGTAATTACTGTCCCCATGACAATGCATAAAAACACTGTGATAAATAAAAAACTATAAATTGCATAAGTATGATGTTAACAAGTATGAAACCCCCCTGACATCAATTAGAGCATCCAGAACAACTCTGAGAAGTTCAGTCCTCTCACGGGACGTCCGTTGAGTAATTCGAGGTTGTCACACTGGGGTTGTTACAATATCACCAGCAGGCAATACCAGTGAAAGACGACAATTCTCAAAAACCAATGGCTATAGTCAATCCTGGTCATTTAATATTTGCATAAATATTAAAAATTAAACTGCTCAAGTGCATTTGAAAAAGTAATAATAGCATATCGAGCTACAACACAGCCATATAATATATAACAGGGCTCTTCGACGTTTCTTAGGGCAAGGGCCTCTTAGGCCAGGGGTGGGCAACCTCAGCTCTCTAGGACTGACATTGCCTACCTCTGCCTTAATCGATAGGCTTCTAGAAGCTGCCATCCACATCAGTTTTACAAAAACAAACCACCTCTGTCAATTAAAGACCAAAGAGCAGGATGTTCTGAAAGTAGACCATGGAGAAAATGTACAACTAAAGATAAGCAATCAGTTAGGTTCACATTAAGGACTCACCTGAAGAGGACACCTTTAATCACCTGCCAGGCATTGGGCTGCGGCTGCGGTTGCTGTTGGGGGTCCTGTGCAGTCGCATCTGTCTGAACTACCTGGCCTGAAGCAGCTGCCCCATTACTGCTCACCTGCACACAACATTCAATGAGAAACAAGATTAACAAACATTTAGTACATTTTGTGATAAAGATGTAAAGATCTTTCTAAAATAGTGCCTTAACAGGTTTTATACCATCTCTTTTAAAAACATTTTGGTTATACAAGAGATAACTAAACAGAGAAAAGAAGGCCACATATTACAACTATATCTTTACTATATACATGATTACAATTACTTTCCCTATCTCTATCTGACATTGGTAGGGTGCCAACTAAGGCACCCTATACTGACAAAACAGGAAATATTAGCGCACACAAAGCCAGATTTTTCTCATACATTTACCAAAACAGATCTCTCTGACTATGAAACCAACTATGCTATACTGACAAAAACTGCTGCTTTCTGCAAATTGACAATTAAGCAAATCCTTCCTCATATCTGAGAAAAGAGGCAGATGAGAAAGCCTGACAGAAGTCTGCCATCACCTCAATCTAAAAACACAAATCGCGACCAGTTTCAACCATGACCTAGAAAGAAATTAATTACGATTACCATATATTTATTTTCACAAGCTCATAAATCGACTACTCTAGCTTTCACCCAGCTCTGTATTCCTACCGTTCCCTTTTTTCTTTTTGACCAGCTGAAAGCAATTTGCCTAGGAAAATTATTTAGATTTGACACGCTACTGAACAGGGTAAATATTAAACATTTTTTTAACACCAGGGTGAGCACAGAATTGCTTGTGACTGGATTTAGGTAAACTAAACTGAGGCAGAAGACAGGGATCTGATTTGCAATGATTCGGTTTACAATCCAGATGTCTAAAGATTAGAGATAACAGCTCTGGCACGATAATACGTCCCAAAAGGCTCTTCACCAAGTTACATATAGAATTCATAAATACAGCAACAACAAAAAAACATGAATTGCGGTCTAAACTAAGATCCAACATGTTAAAAATCAAGCTTTGGTTGATATTAATGTTTGTGCACTTGCATGGAGTATATCTTCAGCCTAAAACTCACTATTACTGGGTCCAGGACTTACTATTCTTCCTTAAAAGACCTCAGGCGATGAATGTGGGCAGCCAATCATGGCCAGCCCTCTGTATGAACACCGGGTCCCCCAGGGATAAGACCCCTATTGTTCTCAATATACAGGCAAAATGCAAATCTATTGTAGCTTTTTCCAAATGGTTATGCTTAACCTAATCACTAATGATGGGATGGTCTGTCTGGAAAGGGTGGAGACCCTAAAGCTGTGTTGTCAACATGATTTTGTCAACAGAAGCAGTTTAACCACTTCACTACTTACAGATATCCCATCTAAAGCTTGGTTGGTGGACATGAAAAAGGAGAAACAAAAAAAACAAGGAAGATGGATTTAATAAAACAATAAGTGACATAAGGCCAGTCTTTGTTTCCAATAAAATGAACAAGATTGAGAAGTCAACAGAAATACTGAGAAACCGTTCTCCATGTTTACATTTGAAAGCCCACGTTTGTTTTGGAAAAGGATTTGTAAACCTGAGTAATGTCTATGATCCATAACACCTATGTGACCTTTATAACCTGTGTAATCAGTAACCAGCTGGTTATTCATCCAGATGAGTGAAGCTAACCTTGCTATCAAGGCTACAATTCAAGTTATCTCTCCTGATGCTGTCCTTCCAGACCATCCAGAAATGGATTTAAAAAAAAAAAAAAGTGTTCCCTACAAAAAGGACAGAATGAAATCTGTAATTGAAAGCAGATCTTTACAAGCAGGGCTCATCGTCCCTGATTTAAACCCCTTACACTAGCAGTTGACAGCACACTATAATCATTACAAAACTACTAACCACCAACACAGTTCCTCCAAGTACAGCCAAGACACGTGCTATTGTATCAATATACCGTCTAACTGGAGGATTAATGGTCAGGATTGCACAATACTGCCATCTTTAAACTGCTTTGACATTTGCCAGCATGCTAAGACTGATAGACACCAGCTCATAACATTATATAGAGCGGTTTATGAATAACACTCAATACAGGCTGTGTCTTAAAGCCTAGACAGGGTTTGAGTGAATTAAAGGTGCGTTCAAACGTGATGATGCAAAAAAAAACTGCTGGAAAATGAGGCAGTAGATGCTAGTCTTTAAAATACAGCTTTTATGATAAATAAACGAAACGAATTTAGCTTTTTTTAAATGAGATGTGCCAGTAAAAACAAGTCAGTCAATCGCACAGACCCTTCGTGACTCTCATTTCTCCCTCACTGCATGTTGAATTAAGGGTCGCTGGTTCAGACCGGCAATCTGGATTTCTTCCTTAAAACCGACAGGAAGCGAGTCTTTACTCTCGTGGACTTGTGGACGACATGAAAGCTGTTCGCAGACGAGTCGATACGACGGCTACACTTGATCACTTCGATTATACTCACCTCTCCGTTGCTTACGGACGACTGCTGGGTTGCTTGAGTCTCCTGCGCCGCCATCTTACCTGTCTCCATCGCACACTGTAATGTGCTGGGATGTCATCGCAAATCTCGCGAGACTTTCTGTCTGGGAACCGCCAATCGAAACCGGTCGTGTCGGAGAACCGGTCAAACGAACGTCATATATGACAGTATACTTCGAGCTGAAACGACTAAATAATCCATGTTTGTCTTCTACTGTGCTGCTTGTTAAGTTTTGTTAATAAAGCTTTTTGTTGTAGTTTCATATGTCCCAGTTCAGTTGGTTGTCTCGACCCTTAATATACAGTTGGTGTTCCCTGATAACACACACCTCTCAGAGATGTCTATTTGATGTGTGTGTACATCTGAAAGTTTTTAAAGAGTTTACTCATCTGCAATGAGTTTTTAAAAGAGTTTACTCATCTGCAATGAGTTTTTAAAAGAGTTTACTCATCTGCAATGTGTCTCTTGGACGTTTCCTGTCAGATGTTAAATAGACATTCTTCTAGTGTTCATCCACTTTCTGCATTCTTCAGTTGGATGTTGCTTTGGATAAAAGCGTCTGCTGAATTAATCAATGTAAATGTAGAAAATGTCTTTAAATTGTTTATGGGATGTATCTCGGGATGTATTTTGGGATGTATCTTAAAGACACTTCTCGGATATATTTTTACACAGCAGATGCTTTGCAGATGATGCGTTCTTTACAGACCTCTTGCAGACTAATTTCAGTTATTTTACCAAAGCTGTTTGTTTGTTTTAGTTTATATTTTCAATTCTTTTTTGTTTTTATTAAGGGTCCAAGCACAGAAGCACATACACTCTTCTTCTTCTTCTTCTTATTCTATAAAAGTGTGTGGGTGTCAAAGACCATGAATCACAGACCACAAAATAGTCAGGGTGGTCCCAATCATGCACCACAACTCACACACACACCCACTTGACACAACGTGGCACAATAACTCTGCAACATTTGTGACAGAATCAAACATCGTATTTTTTAGTAATTCCTGCTTTTAGGCGCAATCCCCGAACAATAGTGAGTCTAACTTTTCTGTGTAAGGGTGGTTTGCCTACGGTGGTTCGGGTTGCAGGATTGCCGAAGGATTAAAGAAACGTTATCAGCAAGATGGTAGAAAGCTATTCATTTCTGATCTATTGCCACCCACTGCTACTTTTTCCAATGACGGAAATAAGTGTAGTAATAGCAAAATATGTGGGAGAGCGTTGCTATTGCGTGATGATACTGCACTGCAGTAGCGCATTAAAGCTAATACTAAATCAAAACTAGTTAGTATCATTTGTAATTGAAATGTGTAAAGAGAAAGGACCATAGAGGGAAAGAAGAGACAGAGAAAAAGAGCAATGAAAAGCTGAGGCAAGAAGAGAAGAGAGCAATAGTTCAATCCTCTTTTATCCCATGTGACTGAAACTCAAAGCAAGACATTCAAACTGACCAATCAGATTACAGCTTCCCCCAACATACTAAAGGTGTGACAATTCATAGACCTTGGTGAATGAACATCTTGGCCTACAGGCCTTGATCACTATCAACTATCAGCCTTTAGGAAATCCAAATGGCGCTTGTGTTAAGAAAGAGGGGGTTGAAACAGTAAAGCAAACTCCTTTGTTCAGTTTCATATATATTTGATTATATTCAACCCTACAAATGATTATCTAAAAACTTTATATTCTAACTTGTTAAAAAAAATCTAACTCCTTGGTCATTTATCAGACCTTCACCAAACTTACATTTATTCATTCATTTACATTTATGCATTTGGCAGACGCTTTTGTCCAAAGCAACTTACACTGCATTTAAGATACAGATTGATATTGTAATATAAACCACATGCTAATATAATCAAATATTATATTAGCATACACATGCTATTATAAAAGTTATGAAAAAATGTTTAATTGAGATTTCCATTCCTTTGAATGGACTTACATTTTCTAGTTAATTTGCGGCAAACTGCAAGCATAAGGTTATATAGAAATATATAGACATCCTGAGACATCCTATGACATATGACTAAGCTCAATTTAAATGTCGAATATGAGTCACACAACACATATTACTTAAACCTGACTTTAAGGGAAGATTCAAGATGGGCGTTGCTATAAAAACCAAGATATATTTCAATTGGATCACTAATCATTCACATGCCATTTGTGCACACGCCAATGAGTGTTGCTTGTGGCTATATATACTGTATAATTTTTACTTTAGTCTACATGAAGTCTTTATTTTAGTTTTTGTTTCTACAGTATTTCTATTTCCTTTAACAAGCACAATTCACTTAGCAGGATACAATTTGTGTATTGTTGTTTAAAGGATTTCTTTTTCTTTCCAGATTACACATTTAGGTCTAGTAGTGTATTACTAGATTGACATCCAGCATGGTAGAAACAGCAGCCAGGCACTCGTTGAATTTTTTTAAACTTTCCATCCCGTTACTTTTGAACTGCTATGGATGATGTGCTTAAACAAACTAAGCCGTTGATCATGAAACATTAAGTACATACATACAGTGGTGTGAAAAAGAGTTTGCCCCCTTCCTGGTTTCTTATTTCTTGCATGTTTGTCACAGTTAAATGTTTCAGATCATTAAACAAATTTAAATATCAATTAAAGATAACACAAGTAAACACAAAATGCCATTTTTAAATGATGGTTGTTATTATTAAGGGAAAACAAAATCCAAACCTACATGGCCCAGTGTGAAAAAGTTTTGAATAAAACATAACTTAACCAGGGTTTATCACACCAGGTCTGATTACCTCCACACCTATTCTCAATCAAGAAATCACTTAAATGGGACCTGCCTGACAAAGTGAAGTAGACCAAAAGATCTTCAAAAGGTAGACATCATGCCGAGATCCAAAGAAATTCAAAACAAATGAGAAAGTAATTGAGATCTATTGGAAAATGTTATAAAGCCATTTCTAAAGTTTTGGGACTACAGAGATCCACAGCTAGAGCCTTTATCCACAAATGGCGAAAAAATAGAACATGGCAAACCTTCCCAGAAGTGGCTAAAATTACTCCAAGAGTGCAGCAACGACTCATCTAAGAGGTCACAGAAGACCCACAACAACATCCAAAGAACTGCACTTGCCTCAGTTAAAGTCAGTGTTCGTGACTCCACCTTAAGAAAGAGACTGGGCAAAAATGGCCAAGATCCAAGATGAAAACCATTGCTGAGCAAAAAGAACATTAAGGCTTGAGTCATTTTTACCAGAAAAATTCTTGATGATCCCCAAGACTTTTGGGAAGATACTCTGTGGATTGATGAGACAAAAGTTAAACTTTTTGAGAGGTGTGTGTCCCATTACATCTGCCGTAAAAGTAACAACGTATTTCAGAAAAAGAACATCACAGTAAAATATGGTGGTGGTAGTGTGATGGTCTAGGACTGTTTTGCTGGGACTATTTTGGAAGACTTGCTGTGATAAATGGAACCATGAATTCTTCTGTCTACCAAAAAATCCTGAAGGAGAATGTTTGAGACCTCAAGCTAAAGCAAACTTTTAGTTCTGCAGCAGGACAATGATCCAAAACACACCTGCAAGTCGACCTGCATGTAGTCGAGTTACAACAAATCTGCAAAGAAGAGTGGGCCAAAATTCCTCCACAGCGCTGTAAAAGACTCATTGCAAGTTATTGCAAATGCTTGATTGTAGTTGTTGCTGCTAAGGGTGACCCAACTAGACATTAGGTTTAGGGGGCAAACACTTTTTTTTTTACACAGGGGCATGTAGATTTGGATTTTGCATCCCTTAATAACAACCTTAATTTAAAAACTGGAGTTTGTGTTTACTTGTGTTACCAATATTTAAATTTGTTTGATGATCTGAACCATTTAAGTGTGACAAACGTCCCCCCCCCCCCCCCCCCCCAAAAAAAAAAAAATCAGGAAGGGGGCAAACTCTTTTTCACACCACTGTAAATCTAGTAATTCACAAATATCTAACTAAAAAAACTAAGCTACAGATAGTGTGTGTCCAAATTTTGTGGATAGGAGTCATATGAAGCTTTGACTTGTCTTGTTGGCATCACATTTGTATAGGTCAAAACTGGATATTTAGACAGCTGGTATTAAACATTTAATTATGGACTCAATGTTTTAAAATTTGATATAGCCCTAATGTATTTCTGCAAATATTTAATCTTTTAAAGGCATAGTTTGCTGTCATAGTTTGCTGGCAATACTGTCATCATTTAGGCTACTCACCCTCATACAATCCCAAACTAGGCTTAAAACCTGTACTAATAATGACTGCGTGGAAAATCTATAGGGCCATCTTACTCTAAGGGTCAATTTTTATCTTTACACTTTATTTTGACTCCTGGCATATCCTTCATTAAAGACACAGAGACGCAAATTTAGATCAGTTAGCCTCAAAACTGATTTGACTCACTATATGTGACAAAACATGATATTCAGATGAAATTACAAAATTAAGGGGGAAAAGGTGATTAGATGAGATTTGAAAAAGGCTATAAGTTTCGTTTTTGAGAAATGGAGAGCTACCGTTGTGGCTATAAAGCCTCAACTGAGCTGTTTACATTCAGCATATCTGACAGCAGCAGGAGCCGACACAAATGCGACATGGACAGAAGTAACTGGTGAGAAACCTCTTTAATAGCAACACAATAGAAGACTAGCAGATGTTCTGATGAAATCATGTAACATTATTATCATGTATTCAGCTTATTCGAATCAATATAACTTGCTGTTGTTGTTTTTTTTTTTTTTAAAGAATGTTGCTTGATTGAGTAACAATCTAAATACAGAATTGAATGTTAAGTGCTTTAAAATAATATAAACATAAAAAATAAAAATAAAAAACTGCGGTCCTGAAACGGCAGCCTTCGGTATTGCAGGATTATAGGTACTTCTACTGGCTAGAGTTTGGTTTCGTTTCACGCTACAGGAATATGAAATTTAGGAAACAAAACTATGGCAAGCCGATTTAACATAAAATGTCTCCAGCCTCACTTTTCGTAAATACATTTTTATGCAGTTCTTCAATTCAGTTATTCCTAGAAACAATTACAATTGTAGACCTCTACAATGCAATTATTTCAAGTAATATTATTTCAATTAGACAGCTCACTAATTAAATTTTTACTAGTAACAACTATGATTAGAGATCTCTCTAAATCAATTATTAATAGTAACAGTTGCAATTAGCTAGTTCTTTAATTCACTAATTACTAGTAACAATTATGATTAGAGAGCTCTACAATTGAATTATTACTAGTAAGTGACAATTAGCAAGCTAGAGTCAATTATAACTAACTGTTACAATTAGAGAGCTCTACTGTTCAATTTCTACTAATAACGGTTACAATTAGCAAGCTCTACAGTTTAATTATTAACAGTTACAATTAGAGAGATCACCAATACAATTATTTCTAGTAACAATTATGATTAGAGAACTCTAAATCAATTATTACTAATAGTAGTATATAGACTGAGACCGGTCTTAAGACCATTTTTTAAAAGTCTTGTCATGGTCTTGACTGCATTTGTACTCCATCTTGTCTCTGTTTCAGACAAAGAGGATTTGTGATTTTATCTAAGTTTTATCTAAATTGCTGGTGCATTGTCTGATGTATTTCTTAACATCATTGATGTGATTTGATGTCAAATATACTGCCTAAAATGCAATCAATAACTTATTCCTAATGTGATTTATTTTATTACTGTTGTGCCGCATCGAAATCAATGCAGGATTCTCTCAAAAATGTTGTCTGCAAAAACATACTTGTGTGAGATCTTAATTTTCATTTTTATAACATATAGGATATAATTATCCCATATCACAAGAGCAAGAGAGAGGTTTTCATGAACATGAGTATGATTGCAAACGTGAATTAATAAGTTAATACTATGTAACATACCTTTTAGACACAATTTTAAACAGAAATATTTGTTGTTTCAGCTATGTGTTTCATTGGTAAATGAATCAGATACTTTGAACAAATGATTCTGTGACTCATTACGTGTTTTGATTTCATTACATAATTAAATGTACCTCTATCATTTTATTTTTTCATCATGTCTATATTCCAAATGTTCTTTTTAAAACATTAATTTGAATTTTTTTAATGCAGGTGTAATTGCACCAGTTCAGATGCAACTTCGGCAACACAGAGATTAATATTATTGTTAACAGTCATATATAGTGTCTTATTATTCTAACTGTATTTATTGATTAAATATGAGACATTTCTCAGACAGTAGATACAGATGTTCACAATGAATTTGAGAAGTGCTGGTCTAGTCTTGTTCTTGGTTTAGGTGGTCTTGACTACAATACTAATTACTAGTAACAATTATAATTGTAGAACTCTCTAATTCAATTTTTACTAGAAACAATTACAATTAGAGAGCTCTACAAATAAAATGTTTCCTAGTCATATGTCCCCATTGACTTCTATTATTTTTTTGTTACAGATCTCCAAAATTGAATTCTTATCAGTAAAAAATGCAGTTACGACAGGTAACACTGGAAACAATTTAAGCTAAAGTTAAAATGGCTTGCCATACAAGAACTGTTCAGACAGAATAGTACAAGACAATGATGTGTATGAGTAGATTATTTTAAAGAAATAACTTTTCCGACATATAGAATATAAACTTGACTAGCTATTTTGCAAATGAAAAATTTATGGGGACGTTACTGTTGAATGTTCCCTAAACAGGCATAGTAACATTTACAAAATGTTGGACAAATATCAAACTAAACATTTCAGACAAAAAGTTCCATGAACAATGTATAGATAGGCAATTTTTTTTGTGCTAATGTTTTGAGTACATTATTAAAGACCAGATAATCTTATATGAACAATTTTGTTAACGCTACTGGAATAGTGTGTGTTCATAATCTTTCCAGAGCGTTCTGAGAAGCTTCCGTTAGCTCAGTTGTAACGGACCCTTTTCACAGACTGTGATGACGCAATTTAACGGTCAAATGTGACTACGAGTTTTAACAGTCATAAGCATAATACAGAAAATACAAAAAATACAGTAAATACAGAAACATAAGTATTATATTTAAATATTTTACATGTGTGTACACTTCTAATTTTTAATAAACGTTTTTAATAAACTTAGTGTTATTACCATTGAATTAAATTACAAGAATAATAATTTGATGCTGCCGTGAAGGTGTCTCTAAGCGACTGTGAAGTTAACATCATATAAATCTCTCTCTATTTTTTTCCTCTTTTTGAAAGTTGTGAAAACACTTTTGTAGCGTTTTTCTTGCTATTTCTGCAAAAGAGAACACAAAAATAGCTCATGTATTTTCTCCTTCACCGCTATAAAAGTTTACCCAACTATGACGACTTCCGCTTCTGAGAAACCAGTAAATGTGATAATGGTTTCTTGATAATATCCAATGTTTCAAGGGAATTTAATTATGTAATTATAGTATATAACGTTTCTTCACAGGGTTTCGGCCTATCTAATGCTATGGCTTCTCATTTGTGTTGGTAAGTAGCCAAAAGTAGGCCAACTTCATTAGGCTATTTATAAGCATTTTTGCATTTCTAATAGTTTAATAATAATGTATCCCTAGGCTCCTCTCCCGTCTTGATGGTTGTGCACACCTCATCAAAGGTCGGTCTGCCGGCTGTACTGCCGTGTGAGGCATCACAGCTGGACTCTGCTCACACGCCGCACATTGAGTGGCAGACCATAAGAGAATCAGTGTTTGAGCGAATGGGAGATGAGACGTTTCAGGGAGAGGCTTACCTAGACCGAGCGGATGTGCCTGAGGAAATGCTCATGAGAGGAAACTGCTCTCTGTTCTTGCGGGACGTCAGATTCAGTGACGCAGGCATTTACAAGAGTTACCTGGTGGTTGGTGAATCAAGTGTTAAGAACCGAATTTTCATTCAGAGCGTCCAACTTGCAGTTATTGGTGAGAGTTTAACACTTTAACACACTTTACTGTACAAAGTTTATCAAAGGCAAAACTGTAACAACCGTGTTTGGAAAATACAAGTGAAAAATTAACAGTTTTCAAGGAACAATCTGTTTTAGTACAAGTTAAACTCAATCACGTGATGTAATATATTTATTACCGTACTTTTAAACTACGTTGACTTGTCCCTCTTTTTCTTAAAAAATAAAAATTAAATAGTAGCAAACATCCGGGTTGGAGTGAGACATTTAAAAGGGACGAGAATGAGGCCAATCCGTGAATATTAAAATACTCTGTGTTTTTATATAGCATGAAGCTGAAGACTAAACTGATTCTTTGTTTTCCTCCAATCTCCTTCTGATTGGTCTCTTCCCTCTGTAGATCACAAGACCGAGAAGTTTGTGCGTCTCGGAGCAGACCTCATCTTGGATCTGTACACAAGTCAAGCTGAGCAAGTGATTTTTCAAAGCGATAATGATGATGTCTGGGAAGTCCTGTGGGACAGAGGTGGATGCAGAAGCAAGAAGTGTTTTCCAAAAGACAACAAGTTGATTTTTAGGAAGGTTACGGCCAGCAGTGCCGGAATGTACAAAGTTCTCGACTCGCAGGGTTTGGCGCTCAGCACAGTGAGGGTCACGGTTACAGGTGGGTAAATTTTGTTGATGACATTTAAAGATCCTTTACTGGTTCTTTACGGTTCTATGAAGAACCTTTAACAGCCATAGAACCTTCCCATTTCACTAAAGGTGAAAAATGTTCTTCACATGAAGAAAAAAATAGTTATTTTAAAGGGTTACTTCACCCAAAAACGAATATTCTGTCATCATTTACTCACCTTCATCTCGTTTAATGAACAAATGAACACAGACTTTTGTTCATCTTTGGAATATGAAGATCTTTTCAATGAAATCTCTCCATTGACAGCTGCGCAACTACCGTTTTGACACTTCAAAAAGTTAATAAAGAGATTGTAAAACGAATCCATATGAATTGAGTGGTTTAGTCCAAATTTTTTGAAGATCGTTTTATACGATTGATATGATGATATAACATTTATTCACATATAAAAATTGATCAGCAAATATGAAGAGAAGCTCAACCAAACCTGCTTGACGTGCAAGAACAAACCTCTTGTGGAAGCTCAAACATGCTGTGTAACACACAATGTATATACACGTGATCTTGTATATAAAGCGATCTTGTCTCTTCAGAAATTTTTTGATGAAACCTGGACTTTATGATCTCGTTATGATCTTTTAGAAACGACAAAAAGCGGTAGTTGTATAGCTGTCAATGGAGGGACAGAAAGCTCCCAGATTTTATCAAAAAGATCTTCATTTGTGAAGATGAATGAAAGTATTACAGGTTTGGAACAAGTAATTAATGACAGAATTTTTATTTTTTGGGTGAACTATCTCTTTAAGAACTGTTTATTGAAAGGGTCCAAAAAATGGTTCAAAATGGTTCGCTGTGAAAACCCCCTTTTGAAACATTTATTTTTAAGAGTGTTTACCTGTTATGGCCAGTTGCAAGAGTGTGTTCATCTCAGTCTTTTTCTTATCTGTAGAACCTGTGTTGGCAAAAGAATCAGATGCTCAGCAAATACATTCTGCATTTGGTAAGTTGTACACAGAGTTACTTTTTTGAATGAAACATACCTTGATTAGAAAGGAAGAAAATCCTGTTTCTCACTGTTTTGTTCTTTACTTATTTCACTTTCACTTTAGGTAAAGCTACAAAGAGCATGCCTCCTCTAAGCCTTATTACACTTTTCCTTTTGTTTCATCTAATGTTTTTCAATTGAATTGAAATTGTTCTGATTTGAATTGTTTTTTCACCCCCTTTTCTTTTAATTTATTTTTAACAGTAGCACTTTATCATAATGTCCCATTAGTTGACTGTATTTAATGCATTAATTAACATAAACAATGAGCAATGCATTTGTTTCAAAATTTAATAATGTGTTAACATTAGTTACTAAAAATACAATTGTTCATTCTTAGTTCATATAGTCACATTTCACATATATATTCATATTTCACATTTTATTTGAATCATATATTAGTAAATGTTAAAATGAATATTAAGATTAATGAATGCTGTTATTAAAAACCTCATTAGTTCATGTTAATTGATGTATTTCATGTTAGCAAATGGAACCTTATTGCAGACTATTTTAACTCTTGATAGAAGTATTTTAGTGGAACAAGTTAGGTGAAAATCAGTTGTTTTACACACTTCACTTTATAAATCGTATTCCTCGCATCTACCATCCTTCCTGTGATTATCTGAAACGTTTGTGTGGATACTTTTGTATTGGTCCTTTTACTGTACATTGAATGAATAAAGAAAGAGCTAATATAAATAAACAAGAATATGCATATAATCCTCCGAATCTTCTTGTGCTTAATATGTAATTGTCCACCTTGTTGTCTGTGTTCTGTCTTTTGTTTAATGTGTTTATTTTAGTCTGTACATTTCTTCTTTTTGGGACAGTGAGAATTAAACAATTGCAACTACAATATGATTTAACAATAAAGAAATGCATTGGGTCAACATATTATATCTAATTGTTAACAGACCGTTGACACAATTAATACAATTCAATGCACAGAAATTAAGTTTTTCCAACTAAACAATTCAAATGAGACCAGTCAGTTTTTTTGTCCTTGTCCTTTTTTTCTCCCTTTTGTTTAAATTTTTTTTACAGTGAATCTGACATGAAATATGATACTAGAAAGAGGTTAAAAGTCTGTATACATGCCACATTTTATACATAATATCTACAACAATCCCATATTTAGTTTTTAAAGATGACTTTGGACTTTTATCTTTCTTTTAATGCATGTGGCACATCAATTTTTCTCCTAAACTAAAATTTCTTTAAACTTCTTAGTATTGCTTGATGATTGTAATGTATGCGTAATGGTTTATTAGATTGGAAAATATTTATAAGACTTGATGTTTGATTAGGAAATTATGTATTTGTTTCATATGTTATGTTTGTTTCATTGTCCTAAAAGCAAATAGGCTAATAATAGTTCAGCATCATTAGAGGTCACAATCAGCATATCGGGTTCTGATGCCAGATCTGAAAAGATGATATCAGGCATGATGCAAAAAAGGTTATCTGCCTTTATACTTTTATTATTCCACCTATTGCATAGCATGAGGTACCTAAAAATTAAATTCAAGAAGACAATAGCCTTCTAAAGTAAATCCAAAAAATAATTATTAAAGAGGGCTATGGAATGTGTGAGAGACGACTTCTTAACTAAATTTTGTGGATCCAAAACCAAATGTCCTGTATGGTGAATAGACATATTTATCTGATATAAAATTATACATAGAACTACCAATCCAGACAATCTGACTCACTGGCTTTTATTGAAAGAACTGCAGAATAACTTTATTCATTTGGTGACACTTCCATCCTCAAAACAACACATGACACCAAAAAAATATTGTAAGTGTATTTTTTTATTAGAAATGTACAAAAACAATAAAAGACAGCAGATTAAATAATGAGTAAAAGTCACTATTTACGCCCAACTTGATTAGGCATATACAGGCTTAGAATAATTCACAAATATTATTCAGTAAAATGCAGTTTATTTAATATGATCAGCAAATAATTTACTGGATTTTATTGAGAGAGAATGTCTGTTTTATGTATATTTGTAAGATGCAAACAAATGGATAATATTCTGAAAGATCATCTGCCTCCATTCACTAACTGCATCTCCACTCCAGGCTGAAGGGTCTTTTCTTTGTTGGATTTGGGGCTGTTTGTAGTGCTCCGTGAGACGCGTGGGTAAAACGGACCCACCAGCCAATTGAGAGGTGTATTGTTGAGCAGGTAGTCCATGACGTTATCCATTGAATCTCCTATTTTGGTCAGCTGAGATCGACTGATGACGAATATGGTACTGGGTAGATCTCCTATGACGGCTGTCTTTCTGAAGCTGCTGTATGTCTCCATGGCAGAGTTGCTGACAGAGGCGACCTGGACCTGAAAGTGCTGAGGGAGACCTTTGAGGCGGGAGACCAAGACCAGATATGAGGTTTGAAATTGCTGGCTGAGGTTGTGGGCAATGGTCAGTGTTCGTGATTCTGTTTGCTGAAAAACATTTGCAGAAGAGAAAATGAGATCCAAGTATTTAACAATGTTAACTGATCTTCACATCTCTAAAATCTTTGAGATTATTTCCCGTCACATGATATCTCACATACCTCAGCTTCACTGTCTGCGACTGTCTCGTTCTCTTCTTGACTCTCAGTGCCTGTCTTCCAGCCCATCAGTGAACTCAGTTTAGACACATCAATACTTTTCCAGGTGTATTCAATCTAATAAAAAAAGGAAACAGCGTTAGGAGACCATCTTTTATATTTCTGCAACATAAGAAAAAAAATCATGCTTTTATCAATCATAATTATGAGAGAAAAAGTCAAAATAATGACATACTAATATGTGCAGTATGAGATAAATAGTGGGCATTATAACATAAATAATAATTATGACACAAGTCAAAATTAAGACATACCAAGTAAAAAAGTATGGCATTAAAAGTCAATTATTACACAAAAAAGTCAAATTTCTGACTTAAGCCACGTTTTTTTTGGTCATGATGACATCACACTATGCAGCGTCTTTTTTATAAACATGGATTTAACATATATCAAATAGCAATACACTCGTATTTACATATCATATTATATATATATATATATAAAATCTACTTGACTTTATAATTATTATTTTTTTAATTCAGCCCAGAGGTGATGCAGTGACGTATTAATAGTCTACTGGTCAAACTTTAGTAATAATTATGATATAAAAAGTGAAATTCTGACATACTGTCAGAATTATAGAATATAAACATATGATAAAATGATGGGAAAGAAATCTAAATTTTATTTCATACTTTCAATGTGTCTCATTATCATGACTTGATCATAAAAAATTTTGGGGTCATAATTATTACATAAAACATAAAAAATAGTGTCAATTTCAACTTATAATCATCATTTTTACCTTTTAATCTTTTATATTCATAATTTTGAAACATTATTTATGTAATAATTTTCTATTTTTATCCATAGTATGGTTTAACAGAGATTACAAACCTTGTCTACAGCTCTCTGGTAAGTCCTGTCCCTGACTTTGCTGGAGAGAGAACCCAGTCGCACTAAATAACTGGCTGCTTCACTGTTATTTTCAAATCCTTCAGCGTTCTTCACTTCAGATTCTGAGAGATTTTCAAAGGACAAGCACAGAAACAAGACAAAGAAGCACTTGTTAGATTTCATAAATTTCCATTGGGATTTTATAAATAATGATTAGTGAGGCATGATTAATGATGAAATGATTAAATTTAGATTCCTAGTCAAGGATCTCTTTGAGATATGCATAATTCTGATGTTCTAGTCATGAATAGGATTGGTACTTCTTTTCTAGGAAAATAATTATAATTCCCAGTACTAAATGCGGTCTTTTAATGTATTGGTCACTCATAACAGAGCAATCAGTATGGATATTTCATTTAGTGTCATTTAAAAAGCCATAGCATATAAGAAGCATATCACAAGACGATCACAAGATATGAGGAATTGTTTATGTACATATGCAGTTCTCGGAGTAAAAAAAAGGCATTTATAGACAAAGGAATAGTGTCCTAAATTTTTTTTTTTTTAAATCTAAATTTGGTCACGTTTTAGTCACACTCATTTCATTTCAAATTATATTTGAAGAATGTTTTGTCCTTTCAATGAATATCAGTGGATCTAAAACAACATTTTAACTCCATTGACTTTCACTGAGATAATCTTTTCAAAACATATTCCTTTGTGTTCCTCATATTAAAGAACTTCATAAAAGTTTGGAACAACATGAGAATAAATAAAGGACGACAGATGTTTAATTTATTGAGTTAAATAACCATTTGAGGACTTCCTATGGTTTTCAAGTTTTAAAGTCACCATGAAATCAAAATTGACCATTCTTTTTTTTTAATGTAATATTTCAGTAATTGTCATAAAAGATTTGTCTATGAACCACAACCATCCAAACAATTCCCAATGGACAAAATCAAGTCCCGCCCTATGCTTTTCTTATTTGAGAAGCAGTTTCATTTGGATATATATCACAATAGGGAAGGAAAGAGGCCATCCCTAACAATAAAAATCATCAAAATAAACTTGTACCACGGTCTATTCTCACCTTTCACCTCCTCAGTTTCAGGTAAGTACTGGTCCAGCAGAGTCTCAGATGTGCTCAGTGCTGTGTCCACTCCGCTGCTCATCAGTTTGACCGCCCTGCCCACCGTTTGCACTCCACCATTAACCACCGTCTTGGTCTTTTCCACGCCATCCTGAACTGCCCCACGTGTTCGGCCCATCACTTCACCGAGGGACTCTTTGGCACCGTTCATGGTACCGCTGACAGCTTCCTTGGCTCCTGTCACTGCCTCTTTGGCATCGACGACAATCTGAAAGAGAAGAATGCATTAGAGCATTACTTAAAACTATGGTACTTTATAATGCTTAACAATTACACAATATTGGAGTTTACTAAATACCTGATCAGAAGGCTTGTGAAGGATCGGCAGAGTCTTCTCTATCTTATCCAGTCCTTTGCACGCCAAGCCATTTGCCATGGAGACTACAGAGGGACACAATAAGTTTTGGTAAATGCATTTGTACACTGTAATCTGCCCAATCTTAACAGAAAAACAACAGTCGACTTACTCTGAGGCTCTAGTTTGCCAATGATTGGTAAAGCACTGTTAAAAGCAGCTGATGTAATGGATTTCACACCATTCTCAGCCACCTCACACACAGACTTCAAGTACGGATGGTTGTTCTTGGTGTTGCAGTACACATTTGACATCAAGTCATAGGCAGAAATAACCAAAGGAAGGTGAACTATTCGGTTAACCACATTCTAGAAAAGAACAGACAAGGATGAACAGATTAAGTAATGTTCAATTCACAAAAATAGCATTAATACTAAGGAAGAAATGACTTTCATTTGAAATAAAATTTAAAATTGTATAAATGGCACACCTGGTTATTCACACTGTCCACAGAAGCCATGTCACTGTAATTAGCAGAAAATCTGCAAAAGATCATTCAAACTGTCATAGCAAATTCTTTAATCCAGTAAATAACATTTCACAGAAACAAATGATAATGATAGAGAACACTGAACAGAAAGAAAAGTTTCAATATCAGCAAAAGAAAGAAGCACACAAACACTTAAATCGTCTGATGACGTCTTACACGTTACTACATCTACTTACTATAGTAATAACTGTAAATGGTGCATAATTACAAGAAGGAAACCCTAACCCTAACTCAAGAGCAAGTACTTAGTATAAATATTACTCGGTACTTATTTGAGTAAGTGCAATGAAACTACGTGCGTCACCTCAAAGCAAAACGCAACAAAAAGCATTATTTACCTGTTGTGCTGTCTGAACAAACTTCATAAGCCGACTCTCGGTTGCTGTAATGAGGAATGAGCGACTGTTCCGGATTTTATAGGAAGGATTTCGGGTGACAAAATGTGCATGACGTCACGCCGAGCGATGTAGTCCAAAGGTCGCGTGCTGAGGGGAATTCACTGAACCGAACCAATGACATGAACCAGGGTACAAAGATCATTCAACGGTTCAGTTTTCCGCTCGTTCTCAGTCTGTGAGAAACGTTCGTGGTTTCGTGTTTTAAGTCACTCTTTTCACTTCTCAGACTTGTGACTAGAGCATGTTTTATGAAAACTGACCACTAGCATATGACAGATTGCAGCAACTTCCTGTTTTGCTGACCTAATAACTGAGCTCTCTGGGTGAAAGTTCACACAAACTGTAGAATTCAGGTGATGTGGGGCATATAAGTTATATGACCCATAGTAGCCTTACTTATCAGAAGCTCAAATATTACAGTCATGATCAACGAAATTCAGAACAAAGGTCACCTGAAGATGTGCTCATCTGTCTGACATCATCGCCTGGACCAAAAAAGCTTTTGTCAAGTCTTTTTATTAAGTAGGCCTATCGTAAAGTTCAAGTATATTTTATATTTTATGTACACTTTATGTATACTAATATTTATAGAAGTATACTTGTGAGTGTAGCTTACTATTTCAATACTGCTTGGGACTAATTTGGCACTTTTTAATGTGTAAAAGTATAACAGTGGTAAACTTTGAACCAACTAAGTTTTTTCATTTAAACTGCAACTTCACTTCAAGTAAACTTATAGGTATACTGATAGTTTACTAATGAAATACTTGTAGCACATTTTTCACTTTATGAAAGTACACTTTGAAGTATAGTCTCAGTAAACTACCGGTACAAGTTTAGTAAAATAATTTGTATATATGCAAATTACACACACACACACACACACACACACATATATATATATATAGTATATATATATTTTAAAATTGGAATATACCTTTAAATGTAGTTTATCCATTTTAAAGCACTTTATTCTAGCATCATGTGTTCTCTTTATCAACACTTGAAAGTGTGTAGTTTCATTCTTTTAAAAAGTAACATTTCAAAAAAAAATTGGGGGAAAAAAAAATCTGAATTATGATGGGGAAAGGTCAAAGGTGAAAGACATACCAGTAATCTCAGATATATGATGGGGGGAAAACAGCTAAATTTTTGAGATAAACTCAAAATTGTGTGAGGAAAAGTCCGAATTGTGAGATAAAAGGTTGCCATTACCTTTTCTTTTTTTCTTTTTTAATTCACAGCCGGGAAACCGCTAACAAACATGCGTTCTGAGAACATTCGCTAACGCTCCCTTTTAGTTATGAAAATGTTATTTTTGAATGTTCTTTTTTTTAGTTCTTTTCTCAGTTTTGAAATGTTTCAAGAATGTTTTTCTTGGTTATGCGAAGGCAGCTCTATTTGATCTCTCTGCAAACATTGTGAATGTTATACTTAGTAAAAAATATTTGAAAAACGTTTGACGAACGTCCAACTAAAACATTTCACAACAAAAAAAGTTCCATGAATGTTAAATAACGTTTTTGTGCTAATGTTTGGGGAATAATGTTAAATATGAAGTTAGCAAAGAACAAACCCGGAGAATAGAAATGACCTGAAAACTGGAATGAAGCTTTGTAAATTATGAATTTACATTTACTTGAAATAATAATAGCCTAAAATTAATTTTAATCTCTTGGTTTCAAAAAAGAGGCTATTTATTAAAACAACCACTGTTCAGATAGTATAGGCTCTGATCTGTCTGTCATATAATCAAATCATTAACATGACTGTGTTTCATTATTTTGAACTCAACTATTCGTCTATTGAACTTACTTTAGCTCAAGCTTGTTGAGTGAAAACCCCCTCGGAACGGTTCAGAATGATTCATAAACTAACCGTTCAAACAGCGTTTGTGAACCGATTGACCAAAAAGAACCGATTCAAACGAGTCAGTGAGGTGATTTCACTGACAAACACACACGTGCTACTGATATCACATTTTATTACATTTATTACGTTTTACATTTCACTGATATAATTTTATTTGGTACACGAGTTGACCATTAAAGACAGTTCAACAGAATTATAGTTAATAGGATTCACATTTTTCTCTTGAATTAGACCTTTTAGATGAGATATATAGGCCTATGTATTCATGTCCAAGAAGGCCTATATTTTTTACTTTAACAAAAAGGTCACACCTAGAATTTACTGTTATATTTGTACATTTTTTAAATGCAAATATCAAAATATTGAAATGTCGGTTTATCATGTGTGTGTCATTGCGCTGTATGACCACTAGATGTCGCTACATTAAAACAAATTAAGAACTAAATGATCAATTCTCTTGATAACTTTTTTTTTATTCTTTGACGAATATCTCAGGTTGAAACAATCATTAATAGATAACTATTTATGACTTTGACTAAAGTTTTGTTTATGACTTGATGAATTTATGACTAAATGTATGTTTTGTAGTGCCAACCATCCCAAGATTTTGTATTGAGATATTTTTATATGATACATTTATGATCTCTATGATCATTGACAGGCTTTAACAGGGTAAGAAGGCAAACATTCAGATGTAATATTTTTTTGTAACAGCATCCAGTGAACCAGTAATTAAGCCTCTGCCAACCAACCAAGCCCATGTCCTATAATAACAGTGGCTTGTAAAGATAAACAAAAACCACTGAAATACATAGAATTAGACCTCAGTCATCAAAACCATGTCAACTTGTTTATACTGGATGGCAGAATGACACGTTTAGGATCTATTTTATAATATAACACAAAATAAGATAGAAGATAAGATGTTACAGTTGTTGGAAAAACATGGACAGTGACACAAATCGAGAGAGAGAAAGAAAAGATGAACAACTGAATACATTTGCAAATAAAAATAAAAACAAATATATAATATATACCTACACAAATAATAAATTAGAAAAATACAGTGAAAAAGGGTAAAAATTGAAGGTTATATTATTTAGTTATGGCCAAGTATATTATTATATCAAGCTTATATCAATATAAAAAACAATTATTTGCAGTTTCATTTTTACTCTTACAAATGTTTCATTTTCATTATGATGTGGTCGATCTTAAAATGCATGTCAGACTAATATAGGCCAGTTGTGAGGGGCTTGTTTACATAGATGCATTTAATTTTGAATATTACAGCAGAACAACATACACTCAAAGTATCAGATGTCAGATATTGTCAGGATAAGCCACAAGAGACATTACATTAAGTGGGACAATAGTACAGTACTATACAGAACATTGCACTTAAATACTAAAAATCCTGCAATGTGTGCACATGTATTACAGTGATCTGAAAGGAAATTGATTTTTTCTCTTACATATACCGTATATTAAAGCAATAATATATAGTATGAAAGTTTGGTTTTCAAGTTTCCTCTGCTGACATAGGCTAAATAATGGTGTTGACTGCGGTTGACATCTTGTGCTGACAGCAGAGAAAATAATGATCACTCAGGTCACAGACCAAAATGACTTCAGACTGTCATTCTACTGAATCATTGAAACGAAACTCTGACTCGGCCATCTGATAAAATATGCTTTGCAGGGAAATTGAATCTGGCTTCTGTCCATTTAGAGATAGGGCACAGTTACCAATTGCATTTGTCCCTGATTTCGAAGAGGTATGCAAGTGGAATCAGCAGACAATACAAATTTGATAGTCATATGTATTGGTAAAGCAATAATACAAATAGAATACAAATAAATCAGATGATTCAGACAGGCAAATCTAGCATCTGCCTATGGCTACTTCTTCATAAGCAATAGTATAAATGCTTCTGCAAGACCATAAAACCAGCTTAACTTCAAAAACAAGTTAAAAATAGATATGGGCCTCACTTTCGTCAAGTTGAAGGGTTTATTATTCTTGTTGAGGTTAACATTAATTCCCTTTGTTCTGTTTCAGTTCTCTAAAATATGCATGAACATTAATAACAGTGTTAAGGTTGACAAGCACAAAAAATAATACAATTAAACAAATATACTAGATTATAGAAATGTATTTGCACCCTCTAAAAAAGCCTGCACCCCAACTCCCTGTAAGAGGAAACATCTCTTAATTCAGAACGTACTTGTGCTCTTTCATCATCATCCTCATCTTCATAGTTGTTATCTTCCTACAATATATGTACCACCTGTTTGAATAAAGACTGTTTATTGCTACTCACTATGTCTCTGTTTCCTGACTGTATTAAATGCATTAAATAATAACAGAAAAGAAATCACTAGTTTTATGTATGTTGTATTTGATCAATTATCATATAGTTTAGCACTAAAACTAAAACTTGACTGCTTTCATGTATTAAGTCAAACGTATAGGCCTTTTTGATAAATGTGAGAGATACCTGTGCTTAAAAATATGAATTTCTTTCATGAGCTTACTTTTATTCATATGTTTATTATATAAATATGCTATTTAATGTTAGATTGAATCTAAATAACACATCTGAGGCGATTGTTTTACTTTTATATGTATGTTTATTATATAAATATGATATTTAATAGTAGATCGAATCTAAATAACACATCTGAGGCGATTGTTTTACTTTTATATGTATGTTTATTATATAAATATACTATTTAATGTTAGATCGAATCTAAATAACACATATGAGGTGATTGTTTCACTTTTATACATATGCTTATTATATAAATATGCTATTTAATGTTAGATTGAATCTAAATAACACATCTGAGGCGATTGTTTTACTTTTATACGTATGTTTATTATATAAATATGCTATTTAATGTCAGATCAAATCTAAATAACACATATGAGGTGATTGTTTCACTTTTATACATATGCTTATTATATAAATATGCTATTTAATGTTAGATCGAATCTAAATAACACATCTGAGGCGATTGTTTTACTTTTATATGTATGTTTATTATATAAATATGCTATTTAATGTTAGATCGAATCTAAATAACACATCTGAGGCGATTGTTTCACTTTTATACAAATGTTTCTCATATAAATATATTATTTACTGGTAGATCGAATCTAAATAACACATCTGTGGTGATTATTTCACTTTTATACATATGTTTATTATATAAATATGCCTTTTAATGGTAGATCGAATCTAAATAACACATCTGAGCGATTGTTTCACTTTTATACGTATGTTTATTATATAAATATGCCTTTTAATGGTAGATCGAATCTAAATAACACATCTGAGCGATTGTTTCACTTTTATACATATGTTTACAATATAAATATGACATTTAATGGTAGATCGAATCTAAATAACACATCTGAGGTGATTATTTTTACTTTTATATGTATGCTTATTATATAATATGCTATTTACTGGTAAATCAAATCTAAATAATACATCTAAGATACATAACGTAGTAATATTCTCTGAAAGACGTCTCAGACAACGTCTGTTGTCAGACGTGTGAATCCAGATAACTGTTTTGAAGGGCGGGAGCTGATGCTTTTCCTCCAGTCAGTGTGTGGAAGCGCAGGGAGGAGCCTTTGACAGTCGCTGCTTTGCTCGGCTTGATTTGTATAGTATATCTCGCGGACGGACGCGCTGTTTTCTCCGTTACAGATCTGCGGTTGAGCGCAGACACGCATGTTTTGCACGGATAGCACTGGAATGATATTCATGGGCGGTGGACGTAGAAAATGATCTTTCGCGGTCACGACGAGGGCTGGGGTTTTTCGTGCTCATCGCTAGATTAAATCCCTTTACATTGCGTTCTATTTATGTTGATTTAGGAGGGATCCGTCGCTCGCGCTGGTTGGATTTTCTTTCCAGAATGGACCGCGTCAAGAGTTCCATGCAGCAAGTCCCCAACCCGATTCCCAAAGTGCTCAGCCGTCGCACTGGCGGTGCCAACAGTTTGGAAGTTGAAAAGGAAAACTTCGAGCGTGGTCAGGTAAGAGCTGCAAACCACCTAGGGGCAAGTTTTTTTAATGGTTTTTGTGTGTGCGCATGCATCCAATGAGCTCTTTGTATGGCAACCCATTTTTACATTCATTCCTTAAAACTAACGAATATGTTTTTTCCCCCCGTACTACTATTTTAATCACTACTATTCCAATAATACCTAATAGACTTATCTATTCAATACTTATTAGATTCTAATACATAATTTGCTACTAGTAAGTAAAGCTTGCTATTTTTGGAATTTACTGTAACATTTTATATCTCAGTTGATACATTTGTGTATTTAATGGTCAGAATTGTGGAGTTAAATTAAAGTCTGACTGGTGAGATTTTAAATGTTAACACTGTTTATTAATAGCAGTAAGAACTGAAATTGGTGGCACCAGCAACAATTGGAATACAAACTAGCCGAAAGTGAATTGAAATCCCAGTCGTAGATCTTGACTGAATTAAGTTGTTATGAGAACAAGATTGAATGTTGTTAGAAGGAAGGAATGTGTTCTAGTTTCTACTTGTCAATTCACTATAAAAATGAATATACCACTGTTATACTACTATACTATTATACTACTTGTATATGTAATGCTCTAAACTTTGTATTGTAAGCACTTTTGTGTGCTTTTGCATCTTCAGTATCTTTGTAATTATTAGTGAAATTTACTTGCAATTCCGGAGTGAAAACGCTCTCAAAGTAAATCCCACACTATTTTTTTTTCAGTGTAATTGTATCTAATAAATGCTTGTGGAATCGAACAAGGTATAGTCACTATAGGACTACTACTAATAAAAAAAAAAAAGAATTATTAATATAAAAGTGAGCTAAAACAAACTATGTTATGGAGCAAAGTTGGTAGTTGAAAAGTACAGTAAATAAAAAATAAAATAATGCAGAAGTAAATCAAGCTAACCTGCATGCTCGATAAGACCTCATTGTCTGATATGTGTTGAAATGAGAAGATACTGGAAGTGCGTGGGTTAAAAAACCCCACCTTTCTCCATAGTGCTTACTTGTTAGTAATGCCTAGTAATGTGTGTATCCCAATCATAATATTTAATTGCGAAAATGCAAACTGCCATGTTTAAAGAATGATAATTGATGCCCTTTTAAATTCAGCTTTCAGTTCAGTGAACCTTTGCTCATATCACACCTTCATTTTATCAGTTCACATTCTAGTGTCAGTGATTTAGGATGGGAACAAAGTTCTACCAGGTACAATTTCATAGGGTAATATAAGTAATGGTTTTCAAAGTGTCATTAAGAATTCAATTACATGCACACTTTTTAAATAAAAAATGATATTAATGTGCATTATAAGATGTTTAACTCATTAGTATGAGACTGTTGTAGAATCAAAGAGACTCTGTGATTGAGTCTTGTGTTTCCCAACGGATGTCCATGTATCGAGCAGATGTAAAAGCTTTTAGTGGTTCAGAGATGCAGCACTAAAGCCAGGGGCTGTGCTTGATGGTCATGCATTTTGGTTCTTGCCATTAGCCTGTAGTGTATTTCAATGTGTCTTCAGTCTTTTAGAGAGTAATAAACAATATCTTGACCTTTTTTAAAGTGTACATTCAATTATGCAGTCCGTGCCTGGGTGCTCGAGCCTGAAAGTGTGTTGTGGAGTATGGAGAAATGCATTCTCATTGTTCGTGCACTCTTCTCACTTCTCTGGGGGTCTTCGCCCTCCCCATTCAGAGACAGCCATCACGAAAAGTAGGTCACATGAATGAAGCTGCAGCCGACTGCCCTACTGGTGGGTTTCAGAATGTTTGAAAACAGCACGACCTCGTTCTTGCACAGATTTTTCGAGACGCTCTTTGTTGGCAGCAACTCAAAATTGCTTAATTTCTAGTTTCATAACAAAAGCCGCAATATGCGGTGTAATGTTTGATTCTAGTGCGCACATTTCAGTCCTCCTGTTTACAACTAGGACAGTGACATGGATTAGCGAGACTCATGTGACGCATGCGCTCTTGAACTCCTTTAGGACTGCTCTCAGGGTCAGACACAGAAATGTGAGTTCAGTTGTTCATTTCCTGATTTTAGAATTGATTTGATCAATTTGATTTTTAGTTTAAACAAAAAGAGGCCCTGGGTGTTGTAAAAGCCCTGCAGTCAATCATAATTCATCTTTGATAAACAACATAATCATATATACACATTTTTTTCAGTGAAAATATGAATGTTGAATGTTATTTTAGTATATATACTAAAATAAGCAAGGGTAGAGTAACATTCAAGCTATTTTAAATATGCTGTACCATGCAAATTAGTCCCGGCCTCCTCTCAATCACACCAGCTCGGACTACCTGATCCACTTGGACTTGGTCAACTGTTGTAACGCTACACAGTTCAAGTAGAAAAATTGGTTTAATTCATCCATACATGTTTGAACCAGAAACTGATTCAGAAGAAGTGTGAATTACACGGGCGGTGCTGAGCACCCTCAGTTCATACTGTAAAAAGATTATATTGACCAAACCGATCTAGTTAGCGCTCCAGTGCGTATTTGAAGAGAACGTCAAATGTTTCTATTTGCTACGTGTTTTTTCAGTGTTGAGCAATGTAGCCAATCAGAGACGTGTGTTGATCTCTTGAACGCAGTGACCAATCAGGGGTGTTCAATTTTAGTCAGAATCCACTCAGTTTTTGTTCAATGCTGAGTCCTACGTCCTCTCAATATAGACAACTTCATTGATTATAATGGAACTTTGTGAGATTGTGAACTTAGATGAGTGACAGCTTTTTTATTAAAACAAAGGGAGCTGTCATTCTCGGCTATATATAATCCATTCGGAATTTGAATAAATGGTAATTGATTTGATTAGCCTTTGGCTTGACAACCATCAAGCAGCTATAACGTGTTGCTAGTGTAACACAAACCATGTTCCCGTTCATCATCTTCGAGTCAGACCGCTGTCTTCTAAAAATCAGTATCATTATAAATAATGATAGGAAAAGTCCCTCCCCACTCATTGACCGGATTGGCTACAAGTTTGTGATCTTAGGAGACAGGGCTGGTTTTAATGTGCATTTTTCTGTACAATAACGTTTTAAGGAGATAATACTGTGTTGCAATTAATGAATTTGCACATGGTTTGCCTTAAATCACCACACAGACATAAACTATAAAAAACTTGATTTTCTTTAACTATAAAACCTAAAATGAACGTTCATATCTAAAAATAATACTTCAAACTGATCAGGTCTCAGTAGGAAATGCTATTGTGAGCGGGCCTTATCAGCTAGTTTGCCTGGAGGAAGTCTTATCCCATAATATCCCGTCTCTTTTCTGCTCTTGGAACGCTATGTTTAGATTAATGAGCCTTCTGTGGTGTGAGTTCAGCCTGTTTTAAATGAGAGGATGTTAGTGTGGTGCTCTGTAATGACAAGAGCATGGTTTGCCTTGTGGCTGGGTGTTAGTAGACTAGCGTCTACTTAACTTGGGGTTTATATGGAGGAAATCTAAGCAGGAACCTTTGTTGTGGGCAGAGTCTAGCAGAGGGACATCCGGCCAGCCTCGCAATCTACGCCGATGAAATAGCATGTTAAGCGAGTGTTGCCAAAATAATACCACTGCAAATCTTAGTATAATATAAACATCCTGCAGAATCTTTCGAATCAGGTAAAGTTCAAGATCATAAATATGAAAGTAAAGTTGAGTGCATTTACTTTAGGTTCACTGGAGCACGTTTAAAATGAAAAATAGGGCTGTAACGTGGCGGTTCGGTTATGTTTTCGGTACAGAAGGGGGAAAAAGAAGTTTTGCATGTGTAGTGGAGTGTTGCATGTGTGTTAAAGCAACACTGTATTCTTTCAGTACATTTGTATACCAAACCAGTACCAATACCTGTACCAAACCTTTTGGTATGAATAGGTGTACCGTCACACACCTATTGAATATGTAAGGAATAACTGATGATGGGTAGTTGAATTATTAGAAATTAATGCACACTAGAGGTGGTAATGTGCCCACGACTCGAAGTGGGTGTGCATTATTTTGGATATGTTACGTTACATCGTGACATGGTAAGTTAAAATCGTACAATTTGGCGGGGTTTTGAGTGGGTTTTAGAAAATAAACGTAAATAAATGAAGTTTGTTTGTTTCATTTCATGTTTGTGATAAAGAACAAACTGCAGGATTCCTTTTCTGAGCTGCATTGAAGTAAACATGCACTCAAAAAACGTGACGTACATATATGAACGAGACGGTTCATTCAGAGTTAAAAAAATATAAAAAACACGAAGACATTGTGACTTTTAATAATTTATATTTTATATTCTGAAACACCAATAAGAACTGCAGTCTGTACATGTCACATTGCCAGCGTTAAACTGTTTGACATGCTTGCTGCAAGTCAATTTTGGTCGCCATTTTATGCCAAATTCGTTCATTTTAATCCAATTATTCACCAAGCAATAAAAGTCAAGTGTCTGAAATTGACACTATTGATTCTTTAGGGTACATTTTATACACAGATTCTCATTGCAAGCCCGTAAAGATCCCAGAAAAATAAAAATGTAAATGAATTGGGACCATACCAGGCAGTCACCAATTCTGGACAACTACTCATGTGACAATTATTCCACTTATCCACTTATACTGTCTGGGTGTGTGTTTGTAGTATGTATGTATGTTTGGATGAGCATAATGAAATGTATGGAAAAACATGGAGATAAAAAATGTTGTTTTTATTCTATTGTCTAATACATACATTTTCTTGGTCCGTGTTGTTGTGTGTTTTGGTTCTTTTGCTGTTGTAAGCTTTGTGGACCTTTTGAAATAATTACTGAAATCATTTGGCAAAGTGATATAGACATGTAATGCGATCAAGAGCAGCTTGGAACTACTTTACCCATACGTTTCCTTGAAAATAATTGCACTAGAACGTCCGTTAACCAGTCAGATTCAAGCATTCAACAGCCCTGTTGTATAAATGCTCATTTGTTTTTCCTCTGAAATTACTTTCCATTTCAGTTGATGTTAACATTTCTGCAGGTTAACGCCTACTTTCTTCCTGTTTTCTGTTCGAATAAAAGCTTGATGGTTTAACGCTTCAAGATGGCCATAGATTTTATGATCGTAATTTTACAGATGTACTGTCTGTAAAAGAAAATTATTAAATTGTTCGTAGGGCTGTCACCATATAGTTGCCTAACTGTTAGTTGATGACTAGAAGCTTGGCTGACCCAATTCTAATTGGTCATTTAGACTGTTACGCAGTTTGTGATGGACAGATCATTAACGTGGCTGGTCGATGTGGTAATTGCTGATAAATGTGCGCTATTATTAGGTGAATAGTTAATTATGTTTAATTAAACATGTATTTCTCTCTCTAGGCTCATCCGCTATACTGTGGAGATGAAGAGTCAGCATCATCAACTTCATCTTTGCAGCTGACGCTAAATTATTACAATCTTCACACAGCCTCCTTGCTGTTTTTTCATCATACTCATACTCTTAATGTTTCATATAATTTTCTTTCTCTGAAACCATTTTCTGATTCTCACTTTCAGATAACATCATAAACGTGCAACTAGTTTAATGGCTTAAATAAACAACTTCCAGTCAACAGGGAAAATCTTTGGCTGGGTGCAGCCCTAATTTTTCTTAAGTAATTAAATCCTTCATTTTTCATAAATGTGAGTGTGTTCACACTTGTAATTCAGTTCTTTTGGTCCAGATCGAAAAAAAGATAATGTAACGTTTTGTCCTGGTTCGCTAAAACAAACGACATCAGGTTTTAAATTGTATATTTTTTGACAGAACTTACCGAACATCCAAAAAAATGCTGTGTGCTGGGATGCACTTGTTGTATATTCGTACATATTTTAAGCAGCTGAGAACTCACGAAGAGCTTATAAAATGTGTAAAGGAGTCAAAACAGTGTCAGTAATTCCTCTGTTGCATGCAAACGAAGATCTGCTGCAAGCAGACAACGTTTACCCTTTAGCATTTCCAACGTCTGTACTGAACTTATAATGGGCAACTTGGCTCCTGTAACAAAAATCCGGTATGGTTGAGCATTCTGTTCTTTTTATGGTGTCGTTTATGTCTTTGGTCTGTGTTTAGTACGGTTAGACAGAAACTCAACTCGAGTTCGAGACCCACATTTTCAGGCGTTTTGATCTGCTTGTTTGGTGCGAACCAGAGTTCGGATGGCAGTGTTCACACTTATTCAAACCGCACAAACAGAGTATTTGGACCAAAATTAATTTTAATCAAACCAGTTCTACCAATCTGAACCAAAGTATGATTGTACTTTACAAAAAAAGTTTTTTTACTTTAATGCAAAGTTAGGTAATTCTGTTTCTATTATGCCCATTTCTCCTCCTACTTTAAAGCAGTTAGGTTTATGACCCTGCATCTCTTGTGCTTGAGTTCCTTCCTGTGTTGGTACCGTGCCTGTGGAGGAATTCTTGGGAGGAGACTAATCTTGCCTCACTGTGTTTTTCAAGGACTCACCCACACAGAGCCAGACAGTCGTAATCTCGCCTCCCTCTAAGCAGTCAATCTCTACTTTCCGCACGTCACTTCCTCTATCTACAGTAGTTGCAATATCATTTTAGTGTCTTTTTCTGATTTGAGCGTTTCACTATTTCTTAGCTTTCAAAAGTTCAAAGTATGTTTTTCCACTCTTTCAGTATGGCATGTTGACATTTACTGTAGCTGCTCCTGCGGTTTAGAGGGTGAGGAGGGTTTGTTGGGGTCATTGACAGCAGGAGGGCATGTATGAAAAGCCCTGAGACAGCAGAACACGCAGGCCCTGGCCTGTGGCCTCCGTTCGCTCGCTGTGGATTAAAAATCCTATGCAGTTTGGCGTGCGGCCAGATGCCTGTGCCAGAAAAAGTGTTCGGGTCATAAATCTAATGCAGGGAATGTGGTCATATTAGATGCAGATTGTTGATTTATTATTTTTGGTCTCTAACAAATTGGTTGTACAAGACAAGTTTTATTTGTTCTGACATAGCCTACGTTTTTATGCAAATTATGATGATAAAATATGATTATCCTCTTATGGTAGAACCGCCTTACTAAAGTATAAAGGCAAATATAGATTTTCTTGTAATCTGTTTTTATAAAGTAGTTATTCAAATTAAATTAATTTTTTTGGAAAACAGTTACTTTAAAAAAAAGATGTAAATAAAAAAATGTTATACAGTGTGTGTATATATATATATATATATATATATATATATATACAGTATGTATGTGTGTGTGTGTGTGTAAAAAGTATTTGTATATTTTGTTTAAACTCTATTCTCTGTATTTTTTGTCTCCCAAATATTCATCCTATGAAAAATCCTTCTGTTTTCCCTGTCATGGAAATTAAGATCTTATAAAATAATTGACATTTCTATTAATATTAAATTAATCTCAATATTAAATAATAATATTATTACCCCCCCCCCCCCCCCCAAAAAAAAGAAAACGCACAAAAAAACAAACCATTTTTTATTCTTATCTATAAAATAATTCACCAGCTATAATTTGCATTTTATGAAATCTTTGCGAAGGCATGGAAATTCCTCAGTCTAAAGATGTGGGAATCCTGTGGGTAGTAGCAAAGGTCACATGTAGACAGTGATGGCTGATACAGTGCACTCATATCCACTTTAACGTTATCATTTAAAAAATTCATTATCTAAAGTGGGCAGGAAACTTGTTTGTCATTCACTAAGGAGTGTTAGCAGTTTCTCAGGCTTGTGGTCAGTGTGAGATGGACAGACATAGACAGTGTGTGGGCAGTGACTCATTGGCAGTCACACTACACTGTCGTAGCGTCTCTCTGGATTGAATATGCTTGACCAATGAAGCACAGCAGTGTAAACTGTCCCGATGGGCCTACCACACGGTACCAGGAAGTGATTGCCCTTTAAAGAGCATGCTTTGTTTTGACCTCCCCCCTCCATTTTTCCTTCCATGAGTGATTTGGGTAGCCTAGTTATGTAAACATTAACTGGTATCATGTCCAGATCAACTGCTCTTGTACCCTTTTTTGATATCACTCTAGTCTAAACAAAGATTTTATTTTGGGGATTTATGCAAGTTAGAAAACAGCAACTCTGACATAACAATAGACAAAGGGATGCAGCGCTATAAAATTATGATTAAAACACTGATACGATACCTGATAATTATTTATATTTGAAAACCGCCAACTGATATATTGGCCGATAAATCTAAATATAAATTTGTATATAAAACCCAATTATAATGTTCTCATAATTTTATATTTCCTATATAACAGACTTATGCTGCACATGTTCCTGTATTTTCCTTTTTTTTAAAAAAGTGATTCCATACTTCAAGCAATTCAAAACCACCATGGAGAAAAGCACACATATGAGGTGTCTCAGATGAAGAAATTACCCATTATCTATTGGCTTTCATATATTAGCTTTAGCCTTATATTATTTTCTTGTTGGGCTGATAACGATAACATTAAAAATGAACATTTATTTATTTATAGATATTCTAGCATATAATATGGTTATACAATACTATTTAAAAGTTTGGGGTTGATGAGTTAAAAAAAAAAATCTCTTATCCTCATCCAGGCTGCATTTATATACATTAAAACAGTAATATTGTAAAATATTATCACTATTGAATTCTCATTTTATGTATTTTAAAATATTATTGTCATTTGTTCCTGTGAATGCAAGAATAAATTGCATTTTAAAATGCATAAAATTATAATTCAATTTTAATAATATTAAGTTTGTATGGGGTTTTAATTATTTTTGTAATGTTTAACATGTTTTTATAAGCTAAATTATATTTATTTCAGTTGAATTTAAAATATTAAAGCATTTAAAAAATTTAGCATTAGGTCACCTTAAATGAAATGCATATTGTTTAGAGAAAACAGACACTCGAGATCTTTGTTCAAATACACTATTTTGGTGGTAATTTATAAAGTAACAATAACAACTATAGCAAGTTTTATGTACTGACTAATTTTCTAATACATGCCTAATGATTTATTATCTACATATTCTTACATATTTCTGTTCTCAGTATTCTTAATTGGAAGCCCGTGTTTGGCTCTTCTGTTACACATGAGAACCTGTTGAAAAAAAAAAAAACTGAACTGCTCATTTTCATTGATTTACCTGAGCATCACGAGCACTCAGATGAGGGCGCTGTTCACCAGCATTGCACACCTCATCATGTGCTTGAGTATTAATGCCTATACATACATATGCATACATATTAATATATGCATACATATTAATACATACATACATATATACCAAACAATATGCATTTCATTTAAGGTGACCTAATGCTCCCATGGCGCATTTATTTTAAATTAAACTGAAATGAATATAGTTTAGCTTATAACATGTCAAACATTACATTAAATAAATAAAACACCATACAAACAGAATATTATTACAATTGAATTCTCATTTTATGCATTTTAATATGTATTTTTTTTTGCGTTCACAGGAAAAAATGACAATAACATTTTAAAATACACACACACACACACACACACACACACACACACACACACACACACACACACACACACACATATATATATACACACACATACACTGTATATACATACACACACACGCACATATCAGGCTGTGTGTACATAACATATACATTTACACATACACACACATACATATACATACACACACGCACAAATCAGGCTGTGTGTACATAGCATATACATATGCACATACATATACACATACACACACATACATATACATACACACACGCACATATCAGGCTGTGTGTACATAACATATACATATGCACATACACATATATACACACACACACATATTATCCTTTAGTGTGCAAACAAATGTGTGCAAATACGTCTTGTGTTTTGTCAGTTTTAGTGCAGTCTGATTTGCTTCTCAAGCATTCAAATGCTATTTTTGTCAGTATGTGTAAGACATTGCATCAATCATGCAATACAAACATTTCCACTTCTGCTTCTTTTTACTGATGCAACATTTGACAGAATTTTGCCCTCGCTCTCCTCCTTGTCCTTTTAAGCTCACAGCTGTGGTAAATGACATCAGTGTATGAAGAACTCCTCCTCTAGCGTTATAATCTCTATTTTGTGATCCGTACCTGCCCTATAATATTTCATCCATCATCCATTAAACGCGTGTGATACGCGCTCAGACAGAGCGTTCCGGAGAGTCCAGCCATCTGCCAATCGGAGGAGGATGAGGGGGAAATAAGAGAACGGAACGGGAAAGAAAAGGAGGGGGGAGAGAGAGACTATTCGATTCTGAACCGGACACATGTTGAGTTCCTGCTCTCTCCGCGGATTCGCAGTGTGCTTTTGATTCCCGAGCAGGGAACCGGTTCACCTTCCCTCCCGTAACCCCGTTTGAACTATGGACTCGAATAAAATGGTAGGTGGTCGACGAAATGTTGATGTTTTGGGGGTGTTATGCATCTACACGTTTTTTGGGGGGGATGTGGAGAGGGGGGTTCGCGCTTGCTGGTTCGCGGGGTTGTTTTGTATCGAGGGTTTTGTGATTTGGAGAAACAGTCCTGTGTTTTTATTTATCTTTACCGTCGCGCGCGTTCACGCTTTTTCAGCCGTTACGTTTAAACAAGTTGCGGCGATCTTGTAAAATAGCCATTTGCGTATTTTAGCATATATATATATATGGTTTAGGATCATTAGATGTTCCCCAAAACATTCCAGGATTTTAGTTAGTCACAGGAAGTGTGCTTGTATACATACATAAGACATGTCTTATTTATATGTCCGTTTAAAAGGACCGTTAATGTCTGAACGTTTAGTTAACGGAAACGCTCGATCCGTTTTTATCTACTTAAATGGATAGTTCACCCCAAAATAAATATTCAGCCATCATTTACTTTCCCTCACATGCCTGTGTTGCGATTTCTTTGCAGTACGAAAGCAGATGTTAGCCAGACTCAGTCACCATTCACTTTCATTGTATGAAATAAATTCTCAATGAATGTGAATGGTGACTGAGACTGCCAAACCTTACTATTCTCTCTAAGATCACATTTTGTGTTAAGTAGAAGAAAGTCATAAAGGCTTATTACTTTGAGTAAGTGTTGACACCATTTCCTTTCTTTTTTTGGTGAACTGTCCTTTTTAAAATGCAAATATTGGGGTTTGAGGGTCACAAAACTCTCAGTTGTTTAGGATTAAAATGTTGGATTTTAACTCTGGAGTGGATTTGTAGGTTCTTGTATAGATGGCAGATGTACCTTTTTATGTGTACCTTTTTATATACATGGTTCACTGTTTTGAGTTGAATTGCCACATCTATCTCTCTGCTTTGACTCCCAACCTACTATCAACATTGTATGTGAGATCTCTGCTTGTTCTCAAATCCCTCATGTCATGCTCTGTTTGACAGTGCTAGGAAAACATGTTTTTACACGAGTGTTGTCCAGGTAGTATTGTAGTCAAGACCATCTAAACCGAGACCAAGACCAGACCAGCACTCTTCAAAATCCTCTAAATGATCCATATCTACTGTCTGAGAAATGTCTCGTTTAATCAACAAATAGTTAGACTATGACGACACTGTATAGAGCTGTTAACAATCAAATCACTAACATTAATATTCATCTTTGTGTTGCAGAAGTTGCATCTGAATTGGTACAATTACACCTATGTAAAAAAAAAAAATCAGATTCATGTTTTAAAAATTACATTTTGAATATAGTAATATGATGAAAAAAATAAAATGATAGGTCTACTTTTAAGTATGAAATGAAATCAAGACACTCAATGATTCACAGAATCATTTGTTAAAAGCAGCTGATTCATTTAGTAACAAAACACGTTGCAGAAATAGCAAAAACTATTGTTTATCAAACTTTTGTATAAAATCAATATCATGTTTGCAATCGTGCTCATGTTTGTGAACCTCTCTCTTGCTCTTCTGATATTACTTAATTATATAAAATGTTATAATATGAAAATCAAAATCTTACGCAAGCACATATTTACAATCATGTCTTGAATTTTGAGGGCATTTGGGCCATTCATTTGGGCCATTTTTTTATATTCCTGCATTGATTTTGACCTGGCGCAACAGTAAAGAAAAAAATCACATTAGAAATAAGTTATTGGTTGCATTTTAGGACGCAAGTTTGACATCAAATCACATTAATGATGTTAATGAATACATCAGACAACACACCAGTAGTTTAGTGACATCCTTGCAGTTGTGATCTTGACCGGTCTTGAGATAAAAGAGTCCTTTTAGTCCGAGACCGAGACAAGACCAAGACTTTTTAAAGAAATGGTCTTAAGACTGATCTTGAGACCTAGAGTCCATGGATCCCCACTGGAAATGTTTGTGTGTGTGTGTGTGTTTGTGCAGGCCAGAATCAAGGCTAAATCAAGCTTTTATAGAAAGTCAATGATTGATGTAATTTGCAGAGTAGCAGGAGCAGTGATAGGATTTGATCTGTGTCTTCTGGGTTTACTGAGAGGTTTTGATGTGGTCTCAGAAGGCCTCTTGTTAGCAAGCTCGTAAAACTCGAGTTTTTTTTCAGTAGTGCTGCTTTTACAGCTCTTCAGGCTGTTTTAGACACCTGCTCTTCTTGTCCATCTCAGATGAGTTTAAACGGTTTCAGTCTTATGCATTTGGCAGATGATTTTTCCCCCAAAGTAACTTAGTATAGATTTTATCAGTTCATACATTCCATGGTAACTAAACCCATGACCTTGGAATAGGACAAAGCATGCCATTGATGCATATTTTTATGAATGCCAATTTTTCTGTTTTATTTTTCCATTGAAATGCAGAGAATATAAATGAAATTGATTTAAAAAAATGTACATATAATATAATAGGAAATATATCCTATATTCAGACTGTGGTTCTCAATCAAATGTGAATTTTTTTTTTTGGGGGGTGGTTGTAAAAAATTTCTGGTTTAGTGTTTATGCAGATATGATGTACCATATTTTTCCGCATATAACCCGCAGGCGCAGATAACCCGCACCTTTATATAACCCGCGCCTATAGATTTAAGAACTTTTTGTGTAAGTTCACATTTCGAATGTTGGTCGCATGATGTCAATTATCCATAACTGTTCAGGCTCGGTACACAGTGCTTGTGTGCGAAATTCAAACAATAAGAAAACAAACACAAGTCAGAATGAGAACAAAAAGAAAAAGCGGTCTCTCCCGCTGTCCAGCAGCTTGTCCCTTAAGAAGCGTATTCTACAGCAGTTGATCATCGGATGAGATGAGAAGAGCCCGTCCTCATGGCAGCACAGTCAATCACGTCTTCTTGCATGATTGACATGTCAGACAGTCTATCAGCACCAGCTGTCAGAGTGAGTGCAAGCGCCAGAGACAACAACCCTCGCAAGAAAGAAAATACAGAAAAAAAAACTTACGTCCTTAGGGACGTAACAAATATATTGAAATATTATTACGTGTAAAAATGTGTGATATAGCCCGCACCCTTATATAGCCCGCACCACTCTGTGGGGTTGTAAAATCTTGTATAACCCGCGGGTTATATACGAAAAAATATGAAGGTCACTGTCAGATATTTGTTGATTTATTGTATTGTCAATGATGTAGTGAATAATGATGTCTGCGCTTTAGGTTTAAGAAAGGCGCACTACAAATAAAATGTATTATTATTATTAATAATAATGCATTGGAGGATATGTTTGCATTTGATGTTGATTTGTAGCTGTATTTGGTCAGAGTAAAAATGTGTTTAAATTAAATGTATTTATTGAAGTATAATATACCATCAGAAATAAAGACCTGAAAATCAGTTCCACTGGTCAAGTATTGCTGCTTAATAATAATACAAAAGCTAGTTAAGGTGAAATAAACTACCCCTTTACATTTGTGATAACACCTGAAGCCTGTGCAGTCGGTCAGTGTTGTTCACTGTAATTTTTTCCTGCTTCAGAGTCCTAACTAGTGTTAACTGAGTATTCCCAGCAAGAGGAGGTTTGAGTCATATATGAGTAAATTTGATAAATTGTCTTTAAAAGGGAAGAAAAAGTATTTTCGTAACGCAGTACACAGTTGCCTTTCACTGCAGTGACCTTTAAAAGGGGTGGAGTTGTTTGCAGGAGACTGCTTTAGCTGAAAAAACACTAGTGGCTAAGTGTGAGCGTCAATCCTCCACTCAACATGGCAAGAAAGGAGACGCTTGTGTATGTTCTTGTAGTGCGTTTGAGAGTTTTGGTATTTTATGGTATATGGTTCAGACCTAATCTTGAAAACAGAGGGCCACCTCAGGAAGTTGAGAGGTATTTTTAGTTCTTTCAACTTTAGTTTTACACCCACGCCTCAGAAAAAGCTGAAGTAAAACCACAGACCAACACCTCTATCAGTGGTGCTTCAAGTAGAGATGGTGCATTTTAAACCTATTCTCTGAATCATCTCAAAGTAGTTAGATTACCCAAAATGGGAAGCTGGGAAAGTTGTTTGGGTTGGCCTCAGTGCCCCTTTGGAGGAGTGTGGGCAGAGTCTGCATTCTTCAGTCAACGGGATATGGGAAAGTTAGGGTGATCCAAGATGGGAAGCTCTAGAAGAGACATCAGAAGACTCCTGTGAAACCACTTCTGAGGCAAAAGACTGTAGAGAACATGAGCACGATTTGATGTTGTAAAAATATTGTTGCAAAATATCTGTAACAAAAATGATAGTTGTTGCAATCGTGGAAGTCACTGTGGCTCTGAAGTCTGTATCTAAGAGTGTAGACTAAACTCAACAAATGCTGTCATAAGTTTCTTTTAATGCAAATTAAGAAGATGTGCACAATTTGCCTTTTCCACCCAGCATTTTTTAATGCAATATCCCAAAATGTGCATAAAAATAAGTGGAAGGAGACCCTTTTTTTCTTGTTTTTACCAAGTTCTAGGGCTTGATTTGAGGGGGGATGTTTAGGAAGGATCTCCCCTTTGTTGAAAACAATGACAAAAAACATTCCCTATGAAAAACGACCATCCTCCCTTCTCATCTATATTAGATTAACAGTGTTGTGTATTATTTAAAACTGAAATATTTAAATTCTGTACATATGCTAATTAAACCTGAACACTGCACACAGTCAAGTTGCACGATTTGATGTCGATAAACTAGTTATCCACTAATTATTTTTCTTAATGTCCCAGCCTGCATAATTGTGGAGCAACATGGGTTAACGGATAAAGCTCAATATGAGGAGAGCTATTTCCTTACTGTCTCCTATCCAGGCAGATGGGTCACATGAGGACAGCCTGCCTTAATACCCCTGTAGTGCATTACTCCCGTCTAAGATCCCATAGATTTGATTGATATTGTGCCTTTGGCAGTTCTGTGCAACATGACTGTCAGAAGGGTTCACAACACAGATGTTTGCAGATCATCCGTCACATATGCTTTGCTTAACAAGCTTGTGTCAGCTCCATATAGAAATAGTGCTACAGTAATTAAGTGTCTAATGGGTTGATACTGCTGTAGGCAGGAGATTGAAAAAACCCACTTGTGGCATAACACGTTGTTTGGAGAGCTTGCTTTAAAATGGAAATGCAAGATGTTTAGTTACTCACTATGGTTTCAATGGAAGAAATAATAAAACAGTTGCACGTTTTTATGTAGTATGATGATGCATTCCTGAATGCAAATCTGAGTGTGTGTATGTGTGTATACTCCCTGCCTGACCCCTGTGAGTTCAAAAACGAAAAATTTTCTTCTTCCTCCTTATAATAAAGAAAGTAATACAGAATGACACGAATTGGAGTAAGTTATGATAATTAAATTTTTGGGTGGACTATCCTTTTAACCCTATGAAACCTACTGTATCATATTTGATATCCCCATTTCTAAGGCCTCTAAAGATGTGAAAAAAGTCTACAAAAAAAATCTTCTACATGCTTTATCCGATTGATACTTTTTATTTATCATCAAGTAAAAGCAAGTAAAAGCCCTTTTCAGTATAATTGTAAAAACGTCTCTATTTTTGTTGTGGCACATGTGTTTTTATAGTAATAACAATAATAATAATAATAATAAATTGTATTTGTAGTGCGCCTTTCTTAAACCCAAAGCACAATTACAATACGAAACTGCAAAACAACAAGAAAAAAATGAAAATAAAATAAAACAACAAATAAAGTAAAAATACACATGTAAATGCAAGTAAAAAGGTAAATACAAAGGTTTATACATCAAAAACTTGACTAAGAAGATGTGTTTTGAGACACTGTTTAAAACAATCCAGAGAGTTTGCATTTCTGACAGGGGCAGGTAGTGAATTCCACAACTTTGGTGCGTTGTAGGAAAAGGCCCTTCCCATTTTATGTTGGAAATGTAGCATTAATATTATATCAAATATAAGTAAATGTAAATATAAATATTTGCAGATAAACACTGGGAAACACATCTGTTCTCAATCAAGAAATCATTTAAATAGGACCTGCCTGACAAAGTGAAGTAGACCAAAAGATCTTCAAAAGCTGAAGATTATGCCGAGATCCAAAGAAATCCAGGAAAAACATAATTCCTGCTTCTGTCAATGTCATTAATGTTAATCAAACAACAAAAGACAAAGACTGATCAACTTTTGTAGCTTTAACAAGGATGGATCTATTTTCAATTTAAGCTATGAAGACTAGGCAGTGTTATTTTAGATTTGATTTTTTTGATTTCCATGAGCTACCTGAATACTGTTAGACTTGCCTGAAAAACTCAAAACAGTTTAATTTGTATCTTGTTAATTTGTATCTTGCAAATGTTCTGTTGCATTTATTTGAGCTGTTGCTTGTAATTTGTTCTTTTATTATTGAAGGCTAGTAGTTTTTGCTGTGTTACGAAATTGGATCATCCGAGAATTGTGAAATTTCACTAGTGTCTAAAATGTTGGTGTCATATTTATTAGAATAATACATGGGTCAATACAACAAAATGCATCTATCTTACTTATAATATTTTTGGTGGGGCCGAAAATTTTAACCACTGGCCCAACAAATCCTTAACTTTGAGCTCTGTTATTAAGTGGTTAGTTATCACATTCACTTCATCTTCTCATTCGCCCATGCCTGTGAGGGAGATAATGGTTCCAGGATGCCAGTAAATTCATTCGCCAGTGCCAAGAGGCTTGGGCAGCTGGCACAACTCATTCACACAGACCACAAAGTCTCAGTGTGAACAAATTTGGTCACACCTCTCATCACACTAGCATTACGTTCTCTTAGACTCTTTAGCTGCCATGTTTATCTAGTCCTTTATTTTGGAAGGTTTTAATGGAAATTGTTGCTTCTACAGATCACCTTTTTATAGCCTTCATGGCTCATGGACTGTTTTAGTCATATGTTTATCTGCTCTGAATGCATCATTGGTTGCTGGAAAGGGATGGAAGAAACCTAGTGCTTTTTTTAGCGTAAAAGCATTGGCTAATACATTCTGTTGGATTGGTCCAGGTTGCGAATTACAGGGGGTATGAAGATAGTTTTCTAGCTCTGACTGATTTTATATTGGCCACCCCTGAAATGGATCATACCATTAACATTTACTTGTGCAGTTGCATGGAAGAAGAACATAATGAGTTCAAAAGGCATATACACAGTTTAGCTGAATGATAATAATGCATTAAAGAGCCAATCTCCTCCACCTCCTGACCTGAAGGCCATTGTGTAATTCGCACCCTGCTTGGTCCATAAGAAACCTGGAAGGATTTTTCAACCTTCTGTCTTTTCCTCGTCCTTTTCCTCATGTTTGAGATCACAGCTGTGACTTAATGAGCACTCATCCCACACAGATCCATCTTGTCTACACAAAGTCATGCCTTGTCACCTTTAACAGTGCGTCTGGCAGCAGAAGCCGGCACAGGGATGAAGACTGAACACTGTGTGTGTACAATGCCACTTTTATGTGCACTACAACAGCATTCTCTCAGCATCCATGTAAAAATACCCTGTTCTCTTCAACAAAAACTTTTCAGGTTTATTTTTGCTCCAAAGCATAATATGCATCAGTATTACCAGTAGTCTGTTTCAAAGCCTACATTGCCATGTAGGATTTAAAAATAATAATAATAATGAATTATTATTATAATTTCAAATAATTTTTTCAAATAATTTTAATATTTCTTAAAGTGTAATTTATTCCTGTGATAGCAAAGCTGAATTTTCAGCATCATTCATCCATCACATCACATGATCCTTCAAAAAAACATTCTAATATTCTGATTTGCTAATGAAGAAACGTTTCTTCTTATTATTATTATTATCAATGTTGAAAACCGTTTTTGTGTTTTGTTTTTGTGGAAACCGTGATGCATCTTTTCCAGGATGCTTAAAACAAACATCATTTATTTGTAACCAAGTAGAAGCCTTTACTGTCACTTTATCAATTTTATGCATTTTTGCTGAATCAAAATATTAATTAATCACCAAAAAAATTCTTACTAACCTCACACTTAGATGATAGTAGTGTTTAGCATGTTATTAAGATAACATGATGCTCTAAGCATAAAGATACTCAGCACACATATATAATATATATATATATACAAACATTTTTTACTTTTGATTTATAATAGTTATTTAGCTTCTTTGTCACCGAGTTATTTGCAATGGGACGCAAGAGAACACTTTTTGGACTGCTTTTGCATCAAAACTACACTGGTGCTGCCTTTTAGAACTGTTATTTTAAAACTAAAGTATTTGTCGGATCTAAATAACACAAGATTTTGGCATTTAGAGGAAGTCAAGACTCAACTGCAACCATTTGCATAATCTGATGGGCTGATAAGGGTTCATTGCATTCAGCTGAACATGATCAAATATGTGCCGCTTCTTTAAACAAGAACACCGTTTATGTTGTGAGGGTACCTAAAACTGAGAGTGGTTTGGCATCTGTGTAGAGAACATATGGCTAGTACTTTTTAAATACCTCTCTCAAGTTTGTTCTGCTTCAGAGTCCTCAACAACGTGAGCATGTATACATGGTTGAAAGATGAATCATAAACCAGGAGGATGTAGCCCAAGTTGTAATAGCGTTTTGGGTGATGCTGCCTGTTAAACACTCGCTGAGCTGAACTTCATTGGTATTCAGTGGCGGTTGCGCAGCGGTGGTTAAAGTTGCTCAATAAGGCTCCAGTGGAAACACTAAAACTCACTGTTTGCCTCAGCGCACAGGAACACTCTTCTGCTATGAGTTGGTTTTTAATCTGTAACCCTGAATGAACGGCCCAAATATTAATTTTCCTACTCTCTTTCTCTTCTACAGGCAGTGAGCATCAACAAAGCCATCAACACACAGGAGGTGGCTGTCAAAGAGAAGCATGCCAGGAATATCCTTTTGTTTGAGTTAGCCTAAAAGAGAAATGCTGCATTAAGGAATGTGAGGGTACAAGAGAATTAAGATGCTTATTTTACAATGAATAAGCAGGTGGCATCACCCGATCGCAATCTACTGCTTATCAGCATCAATAACTGTAATCTCATTTTATTTTGTCCATTGAATGCCTACCTCAAGCTAAGATATAAGACCTATTAATATGCCAAAGTTGTAAATGTAAAATTAAATGTTTGTATTTTTTGTAATTGCATATTTAAAAAAATTCTTCTTCTTTTTTTTATACCTTATTTGATTATATTTTATTTTATACATTTAAGGGTTTTTAACTTGCTTTTAATTCATTCATTTTATTTGGAAATATCTAATTTGAGGATATGATGTATTATTATTTTATTAAGTTTTTGGGACATTGAACTCTTACTTGTTAGATACCTCAAGCTAAGATACTAGGTACCAATATACCTGGCATACCTATTAATCTATATATTCATTTTATATTGGTGTCTAATTTGAGAGTGATATGAGTTATTTTATTTATTTTTTTGGACTGTGAACTTGCTACTTTTTAATTACCGTAAGTTAAGATACTACCAGTGTACTGGATAGACTAATTAACCTGTCAGTATTTGGCCAATTTGAGGTTATCAGCATCTTATTATGGAGTATCTGTATTAAGATGTTTCAGAGATGCAGACTTTATACAGCGTGTTCCTCATTTTTGTCCTTGACTGCGATCTTCACCGTGCATATTGGGCACGCATCATGAGAAGGGGGCTCACACATTCTGGCTTGCAGTCAACCGTCTACCCCTTTCCAGCAATGCAGTGCTCTGCTGGAAGTTTTGCCACGTCTTCCACAAGCTACTAAGGGACGGCCATCCAAACGTGAGTACATACAACCATTTTATTCCTTACACATCTAATTCCACCTCACTCGCACGTTCTCTTAGGCTCTTGGTATCTGCCTCTTGTTTTGATTAATTTATGTTTCTCAACACTCAAAACGGCTCCCCAGAGTAAATGCAGCATGCATCAGTGACACGTGATGTGTGTAATGCACATTGAGCTATCCCACATTGACTCAGCTCTGTTACAAAAAAATCAGCTGTCATAGGCACACTCCTGATTCAAAGTCTGTTGAAAAAGGTAGGCAGCACCATTATGCGACAATTTCAAAGCAGCGCTACAAATAACCCATTTTAACTATCATTAAAAGAATTCAGTCTAATTAAAAAGACCGTATTTTACCGATTTCTTTGTGTGTGCTATGCATATCTATGCTTATTAGGTTATTACCTCAAGCTAAGATATATAACACCAATATACCTGACAGACCTATTCATCTGCCAATGTAAAATAAATGTACAATTAAATGTTTGTATTTTTTGTAATTACATGATTAAAGTTCTTCTTTTTGTTTTATTTGAGGTACCTTAATTGATGATATTTTATTTTATACATTTAAGGGGTTTTAACTTGCTTTTAATTCATAAATTTTATGTATTAAAATATCCTAATTTGAGGATATTATGTATTATTATTTTATTTATTTTTTGGACATTGAACTGTTACTTTTTAGATGCCTCAAGCTAAATACCAATATACCTGGCATACCAATTAATCTATATATTTATTTTATTTTGGTGTCTAATTTGAGAGTAATATAAGTTATTTTATTTATGTTTTGGACATTGAACTTGCTACTTTTTTTAAACCTGGTAAAATCAAATATATTTGTTTAAAATCTGAGGTATCGATAAATCGGATGGACAAATTAATAGGTCAATATTTGGGTCACTTCAGATTTGTAATTTAAAAAAATATTTTGAGGGTAATATCATGTTGTATCTTTTTTTATTCAATTTAGTTATTTCATTTGAGGGTAATATCTATTATTTATTTTTAAATTGTATTAGTTTATTTGAAATGGTGTCTCAGTTCTTCTTGTCTCTGTTTGTCACCTCAGGTCATAAAGGACTCCATGCGACACAAGGCTGACCTGAACGACATGAGCAGGATGTGGGTAAGTGCATGGGCACAAGTTGTGGCTGCTGGTTTTAAAGATTTCCCACTAAAACAGAGGATCGCTCAATATAGCTCTGTCATTTATTGAATGTGGCCTTGTCGAGTTCCCTTGAGTTTCCATCTCATTGTGGAAACTGTCAGTGTGTCAGTCAGCATGCCATTTCGGTGTGGCTGATTGACAGCTGAATAGCGTGGCATTCTGTTTATGAGTCAGACATACTAACCTCAGCACAGAGATGATCTGTAATTAGCTAACGATGATGTGAGCATGTTTTTGTCACTCTGGAAGAAAGCTTACAGGGCTTTGCTTGTTATTGAGTGTACCAGTCAAACGTCCCTGATATCTTGTGAAGCTTCATGTTTATATATCTAATAGATCAGACGATACATGCCAAACAATATTTTGGTTATTTACTTCTGTTTAATCCAATATATATTTAAGCAGTTTACTATTTCTCTCACATACATAGGTCTGTATGCACATATAAAAAATCTAGCCGTCACATTACAGCTGCGTAATTTGGGGGAAATCTAAATGCATTTTTTCTGATTAAAAAATAAGCTTCAGGTTTGCTGTGCTTGTTTTTAGGGCTGCACAATTTGGGGACATTGATCAATGACAAAATAATATTATGACTATTATTATATTACTAAATAAAACTATTTAAATTTTAGAAATTTTACTATTGTAATAGTTCATTTGTAAAATAAAAAGTATTTAAGAAAATACTTTAACAGTACTAGTAGTAATAATAATATCTTTAATACATTATTTGACTGAACGATCTAAAATGACTTAACTAATAACAGCTGGTTTATAGGGACTTCTTATTACAAATTTGGGAAGATCTGCGGAGAAGGAGTTCATGAAGTTGTTTACTGAGCAGCTTTGAGACTCTGAAAACAAAGGCTGGACAATATATCAGAATTATCGAAATATCACAAATGTACATTCCCTTCAGTTCTCTTTCATGCCTTATTACACTTGAACGGTCAAACACACAGTTATGTCAAAATTCATGTAAACAGTTGGTAATGTCTTGGTAAACTCACTGCTCTTGACTGAATAACTTTTGTAGCTTTTTGTGACTATGTATATTTAATTCTATACAGTGTTTTATATTTACATTTGATTATTCAGTTTCTGTATTGCTTCTTTCTTGAGTCCTACCGTTAAATATAGCTAATGTATCTTTAATAATTTTATAATAATAATAATAACAAATAACAAAAAATATCTTTGTTTTGTTTTATTTGTCCTATTGTTTGGAGTTCTTATTTTTAATAACAATATATATATAATATATATTTATAATATTTTGTTACTTTTACATTGATGTTAAAATTACATTATCAGATTTTTGACATTATGTAATGCTAAAACACTGCTGGTCACTTTCAGAAGTTGTAGTTATGCTTTCTTTTCCTATGCATTTTAGGAAGATAAGGTTGTGATTTTAATAGATAAGGTTGTGATTTTTAACTTGATTGTCAGCATTGTAAGTGTTTCTGATGGAGTTTACGATCAGCTGTGAATCACCTGCTAACAGGAAGGGACATAAGTAATATGCCGAGTTGCATCTTTTGATCTTTAGTTGCATCCCTTTGAGTATTCACTGATAACATGCTGCAGGATTAGACTCTGGAGAAATATTTCCTGTGAACAACTCCGTCCCCTTCCTGTTATGATGTCATAGCAAGTGTTGAAGGGAACAGGAAGTGAAAGAATGAGATCATTATCTTGACTTGCAGCTGGCCCTATTATATGTGTTCACCAAACATGCGAACAAACACACAACCTGACCTTAATCTGGCCCTAATGACTCATTCTTTGAATTTGAAGTGAGCTGATGAGGTGAGAGTGAGACAATGACTCGCTTCTGCTTTGAGCGACATCATTTCCTCTTAAAGCTTTCAGTGTTTTCTTACCCTCACACTTCATTCTCTCTTCTCAGGGTCATCTGAGTGAGGGCTATGGGAAGTTGTGCAGCATCTACCTCAAACTGCTCATTACCAAAATGGAGTTTCACATCAAAGTGAGTGACTGAGCCCTTGAAGCTCCTCCTCGCATCTCCTCTCTTTAATTCCCAGACTATTTCAAGTCTTTATTCAGCACAGATATTTTGTGTTTCTCATCGTGGCGGGTAACGCATATCAACTAGCCAATTTGGCGGGTTATGATTAATAAATTTTTCTTTCACTTTGCATGGCGTCGCTATCAGAGCCCTTCCACTAAAAGAAGCCTCAACTATTAGAAAAACAAAGTGAAAAGAGAGTCGCAGCATGGCACCACGTCTTTAAAATTCAAACTATGACTTCGGCTCTTCAAAAGCATTCCTCACATAGTTTTCCTTTAAAATACAACGATTAGGGACACATATATGTATGTGCATTGTATTGTGCTTTTTTTCAGTAGCAGGTTTGTTTTTGTGGCTTAAACAAATATGCTTTAAATAAAGAAGTGCTATAGATATAGAAATGCTATAGATCTAAATTTATAATTTCTCTCTCTCTCTCTCTCTCTCTCTCTCTCTCTCTATATATATATATATATATATATATAGCATTTCTATATCTATAGCATTTCTTTATTTAAAGCATATTTGTTATATTTGTTTTATATATATATATATATATATATATATATATATATATATATATATAGGAATGTCAAACCATTTCATGGGTAATTTACGAAACTCTATGCTGTCAGACTCACAAATATTACATTTATCCTACTTGCTCTCCCAGAATCCTCGTTTCCCAGGCAACCTTCAGATGTCAAACAGACAGCTCGATGAGGCGGGTGAGAACGACGTCAATAATTTGTGAGTATTTCTTTGTTTCTCACAAGCTTTGTGTTTTCTCAGCCCGTTTTATTAAATAAAGCTGCAAAATTGCTTTGTCTGTCTTGTGCGATGGGATTTAATCATGTTTCCCTCTCTTTTCAACACATGTAGCTTCCAGTTGACGGTGGAGATGTTTGATTACTTGGATTGTGAGCTGAATCTTTTCCTCGGCGGTAAGTTTAAGGAGGAGTGCAAGTGTTTGAACATCCGCAAAGTCCTTTCACTTGCTGGTTATTTTGGTTGTGCCATCGGGAGGCTATTTTCTAAGTAGGTGGTAGGCAGACAAATATAGCTTCAATCTACTTGAATAGAGAAAGACTGAAATCTCTGTCAAGATTATATTAGAATAACATGTTAAGTGAGCAATAAAAGTCTCAGACCTTAAATCTGAGATCAAATGTGCATTTTAGAGTACAACACAGCTGAAAAACCTCTAATAGTATAGGTCCATTTGCTGAAAAGGCAGTAAAATGTAGCTGGGACACTGCTAGATGCCAGTGTGCTTGTGCTGGAAGCATTATGGAGTGTTGTTGGCTGAAACATTGCTCCCTGGCACAGGAAACCACACCTCTGTGCTGAGAAGACGGGTTCTCACAGGAGCCTGCATCACTGATCACCAGAGAGATGGACGGACGGAGGGGGGAGGGAGCATGGGCATGAATGTGAATGAGGAAATGGGCAATGAGAGGGATAAATTGAGAAAAACAGCATGTTGAAGGGAATGAGGGCTTCATAAAATGAAAGATTGTAACTTACTGGTTGAACATAATTATTTTGAACATGTTTAAAGTGCCCCTATTTTTTATATTACTTGTCATGTAAGTAAGATGGGTCTACAAAGTTTTAAAGATCAAAGTACACAACAAAGAAAGTTATTGTGTATAGGTAGATAGCTAAAGCTATAGATGGATATAAAAGAAATATAATGATATAAAGGATCATAAATTGTGTATATAATCATATTTTTTAATTGTGTTAGAGATTAAGTGTAATGATTCTATAAAAATAGTTTTTGTAAATAAATCTGAAGATGGGAGTTTTATTTTGTTGGTTTTTCTTCACAGTGTTCAGTTCGTTGGATATGTCTCGTTCGGTGTCTGTGACGGCAGCGGGTCAGTGTCGTCTGGCCCCTCTTATACAGGTCATCCTGGACTCTAGTCATCTGTACGACTACACCGTCAAACTGCTATTCAAACTCCACTCCTGTGAGTCCAGAAACCACATCTCTCTCTTTACAAACGCAAACCATCAAACCGACCCAGCGCTAAATCTGCCCGTAGTTGCAGAAACACCATGGAAAGCTTTTTATTATTATTTTAATTCATTATAATAATAATTCATTACATTTATATAGCGCTTTATCATAGACACTCAAAGCGCTTTACATGGAAGGGGGAATGTTTTTATATTTTAAAACATAAGAGATGCTGTACTAATAACTGCAACTCTAATTTAATTAATGTTCTTATGTTAATTTATTATTATAAATGTCTGTTAAATCATTTAAATTTTAAATATGTTGGAGTGGGATTGGTGTAGCTATGTTTCTTTGTATATTGTATAATTTGTACAATTTAATACAAATAGCATAAAAATGGAAAAAAAAGAAAGCAAGCTTGACCAAGTTAGTAACTAATGGGGTTGGACTTAGTGGAGGGTAATTGTCTTAAGCCTTGTTGTGATGGGCATTGAGCGCTCTCTGAGTCCTCTTGTTCACGTGTTCTCCAGGTCTGCCAGCAGATACTCTGCAGGGCCACAGGGATCGCTTCCAGGAGCAGTTTAAAAAGTTAGTCTATCAGTCACTATCCAGTCAGAACAGCTGACTTGAGTCACACAGACTGCCACTATTTTAATTCTTTTGTCATTTCTCACTCTCTCAATCTTTCCCCTCGCTCTGTTTCTTTCTCTCTGCAGGCTGAAGAGTCTGTTCTATCGCTCCAGTAACCTGCAGTATTTCAAGAGACTGATTCAGATCCCACAACTTCCTGAGGTGAGACTCCTGCATACCAAACAGATTCCTGCCTGACCTGAGTCCAGAAATACAGCTAGTGGAAAGAAATTATGTAACTCATTTACATACCAACCAACTGGAGTCCATGAAAATGCTTCGGGGCGGTCCCGTGAAACAACAATTTTCTTACATTTTCTCATGATATAAATTAACCATAGAGGAAAAAGTGAGCTATTTTTTATTTATTTTTACCATGACTTTGGCTCAACCAATGGCGCGAGACTAGGGCAGGGCTATTCTCCTGATCAATAGCATACGAAGGAATGTTTTGGGAAAACCTGTTTGAAAACCGATTCCATTAACTTCAAGGATTTGTGTGTTTATTGCAATCGTTCTCCGTTTCTCTACAGAATCCACCAAACTTCCTGCGGGCATCAGCCCTGTCAGAGCACATCAGTCCAGTGGTGGTGATTCCAGTGGAGTCTTCGTCCCCTGAAAGTGAACATGTAGTAGAGACAGAAGACCTGGTTGACACAGACATCCCATCTTTACCGGTACCACACACAATCTTACTATCCAAAGCTTTTAAGTAGACTGTCTTTAAACGTAAGCATCTAAAGATTTATCTCCTTTAGAACACTGTGGACAGCAAATTCGACGACCTTTTCGGCACCTCAGCAGCTACAGACCCGTTCAACTTCAACAGTCAGAACGGCATGCGCAAAGATGACAAGTAAGGATTAATAATAGTAAGGATCTCTTTGAGTTTATAAGGTCATGATGACATGATACAGAGTACGATAAATCTGTATCTCTCACCTCAAGAGACCGTTTGATTGAGCAGCTCACAGCAGAGCTACGGGCCCTGAAAGACGAGCTGGAGTCCTTCAGATTGGAGGTAATGAGCAGGAGATGTAATATTATATCGTTCTAAAGTTTGGGGTCAGTCAGATTTTCTTTCCAGCAAGGACATGTGCAGTTTACAAAGTAAAGAATTTTATATTGTTACAAAAAAATTCTTCTGAACTTTCTATTAATCAAAGAATCCTGACAAAAATGCATCACAGTTTCCACTAAAGTACTAAGCAGCACAAATGTTTTCAACATTGATGATAAGAAATGTTTCTTCAGCAGTAAATCATTGTATGCTGATGAATTATTATTATTTTTTTATTGTAGACTTCTTTCAAAATCATTTTAAAGTCATCTTGCAGGCCCTAAACGTTTAAAGGAGAGTGTACAGTGAAAATGAATGATTATTTCGGTCTTTCTCAGAGTGGCCGTCTTTGTCAAGCACTACGGGGGCGTGTGAATGAGCTGGAGGCAGAGCTTGCAGAGCAGACTCACCTAAAGCAGCAGGCGTTGGGCGAGAGCGAGTTCCTGAGGGCAGAGCTAGATGACCTGCGCAGGGTCAAAGAGGACACAGAGAAAGAGCAGCGCAGCCTGAGCGAAATCGAGAGTAAGAGTTTGGTTATGATATGTGACCAGCTACAATATTTGCGTTGGAAAAAGTTACATTTCACTTTTTCAAATATTGTATTAGGATTTCTTATTAAATGAACCCTGTTTCTTACTCAAAGTTCTTGGACTGACGTCAGTAATGTAGAGAGCTTCAGGACAAACCATTGCTCTGTTCCTTTTTCTTAAAAAAACAGGCTTTCCTTCCTCTTTGGTTTACTTACACAAACTGGCTTAAAGCTGTTTTTTTTTTTTAAACGTTTGTTATTCTTTTATAATCACTATATAGAAGTAGCACATTTTTATGGTCCGAACCTTCAGCACCACTGAACAACGTGTTACAGGATATTAAAGAGATGTTCAGAGTGCAGAGATGCAGGATGGAGATGGATGTTCTTGGTGGAGAAAGATGTTCTTTAGACAGTCTATTTCCTTTCTGGAGCTGAGGAGCATAACCAGAAGGAACCCTAATCCACACCAATCAAAAACTAATAAACCAAATAGACTTCAGTCCAATTCACTAGCAGACAAACATACAAAAGCCTTTGCTGACAATCTCAGTGGTGCTGTTCTGTGACAGAGGGTAAGGTCTTGTGTTTTTGGTACTTGACATTAATTAATTACGGTATTGTATTTGTGTGTTTTTTTAATTTTATTTTAGGAAAAGCACAAGCAAATGAGCAACGCTATACCAAGCTAAAGGAGAAATACACAGAGCTGGTCCAGAGCCATGCTGACCTGCTGAGGAAGGTAAATTGATCTTCATTCAGATCACATGTGAGCTGTACATGGGTATATTTCATTTATATGGATAAATTAAGCATACACCGTTTATCTTGGTTACACGTTCATTTTGTCATCAAGTAGACCTTCAGATTGAAGGGTGATTCTCACAAAACTATATTTTCTGTAAGCTTTTTTCAGGGTTAATTTAGTTGACTTTCCAAAAAAGTCCATATAATAAAAAAATGTATGCAATACAAAGCACCCATTAAAATAAAAAATTTCGGAAAGCTTTTCAGAATTCAGTGTTTGTATTTTGTGTACAGTAAAACGGCAAAAAGCGTGTTTAGTCAAGTTGCGATATTGAACCGGACCACATGGCGATGACAAATAGATGCGTGAGGGCTCGTCATGTTCTGATGAACAATCACAGAATATGACCTAGCTCGTGTTTTAAAGTGAAACACAAGTTAGATTTAATAATTTACTGAAAACACAACTATTCTATCTGCCGTCTCTGATGGAATCAGCCTGGTTTTCTTTATTTTAGCGCTCTTCTGGGCTGATTGTTTGAATGAATTTGCTTACTGGATCATTGGACTGAACACATTGCCGGAGTTTAGCGGCTTAAAATGGTCTGATCACTAACAGAGAAGTGAAATCAGGTTAAATAGTTAGAATATAAATTTCTTCCTACCAGTGTTACAGATGCTTGATAGACTGAGATCACCTAACTGCGTTACGTAAATTAAATTAATGATGCAATTTAACATGCTTCACTAATTTATTTGCATTAATTATTTTAATACGTTAAAGGCTTTTAATTGATTGCATGCATTAACGTTGTTGACAGCCCTAATACATACGTATAAAGTTGCGATTCTAATCAGGACCATGTGAAGTAAAAAAAAACCTAAACCAACCACATCGACATGCCTGCATATTGATGCATGTGGGACCATCATATTAATGCGTATGCATACTGCTTGCTTCAGCTCCAGTGTCAGGCCTGTCAGTAAGCCTGCTGGTTGTTTAGATCCTCCACCAGAATTCTTTCCCAGCAGATTCCATTTCTTGCCCAGATGAAACTTGGCACTGTGTTCCTCTGCCACGCTTGGGCTGTCATCATCTCATACAGGAGCACACTCTGATCCCAGAGCCATCCGACAGTGGGTGCCACGTTCCAGGGAAAGGACCTGGGTCAGCCAAGAGTTTTGACTGTGCTAAACTCTACATGTCTGTGTGTTTCTCAGAATGCAGAGGTGACTCGTCAGATGACGGTGGCCCGCGCCGCTCAGGACGAGGTGGAGAATGTGAAGAAAGAGATGCAGGACAGATTGAAAGCCGCTCAGGACTCTGCCAGTCAGCAGGTTGCACACAAACCACATACACACACACTTCATACACACACTCCCTCTGCATGATGTATCCGTAGTATGTTTGTCTTACACTTCCCTATCCTCATGTATGTGCACGAGTAGGAGAAGGCTCAGTTAGAGCAGCTTCAAGCTCTACAAGCCGAGCTCATGTCCAGCAGAACAGAACTAGAGACCCTGAAGAGTACCGTCTCCTCCTCCCAACAGGTGGGACCTCACCCTCCACCCATCATTCTCTTTCTCTTCACCTCTGTCATGAATCTTTCTCCACTCCTTCTCTGCTTGAATAGATCTATTTGGGGGGGAATTATAATTCTAGAATAAGTGGGGTGATTTTTTTAAATAAAATGTTTTTTTTCTTACTTTTGAAGAGTGTTTTTAGTTCACACCCTAACCCAGTTGATATTAATCTTTACAGGAATTAATAAAAAAATCTCTTTTTTATGTGACATTCTCAGTGAGCCATATTGATTTTTTCCCCCCACAATATATCATGCAGCCCAACTTCACACTCTTCCATATATCCCTGTTCAGCTCTCCGTCAACAGCAGGATTACTGTGCAATTAGTCCAGTGCAGGTTGACATGGTGATTCTGTGTTCGCATATAGGGTGCTAAATTACCTGAGTTGATGTGTCCAGACTGCATGTATGAGTTAATATGCCTCCCTGCCTCCCCTTCCATCCCAATTCCCTCTGTCTCCAGCACACCTGCTGCATCGCCTCCACTGCTGCCTTGCTGCTAGAGTACAAGCATACGCCAAAACACAGAAACAAATTAGCATTTTAGACAGAACCATTTTTATTTTTGGCGTTTTTCAGCTTTTTCAATAACAAAAATGTTTTAGTTATCCATAACAACACAGTTTCTTTAGATTCTTGGTATCAGTAAAACAAGTCACATTAGATCTTGTGATTCTCATGATGACAGATGGCTCTCATTGAACTTTATTCTCTCTCTTCATGTAGTCAAATGAGCAGCTCAATACTCAGCTGTCTGCTTTAGAGGCTGAGAAGGCGGGGCTTTTGGAGACTGTCTCTCAGAAGGAGGCGGAGTTGGTAGGTTTGGGGGTGGAGTTAGAACGTGTACAGAGCAGTCTGACCAATGAGAGAGAGAGTGGTGTGAAAGCTGCTGAGACCCTGCAAAACCAACTAAATGAGAAGGTGGGATATTGTGTTTACTATTGACTTTCATTTATAATTCTGGCTTTGTATTTGTTCAGATTACCATATTTTCCCGCATATAACACACAGATAATCCGCACCCTCATTTAGCCCGCGGGTTTTGTGTAAAAAAAACAACAACAAAAAAACATTGGTATAACCTCCCTCATGGTACCGCCCTCATGGCAGCACAGCCAATTCACATCTTCTTGCATGATTGACAGGTCAGACAGCCAATCAGCGTCAGCTGTCAGAGTGATCGTACAAGCGCCAGAGACAACAACCCTCGCAAGAAAGAAAAACAAAGAAAATACCGCAAAAAACCCTTACGTCCTTAGGGATGTAACAAATAGATTGAAATATTATTACGTGTAATTTTTATATATAGCTCGCGCCCTTATATAAATCGCACGCCCCCGCGGGGTTTGTAAAATCTGGTATAACCCGCGGGTTATATAAGGGAAAATACAGTACTCAAATTCTCATTATACCAGAATAAAAAGGCTGCTTAATTTGCTTTTAAGAGCTCCCTAGCATATATATTGTTAATCTCAAAGCTAACAGAAAATGACTAATTGATGTCATGGAGTTTTAAGTCATTTTGATTGTCTTTCTATCTGCAGGAGAGTCGCGAGCAGGCACTGGAGAGCGAGTTGGTGTCTCTGCGCTGGGCGACTCTACGGGCAGCTCTAGAGGAGGCGGAGAGGATTGTACAAGACAGCCTGAATCAGCTGGAGGACCCCGCACACATCAGCTGCACCAGTTCGGCTGGTCAGTGACCAGCTCAAATTACCCTCATGTCCTGACAACCAACACTGATTACACCGTACAGCTGGAATTGCCCTACGAGAGCGTGATAAATATTAAAGAACCTTCTTGTGTGTGTAGATTACCTGGTGTCCAGGTGCCAGGTGGCTCTGGACTGCGTGGAGAGGCTGCAGTCGGCCAGAGATGGCTTTGTATCAGATAACACAGGTGAATTACATGTACATACACTCTCATTTCCCTTCTCATCTTGCATTCATTAATGTAGCGTTCACTCTTAACAGTATTGGGAAAGTTGCTTTGAAACTGTGGATTGCCAAGAGACAAGTTACACAGAATTTGAAGTAGTCTGTAGTAATTAGCTAAAAGGTAATTAGTTACGTTGAAGCTGCTTAAGGGGACAAATTGTCTTTTCAAATACTTGTCATTGTACACTACCGTTCAAAGGTTTGTGGATAAGTCTTTTATGCTTTATTTGATCAAAAATACAGTTAAAACTGTAATATTGTGAGACATACAATTTAAAATAACTTTTTTAAATGTGATCTTCATTTACAGTACCTTCAGTGTCACATGATCCTTCAGAAATCATTTTAATATGCTGATTTGTTGCTCAAAAAAGATTTTATTATTAGCAATGTTGTCAACATTTGTGCTGCTTAAATTTATTTTATAAATGTACGCTATAAATGTTTACTGTCATATTTGATCAGTTTAATTGCCTACTTTTTGTAAAAAAAAAATCACACATTTTTGGATTATAAATGTGCCATTTATTTTCAGATGAAAGAAATCTAAAAAATATAATCTCTAAAAAATAATGCAATTCAAGTAAAAAAGCAAAGCTGAAAAGCATTGATGAGCAGTATTTTTTCCCACATTTTTTTCAAATCTAAATTTTAGAACAGAATTTATTGGTTACCTCATTTGGAGTTTATTTTTGTATTTCCGAACAAACTGAATTGCTAAAAACAAACTGTCTGAATCACTTTATCACTTCCCTGCAGTACTTCAGACAGGAGATCATTCTCTTTGGCTCACTTGCTAGTATGGCTGTGCAATACGACGTGACACATCTGTGATGATGTGATTTGTGATGCTACACCGCTACCTGTTGGAACAAATGTCTCTATTTTGAAGATAGTTGAGCTACTAGTAGTCACACTACTGAAAACTTGTATTACTTCTCATCACTGTTCTCCACTAGCAGGCACAAGCTCAAAAACATATTCACGTAATGAAATGCCAATAGAAATCCATTACCAAAAATGCTTCAGAAACCTTTTCATCATTTCTTTGACATACAATTAATCTGTTGAGATGAGAGGCACTTGTAAAATCATGTTTGAACGGTTTCACACTGATTTTCCTGTATGTGTGTAATAGATGTGTCTGGACTGGTACGGGCAGTGACTCAGTTTGCTCACCTGGTGGGCGATGTCATCGTGCAGGGCAGCGCCACCTCCCACATGGTGCCAGTGGAACAAGCTGACGGTAAGAATGAGACGTCAACCATCCATCCACTTATGTAATCACATCAGCACAACTGATGCATTTCTATGCAAATACTTCCTTAAAGTCATTTTACACCTGTGGTTCTCAAATAGTGGGGCGCGGAGCGATGCCAGGGGGGCGCGCGTGACCGTGGGGAACATGCTTTTTTTGTCAGGGAGTAGGTTTTCTTGCACTGAACAAGAGCAGCAGATATGAAGTTCAGATAACAAACCCTTCACCCATTGATGTGTACGATCACACCGGTGTTCATGTGTCACGTGATCAATCGCTAAATTCACGTGTTTTCACGCGCTATCTGGCACTGATCCAAAAAAGACGCACTCAGAGAACTTGATCATTATAAAGGTTTTTAAGCGACAAACATTCACTTCCACATATCTGAGAATCTGAATATCAGGTAGTTGATAACAGAGCCAACAAGTTGGTGACTATTGTGACTAAAAAAGTAAAAACCAAATAAATGTGAAACATCTATCAAACAGCGCTTTTTGTGACTGCGGTCTGTCACATGACAAGCATGACACGTTGCCATGGAAACAATAAAGTGAAAGTTCCAAAATAGGGGGAGGGGGGGTTTACTTCTTCCTAGGGGGGGGCGACAGAAAATAATTGAGAAGCACTGTTTTACACTGACACATCGACCAATCAGCATCCAGGACCAGAGCTGTCTGTTTGATCTAGGCAGCATAATTGTAATTTCTATTATTACACTGCTAAATATTTTACAGTATCCACATATAGAGAGACATCCAAGAAAATGACATTCTGTTTGAGTCAGTTTCCATATGTCATGAAGGTCATTAGTGTCACTGTGGTTCTGTTAATAACTCCGCCGCCAGAGGTCTGGTTGTTTCAGGAGAGATGCTTGAAAGGAACATGGCATAACTCAAAACGGTTAATGTGCGGTTCCCACGCGCACAAGGGATCACGTCATGACTGTACGTGGCAGGAAATGTGTGTCTTCCCGAGCGTATGTGGAGTGTCTGCAGGTGACAGATGGCTCGTCTGACTGCTCTCTGGTTTCTGTCTTTGTTTGTCTGTGGGCAGCTTTGGCAGACAACGTGAAGGCGTGTGGCGCGGAGGCCATGGCGCTGCTTTGCCAGCTTAAGGAGGCGAAGTCTATGGGGACGGCAGACTGCAGCCGGCTGACGTCGGCACTGGATACCGTAATGGCTTTGGGCGAGGTGAGTGTGCCACTGAGAGTCAGTCCTTGTTTTAGCATAGTAAATCAGTGGATTGAAAAATTGTAATGTAATTGGCGATACAATTACATTTGTGTACTTTTCCTGAATTATTGAAATTATGCTAAGTCTAGTATGGAGTAGTATAGAACTGTTATCTGCACACTGTATGCCCAGTGTTTTTATTTTAATTTTTTATAAAAAAAATTTTTGTATATTTAAAATTAGCATTCATTTATATTCATTTATTTATTTATATATATATATATATATATATATATATATATATATATATATATATATATATATATATATATATATATATATATATATATATGAATGAATGAATGCTAATTCTAAATATACAAAAAAAATTGGTAATTTTAGATAAATATAAATAAAAAAAATTATATATATATATATATATATACTTTTTTTTTTACATTTATTTATTTACATACGTACACATATATATATAAAATGTATATAAAATTAACCATCTGTAAGAGAAGTATATATGTTCATCAGCAAATGGACATCCAATCAGTTGAGTCAAGGAGGGGTTTTTTTAAGGTTGAAGGGTGAAATCTTTTCTCAAACAAGAAAAATGCAAGGCAGGACTTGATATTGTCCATTGGGATTTGATTGGATCGTTGGACTGTTGCGGTTTGCTGTTGTTGGGATGTCCCGCCCTCGACCCATTAAACAAGTAATCAGAGAAGAGATGTTGCTGCAAGAGGGAGTTTACGAAGATTACAAGGGCACGGAATTTGTGCATTGATAAATACTTTATGATAAATACTTTAATATACATAAAATATAAGAACTGTCCATTTTAAGTTCATGGTGACTTTAAATACTTGAAATTAGTATTCAGATCATTTTTCACATTAGAAATAGAAGGTCAAGACCTAGAGCTCTGGTTTTATACTGGACAATATAGTGATGCTGATATAATGTCAAAGCTTGACCTCGAGATTTTTCTATGGGGTTTTTCCAAAGTTAGAAATAGATATAGTATCTGTTTTCTCTGAGCAGAAGTTGCGTCCTCGGGGTCTGGAACTGCAGCAAGGGGAGCTGGGGGATCTGGTGGAGCAGGAGATGGCAGCCACATCTGCAGCTGTGGAGTCGGCTGCTGCCAGGATTGAGGTGATCAGTCTGTATGCTTTTTCTGCCGTACAGACAGATGCTTAATAAAACATGAAGCGCTCCAGTTTACTTGTCTGATGTTTTCCCCCTTTGCTCTTCAACAGGAAATGCTCAATAAGTCCAGGGCGGTTGACACAGGAGTCAAAATGGAAGTCAATGAAAGGTCAGATTGACTGAGCCACATGTGTAACGCAACGCATCTTTCCATGATTACAGTTGTACAAATGTATACTTTACTCCAGTGTTTTTCAACCTTTTTTAAGCCAAGGTACATTTTTTAATTGAAAAAAAAATACAAGGCACACCGCCAACCGAAAATGAAAAAATGAAACTCTGTAGCCTATATTAACAATATACAGTCATTCTTATCAAAGTGTCTTGAATGGGAATCAAATAAACACAAAGAAAACAAATATTTTATGATTAACTAGCTTCAAAAAAACAATTAAGTGAAATGTAATAATTTTCCACGGCACACCTGACGATTTCTCACGGCACACTAGTGTACCGCGGCACAGTTGTTGAAAAACACTGCTTTACTTTATATATTTGGTTGATATTCCTTATTGGATTTGGTTGTTAAGTGATCAAAATGTCTTTATTCTGAGTTTATTTCCCTTGCACGTTTACATTCATCCAGACATTAGCCAACCAACCCTGTGCATACAAAACAGTATTTTGCCTGGGAGTATTTTAATGTTGTTCTGTCGCCACCTGCAGGATCTTGGCATCCTGCACAGATCTTATGCAGGCCATCAAAGTGCTGGTGCTGTCCTCCAAAGACCTGCAGAGGGACATTGTGGAGAGCGGCAGAGTGAGTGAACGTGTTTTTTTTTTAACTTGCTTTTGTAGAGTGCAATATGTCTGAAATAGATGATGATGAATTTTCTGTTGTGTTCACAGGGGGCCGCGTCTATGAAGGAGTTCTACGCCAAGAATTCCCGATGGACGGAAGGTCTCATTTCCGCCTCCAAGGCCGTGGGCTGGGGCGCCACCATGTTGGTGTGAGTTAATGCAGACAGTGGGAAAATAAATCATTTTTGAGGGATTAAAAGTGTCAGTGGCCCAATTAAATCCTCTATATTTATTCCAAAACATTTTCCAACTTTGCAAGATGGATTGAATTCATGACAATAATAGGGCCCTATGAATTTCACAAATTCTGCTTATACTTTTTATATAATCTGTTTTAAGATTGAATACATATTTATCATCAAAACTGTGGTAATCAAATGAATTCACAAAACTTGTCATCAAAGGAAAATACATTTCCTTTACAACAAAACATTGCATTTTTGTCAAATAAATGGATATCTGTGTAAATTCAAACCAATGAAGCAATCTTTTAATTTGTATATTTCTTTAAAACCGTTCTTGTAAATCGGATTATTATTTTAATCATTATTACTTTGAGTAGTTCATTTTATAATATAATAGAAGTAGGACTGAAAACACCATTAGCATCACAAGTGCTTGAGTATATGCAGTAGACAAAACTCATTCACTCTGAACTTCACGTTTCTTTTTGCGGTTTAATAATCGCAGACACTTGTCCATATTGCGATTTGAATATGATTAATTGTACAGCTCTGTTTTGATTTCTTATTTCAAAATTTGCCAAATTCCGTGACATTCCACATTCCAAATTCCATTTTAATGGCTGGATTCCATGATTCTGTCAGTGTTTTTCATATTGCAGAAATCATAAGGCCCTATGGTTTGAACATACATAGACTGATATATGAACCATAACCATTGTACATTTTCTTTCTTCCTGCAGTGATGCAGCTGATCAGGTGGTTCAAGGCAAGGGCAAGTTTGAGGAGCTTATGGTGTGTTCGCATGAGATCGCTGCCAGCACGGCTCAGCTTGTTGCAGCATCAAAGGTACAGCTCAAACAAATCACCAGCAACATTTGCACTTGAAATGGCTTTAAAGCAATGTAATGATACATAATCTGTTTTATCTTTTCAGGTAAAAGCAGACAAGGGCAGTACAAACCTTTCCCGCCTCCAGCAGGCGTCCAAAGGGGTCACCCAGGCCACCGCAGGGGTTGTGGCATCAACAAAGTCCGGCAAGTCTCAGATCGAAGATACAGGTGAGGTCTTGCTAGGCAAATACAGCACATCCTTCTGTGTATAAGTGGCTCAACATTTACAGGAGCGTTGAGCTGTGATGCTCATGTGGGAAATTTAGGTTTGAATCTTGCTTGCGATATTTCCTCCATATTGTCTTGTCCTTTCTCCATTATTCATTAAATAAGGGCGAAAAATTTGAAGCAGCAGTGGTAGCAAACTCATTTTGCTTCTCATTGACCTCCACAGTTACATTGCCCCATTTCAATTTAACTATAGCCATGGAAACTGGTTTAAAATGCCCTCCAGAGATACAGGAATGAGCAAGGCTTTTCTCTATACATGCTCTTCACTGGAGGCAAAGGCTTTTAAACAACATTGACCAGTCACATAAAGTCAGTAACAATGGAACCTTCATTCATTAAAAGCTTTTGATTCATTGATGATTATGTCTAGAGTGGCGTAATACTCAATGTAGAGCTTGCACATTTTCTGTTTGCATGGACTACACGTATAACCTAAAATGTACAATATCCAACTGTAATACTCTGCAATGCATTCTACTTACATTTATTGTTTTTTTTGCTGAAAATGTAATCGTAATTGCAACATGATAATTGGATGCGAGTATTTCTTGCGAATATAAACATGGAATGGAGAGAGATACAGTTTATGGTAAAATTATGCACTATACTTGCAATCATGAGCCAAAATTCAGGCCCTGAAAAAATCGATATGTCGATTCAATATCCACATCCAAAATATTGTTATATTATTGGCCAGTATCCTTTAATTCACATGACAGCCTGGTGAAATCATGATTTCTTAAAATTGTGAGACATACATATTCTCAATCTAAAGAGAATTTTATTGGCCAAAAACACAAGAACAATCTTCAATAGCCTGAAAGCTGTTAGACATGAGTTGAATGTCAAATATTTTGGTGGGTGTTTAATGCTTAATTCTCTCTGTTTCAGAAACGATGGACTTTTCCGCGATGACACTCACTCAGATCAAGAGGCAAGAGATGGACGCACAGGTGAGCGAGTGTTAACCTGTTACCCTTGTCTTTGTGCGAGTATGTGAACAAATCTGACCGTTTATTGTGTCTCAGGTGCTGGTGTTGGAGCTGGAAACCCGGCTGCAGAGAGAGAGGGAGCGACTGGGGGAACTGAGGAAGAAGCATTACAAGCTCGCTGGCGTCGCAGAGGGATGGGGAGGGGAGGATGAGGGTAAGACCCACAATAACAAACACAAACAACATAATACTGTCTGACAATCAGCCAAAACTACTAAAACCAAACAAAATTCCCAGAATTCCCTAGCATGTGGGGTTTATGGAGTGTCAAACTATTTGCTTGTGCATAATTTTCTCTTTCTTTTGTGTCTGTCCACAGGAACAGGTTGAGACTTACAGACGATGGCGCTTGACGTCTTTATAAACACACTATCCTTCCCTTCTCCTTTTTTTGTACTTTTTAACTCTTTTGATTTATTTTATTGTACATTTAAGCCAAATAAAAGGTGCTTTTTTCTAACCTGCTCTCTCCCCTGCCCGTGGAATCAGGAGACATGAGGAGTGTGATGATATTGTGCGATGAAGGGTGAGGGAGAGGGAGGCAGGAATTGGATGGCACCATCTAGTGGACAGAGAAGGACTTGCAAGCTCGCTGATCCGTCTGAGTATTTCATTTCCTCTTCCTCCTTATACGGAATGGAGAATCTTCCCCTACCCTTGACGGTTAAATCAATCCCCGTGGAAACATCCCATGATGCATTGCACAAGGCTGAGTCACCCCATTTTGCAGGAAATGGCACTGTGCTGTACTCAACTTTTACAAACAGCAGCTATGTGACTTCCACCTATCAAATGCATTCCTTAATGTTGTATAGGATCGTCCTCGTCTGGGTCCGCCGTTCCCTTGTCCACTTAGCAGTGGCCTCTGAACTAAAAAGAGAGCATTGGCTGTAGTAGTAGATGATGACCGCTGTGGACTAACACCCGAAAACACTAGCAAACTCAACAAAGACTTTCTGTATGTAGTATTTTTTATGTTCCCAAGGCATTGATTTTATAAGAAACCTTAAGTAGATTTAATCCACAGGCTTTTTACTGTTTCACCATGTTCACCTTTAGGGACAAAGCGCTAAACGGCTCATCTAACGTATGATATTTCGGCCAAACTGTGTCCTGATGTGTTTCACCAATTTCAAGTCCATGACTGACTATGAATTGACTGTTTTTGTGAGACCTCACATCGGGCTTTAGGTTTCCTGAGCACAGATAGATCATGCACCATATTGTATTAGTAATGGCCCATAAAACGGTCCCGTACAGTTTACATGCTGTTAATACGACAGCATCTGTTAATTCCTGTTCTCTTCTTCAAGCTCCAGATACGCGCACCCCTTCACACCGAGGCGAGGAGAGACATCCGTGCCTTTCAAAAGGGAAAAAAGGGTCAAGGATCACATTCCCTCAAATAAACTTTTAAAATTGTGATCTAGAGTAGCATTAGGACAGTGTTTTAAAGTTGTAGTTTGGTATTTGCGAACTGAGATCATGAAATTGGTGTGGTGTGAGAACAGATGTACCCATCCCTGTGTTCAATAATGTGTTTCATTTGGTTGTTTCTGAGCTCCCCTTTTTCAACTTGGTGGACATCTAAAAGAAAGAAGCCCTTAGAGAACATAGTGAATGGAGGAAAAACGACATTTCAATGTTCCATCGCAAACGAGTTGCGTTCCCATAGGAAACTTTTTGTGTTTGCTCGCAATTTTTTGTGTTTGCTCGCAAAACGAGTATTGTGTTCCCCTGAGAAACTTTGCATTCACTCACAAAAGCATTGAAACGTTTTTTCCTTCACAAATGTTTTGTGAGTGAATGCAAAGTTTCTCTGGGAGCGCAAAAGATTTGTGAGTGAATGCAAAGTTTCGCTCACAAAGTTTATGAGCAAACAGAAAGTTTTCAAATATAGTATTTCCTATCACCATGTCCCTTTAGGACTTTAATTCATATGATTCACCCAAAATGGAGATGCATGAAAAATGTGAAGTATGGTAAAATGTATTTGGGTCAAGAGGCCTGTCCACCTCCGTCAAAGCAATGTAGACCACATAGCCTTGTAGACCACCACTGTCTCTCACCAGGGCTCGGCTGAACCCCTCTCAGCCGGACACAGGGACATGCAGTCTTGTAGTCATCTACAAACCATGGTTACCTCAACTTACCACAAACTACCAGTCAGTAACTACAAAATTGAAAATTATTGCATTAGGGTCCTCTAGACTCCGTATGAACATGCGTTGAGAGAGTGTGTGTGTGTGTGTGTGTGTGTGTGTGTGTGTGTGTGTGTGTTTAATACTAATATAATGTGTGTTTGGGTGGATGCTGTGTGACTGAGATATGATATATACTGTATATCCCTTATGTTGTTATGTCTTAATACCCTCATATTGTTTCACTTGTTGCACTGCTTCGGCTGTTATGTTAAGTTGCGACACTGGGTATTTAATTTCCTTTTTTTTTTTTTTTTTTTTGGAGTGTCATCACCTCCGGTAATGGTTTATTCCACCATTTAGATTCGGTTGTCTAGTCTTACCAGCTCAGCCAGCCTCTAAACTGCCTCTCACTTTTGTTAATGAAAAAACAAGACCGCTCAATAACATTTTGGAGAATATCTTTGTATGATATATACTAAAACTGTGTGTGGGTTTGTTTTTATTTTTCATTTTTTGAATAAATATTTCACTCATTGATATAATTGCTAGTTGTTTTGTCTCAATGCTTTTTGTCGTAGAAGCTAGTGAGTTTAGTTATGTAAAATTATTTGTATGAGCAATAATAAGTGGATCTGTTGACATGTTCAGATTATCCCACCAATGTCGCTAAAATACATCCTTGAGTTCGCACAGGTTAGAGACTCTCCTCTTGTGTCGTCTAGTCTGAATCTACATTATAACACTTTCTTTGACACCAGATTTACTAACATTTCTAGTCTCATATGAGAATAAACAATCAGTGCAGAAGGTAAAAGCACAGCATGTTAATATGAATAGAATATAGTTTCATAGTTATGTCTATATCCTGATGTCTATGTCTGCTTTTGTTTTCACATGGATGCTTTAAAATGTAATCGTCTCCCTTTTCAGTTCTTTTTTTTTTTATTGAGAGAAAAAAATAATAACTAATTAACGTCATAGGAGCTTATACAAGTGATCAGTTACATACACGTATAGTGTGTAGAAAGAAAAAAACAAAATGAGGGAAATAAATAAACAAACAAACAAACAAAAACAACAAAAAACAAGAGCGCTGAATATAAATGTAGTGCAATGTAGGTTAAGTTCAAGTAATGGGCTATTTTACTTATACAGATGTAAATAAGGGTAATTTAAGGTAATTTCATAGTAACACTAAAACATTTATACTTGAGGTAGTATTCTTACCAAAAAATAATAACAGTTGAACTCCCTTTTCAGTTCAAATCTAATTCTAATTAGCAGTGTTTACTGAATGTTTCTGAAGCAGGTAAATCTGTCAAAATGATGGAAAGTACTTTAAAATATCACTCAATGCTAAAGTTAACTGATTAAGGTATGTTACATAATATAGAAATATATCACTACAGCCATGGACAAAAGTTTTGAGTGACACTCAAAATCTGCTTCAGTGTTTTTAGATCTTTTTGTCAGATGTTACTATGGTATAGTGAAGTATAATTGCAAGTGTTTCATAAATGTCAAAGTCTTTTAATGACAATTACTTTAAGCCATTTAGATTTAATTGTTCCCAGCCTTACTTTTACTTGGATTTTTACTAGCAGGAATTCAATTGGAAAGCTTTACAATTCAGTTATTTGCTCGCTCGCTAATCGTAACTATTACTCGTAATATTTGAATTGGAGAGCTCGCTAATTGAATTCTTACATATAAAATATTCAAAATAGGCTGTAAAATATTTTGACACTCAGAGTTCAATTAAGCTGATTTAAAAAACTTCATGAGACTTTTATACGATTCATTAAATCATTTCATGAATCTGGCCGCCACACACAGGTTGCTTTACTATAGGTATCTTCTAGTGCTTCAATAAATCGCCAAACAACGGACATATGCTTTAAATGGAAGATGCTTTCTATAGTACAGTCTGACATTCAAGTAAATCGGAAGTAAATTCTGTTTAGATGGGAGGGGCAATGACTGCAGGTGAGAGAGCTTTAGCTGAAATGAAACTAAACTGATCAACGACGATCTGAAAACTGAACTATTTTTCTCTTAAACAACAAACAGTTATTCAGATAATCTAAGACCACAGCTGATACAAAGTAAGTTATTAACCTATATAAGATTTTACTGAATGAGGTTTTAATGTGTGATCTGCTTCAGTCACTGGAATATATTGGGCAAATCCAGGATTTATGCATTATTTAAATGCACAACTAGTTAAATTCTGATGAGTTTGCTTCATTGAAATGATATCAGAATTGTATTGAGAGTAATATTGGTTTTAAAGAAAAGTGGAATGTGTTGTCAAGACTCAAGAACCAGGAAGTAAATGAACTTCAGACTAAGATTCACAGAAGTGAAATCTGAAGTTGAACCTTTTGATTACTTTATAAAAAGATACAACTTAAAATGTATATTACAACTATTGTGTGGGATAAACCTCTGCTGATCTTGTGTTGTGTGTGGTGATTTTGCCCCACAGGCTTAAAGAGGAGAAAAGAACATGGCAGAATCTTTACCAAAACAAAGCGAGGCCAGGAGTCTGGATAGACCTCAAACAAGTCACGTCAAATGACACTGATCTAGGCTTTGTTTTTTTTTCTTGCCTTGTGGATGAGTTTTTTCTTTAACTTTTTTCATGTCTAAATCAGTTGTAAATGTAGATGATTAAAAGTGTTTCTTCTTCTTTGTCTTCAGCTCTGTCTTCCTCCAGTGGTCTTCTGGCAGAGGAGCTCCAGTGCTCGATCTGTCTGGATGTGTTCACTGATCCAGTCAGTATCCCATGTGGACACAACTTCTGTAAGAGCTGCCTGAACCAGTGCTGGGACAACAGTCAGACATACAAATGTCCATTATGTAAAGAAACATTCAATAAAAGACCCGATCTCAAGACTAACACAACACTTAGAGAGGTCGTGCTGCACTTTAAAAGAAAGACTGGTGAAAGTGAACCTGAGGTTCTCTGTGACATCTGTGATGATATGAAGACGAAAGCCCTGAAGATGTGTCTGGTGTGTCAGATCTCTTACTGTCAAATGCACCTAGAGCCTCATCAGAGTGTCCCAAAGTTAAAGAAACACAAATTGATCGATCCCGTGGAGAATCTTGAGGTCTATATCTGTCAGAAACATGAGAAACCTCTGGAGCTGTTCTGTAGAGATGATCAGACATGTGTGTGTTTGCTCTGCGCTGTAACAGACCACAGGAATCACAACACTGTTTCTGTAGAGGAGGAGAGTAGAGAGAGGAAGGTAACAACATAAATACACAATATAACATGACATTTGAGTTAAACAGAGCTGAATCTGTTGAGTGTCTGTGTTTTTCTGTTCTGTCTGTAGCCTCAGCTGATGAAGATGCAGACAGACATGCAGCAGATGATCCAAGACAGAATCAAGAAGATTCAAGACATCAAACTCTCAGCAAAAGAAAAAAAAGTGAGTACCAGAATGTTTTAAATATTTAAACTTGAGATGTTTTTGTAAAGTTGCTAAGCAGAAATGTTACATTTCTTTAAAATTGAAACAACTGACATAAATATTGAGCCATCAAATGAATGCATCAATGGCATATAGAAATCTCTGTCTTGTTTTCAGACTTTATTTTTGGCAAATCTGAGACACTGAGATCTTTTTTTAAAGCATATTAATGTGAGATTACTGGGGTAATCCATTTAATCTCATTGCTGTCTAAGAAAAAACATTTGAAATATCAAACTGATTGCATTTGTGTGTGTGTGTGTGTGTGTGTGTGTGTGTGTGTGTGTCAAACATAATTTAAAATGTTACATATTCTTTGTATTATAATGTTTTAATTTGCTTTCTAATCTTAATTTGTTCCTTTTATTTACCAGGAAACGTCAGAGAAACAGAAAGCAGAGAGTATTGATCTCTTCACTGATCTGATGCGCTCCGTTGAGAAATGTCAGTCTGAGCTGCTGGAGATGATGGAGCAGAAGCAGAAAGCAGCAGAGAAGCAGACTGAAGAGTTCATTAGAGAGCTGGAGCAGGAGATCACGGAGCTGATGAGGAGAGACTCTGAGCTGGAGCAGCTCTCACACACCGAGGATCATCTGCACCTCCTACAGGTCAGTGCAGGTCCTTCTGTCTCCTCACTTCACAACACAACACTCCCCATGCTGAGGAATTTCTGCTCTCTCCTGTTGTAGAGTTACCCGTCCCTGAGCAGACCTGCACAAACCAGCAGCTGGACTGAGATCAGTAATGACACTCATGAGAGTGTGGGGACTCTGATGACATCTCTGACTCAACTAAAGGAGACACTAGATAAGAAACTCAACAAAACTGGTAAGAGAATGTCACTTTCTTGTGACAGTAATATCTTATTTAAAGTGGGGAAAGGGCACATGAACATGAAAGAATCATTAATCAAAAAAACAATGTAAACTTCAAATCCATTATCAGTTCAATTTAAGGACTTTACTCTGTACAATACAATGTTCCTTTGTGTATATTTCTATACTTTTATATAGAGAATCTACAGAGATACACTGCCAAGTATTGTGAGAATTGGGAAATATGTGTATCGGCCCTTCCATAGTGATTTATAGGCAGCAATATGGAAAACCAGTAGACATAAACATGCATCAGAGCATATAAGCTGAACATACAATGTGTATTAAAGTTCTCTCATTATCTTTTATTGTCATTAGTCCCCTCAATGCTGAAGAGGATGCAGAGATTTGCAGGTACAATATTATGTGTGTTTCATTACATTGTCGCACATAAAGAGTTTAAAATCATATACCAAAATCTACTCAATAAATTTGTCATTTTGAGAAGTTGTGATTCATATCTGTATCTCTCTTTCAGTGGATGTGACTCTGGATCCTGACACATCTCATCCAAAACTCATCCTGTCTGATGATGGTAAACAAGTATCATATGGAAACACTGAACTTAATCTCCCAGACAATCCAAAGAGGTTTGACTCTTGTCCCTGTGTCCTGGCAAAAGAGGGATTCAGCTCAGGGAAATTTTATTTTGAGGTGCAGGTAATGGGAAAGACAGACTGGGATTTAGGAGTGGTCAAAGAATCCATTAACAGGAAGGGAATAATCACAGCAGATCCTGAAAATGGATGCTGGATTGTAGTTCTGAGGAATGATTATCACTATCAGGCTTGTGAATCTCCTTCTGTTTCTCTGTCTCTGCGAGTAAATCCTCAGGTAGTTGGTGTGTTTGTGGATTATGAGGAGGGTCTGGTCTCCTTTTATGATGTGGAGTCCAGATCTCTCATTTATTCTTTCACGGGTCAGTCTTTCACTGAGAAACTTTTCCCATGCCTCAGCCCTTATGAAAATGTAAAAGGTGAAAATGCAGCACCACTGATTATCTCAAATTTCCCCCCCAAAAAATGATTTTACACCCAAATAATAAGAAAATATATTTTTTAGTGCTTTAAACACTTGGAAATCTATTTGTAATTTGTTTTCTGCTGTAAAATGTTCATTGTTTTGTGAAATCTTTGTGAAATCACTGCAGGTGAAATCTTCAGTGGATGTAAAACTCAACTGAACAGTTTGGCATAAAATGAAACCATTGCTCTTGCTAAACAACAAAACATTTATTCAGGCAGTCTAATGCACCGCTGAAAACTCACACACAGCTAAGATGGAAATATAAAAGATTTTGCTGGACAAGTTATTGGTCTGTTTCTGTATATCAATTATAGTGGAGTTCACTTATCTCGACTCACGGTTAACTCGCCAACCCTATTATGTCAATGTTTTTTTTTAAGTGGAACCGCCAAACTCCCTATTTGTCTAAACAGTTTCTGATCGGTTATGCCGATTCTTTTATGTCGCCGAACCCTAGTATCTCGAGCACAAAAGAGGGTCAAATTCGCCACTTCACATGGTCATCTCGTGACTAATGATCGTACCTAGTTCACTGCGCATGTGCCGAGTTCGCATTGCACGTGGATCGCGGTCCATACAGTCGCTCTGTTAGTGACGCTTCGCTTCACTCACAGTGCCACGCAGCCGCAGAAGAACTTGCGGAAGTGGCGGGTGTCTAAGACTCGTGGAAGTCTAAAGCCTTCTAGATAGTGATGGCGAGATGAAGTTTTTTAAATAATTTGTCTGAAACTATGTGTGCTGCCGTTTTTTAACCAGGTCTCCCTGGAAGAAGAGATTATGATATCTCAATGGGATTTTCCCGGATAAATAAAAGATAAATAACTAAATCAAATGTATGTAAATCAATTGTTTGGTTATAGGCAGACCTGGGAAAATTATAATTATAATAAGTGTCTGAGTTTAACTGGGCAGAAGACAGTGAATGTGCTTGTGTATCTTAGACTGTGATTTTTGGAAACAAGAAAAATAATGAAGAGTATACTTTAGGAGTTTTTATCCAAAAAATATTATTTTTCAACTGTTTTAGGGCTAAGACGATTTCTTTTCTTTTTTGACAACTTCTCTTGCCTTTAAAAACATCATTTCACAAGGCACTGATGATGCTGGACAACATAAGAACGTTTGCACTAGACCAACTTTCTAAGCTTTCCCTAATACAGTCTAGTCTTATAATAATAATAATAGCAATATTATATATAATAATAACACTACTAATAATATAGGCTATACATATTATATATATGTGTGTGTGTATAATTACATGTTATACTTTATTGTAACGTTTGTTTTAATGTAAAAAATAATAAAATAACATTTCTAGTCAAAAAATAAAACCCCGCCAGTTGCATCAAAAACCCGCCCAAATTTTTATCAACCAGCCCAATATATTTTTCCACGGTCGGACATGACCAAAAGGAGCCCAATCTGGCAACACTGCACAAGAGGCGCGAGGTTTTCAACCACCTTTATCCGGAAGCGATACTCGGAATGAAGCAATGACGTCTTCGACAGAAACCGAGGCCTCGTTTGTCATCGTCACGTGATTTTCGTGGAAGCGACACACGCCTCGAATCGGGGCTTCATCTGGAACGACCGTTTTTGCTCGACACAAGCTCCGGAGCCTCGCTTCAGATGTCCCATCACTACTTCTAGATGCTATCTTGGAAGAGGAGGCGCAGGAGTTGAGCCGAGTCGAGCGCGTCTGCAGTGAGTGTGTGTCCAGTGAAGCATCATTGTTCAGGAATTTCCAGATTACATTGACATCGACAAGCAACCCCCACACATGAACGGCCTCAGGGTGCTTTACTCTTGGCATGACACAGGACTGATGGTTGTGTCCACCTTTTCTTCTCTGGACAAGCTTTTTTTCCAGATATCCCTAATATTCAGAAAGGGTATTCATCAGAGGAAATGACTTTTCCCCAGTCCTCAGCAGCCCTGTACCTTTTCAGGATATCAGTCTGTTCCTGATGTTTTCCTTCTTTGCTGCCCTTCTTGACACTAGGCCATCCTCCATAGATCTTCGCCTCATTGTGTGTGCAGATGCTCTCACACCTGCCTGCTGCCATTACTGAGAAAGCTCTGAACTTTGCGGTGGTGACCTGAACTTTGCCTTTGCTGGACTTTCTTGGGTGTTGAAGGAATAAATGTATCGATATCTAGCTTAGCATAAATTAGAAATTACTGATGGCGTTTAGGACGAAGGGATTTAAGGGTTTAATGAATGAATGATTGAATGAATGAACAGCTGTAGAAAACACAAACTGCAGAAAATATGGGGTGGAATGTGTGGGTGTCTTGGTGGTGAATAGATTGGGGCAATTGAGTTAACTACAAAGAATGTATCGGGGGATTTAACATAACATATGGGCATTTGGTTTGTGTGTGTGTTGAGCGCCCTAGGGTGCCTTGCTGTATGTTAATTTATGTGTGTAGGAACAAAACAGGAGTAAGAATTGGGGGAGATCTCTATTGGAGCCACACCTAACAGCGACCATCTTTCAAGAAAGGACAACCCACTTGTGTGTTAAAATGTATAAATATATGGGTCAGGGAAAGGCGAGGTTGTCGCAGAGCACCTGGACACGAGACTTGCATAGTTTTGTGTAATTAGGGAAAGCTTTGGACCCAGAGCTCTGTATACTTTATTCATATGATTTAATTGATGATTAAATAGTTAAAGGTAAAGCCGTCTCTGCTCTCCTCATTAAAAGAACACGCGGACTTGAGGAATTGATACAAAAGTCCAACAGTGTCCTGAAGCCTTCTTCACAGTAATTGAACCTCTCTTCTTGAAGTTCGTGATGATCTAATAAATGGTTGATTTATGTTCAATCTCACTAGCAGCAATATTCTTGCGTGTGAATCCCTATCTGTGCAAAGCAATGATGACTGCACATGTTTCCTTGCAGGTAACCACAGTTAACAGAGGAAGAACAATGATTTCAACCACCCCCCTCCTTTTAAAGCTTCCAGTCTGTAATTCTAACTAATTCTAATTCTAATCAGCATGACAGCGTGATCTCCAGCATTGTCCTCGTTAACATTGTGTTACATGATGTCAGCTGCTCCTTTTGTGGCAGGGCTGAAATGCAGTGGAAATGTTTTTGTGGGGTCAAGTTCATTTTCGTGGCAAAGAGGGACTTCTGATCACTCTTCATAACATTCTGGATTATATGCAAATTGCCACCATTAAAAACTGAGCCAGCAGCCTTTGTGAAAATTAATATTTGTGTTATTCTGAAAACGTTTGGCCACGGCTGTGCTGTGATATTTAATACGTCTGTAATATTTCTGTGGAAAGAATAAGGTTTTAAGGGTTATGCATGGTCTGTTGAAAGTAATTTGTTAATTCTTTTCCACTTAGATTTTCTTTTAATGTTATATGGTTGAAGGGTAAGTAGAATAATGTCATTTTTATTGCACCCTATTTTTTAAGCTTGTTATAGTGAGCCTACTGATTGTTTACAGTGTAATGGAAGTTATTCCTATTAAGTATAGGGCGTAGGAAAAGGGTGTATAAACTCTACTTTTATTGGCATTCTGCATGAGAATCTAATCATACACTGTTGTTGTTTTTTACATCCAAGACTGCCATAACTGAGATTTAATTTTGACAGCGTGTTCTTGTAGTTGGAAATTACTGACTTGCTCCATCATCTACAGTAGATATATGAAACATGCTTCAGTCCAGCTGGACGTCACTGAAGACATCAAGAGTCCAGACTCCCCCAGTCATTCTGAACTCGAGCATCTGCACTGACCACAGACCATCTGCTCTGAAATACAAACACAATCACTCCATGAAAAATGTTGTATGGGTTTTGGTGGAATGGAGAATAGCCATCACAAATACACAAGACAGCAAGTGCTCGTTGAGTGTGTAATCTGGGTCAGGGACCATGTTGTTCCTGGATGGTACACCTCGTTTTTTTTTTGCCTCTCAACAATGGCAAGGGTTGTTTGCGTTTTACTGAAGAGTTCATGCATCATTACAGATCAAGAAACCAGAGTCAAAACATGTTCTTGAACCTCTAAACCAGTGGTTCCTTTGATTCAACCGCAGAAAACTGTAGATGAAAAAATAAAAAAATCTGGTAAGAGAATGTCACTTTCTTGTGACAGTAATTATCTTATTTAAAGTGGGCAAAGAGCACATGAACATGAAAGAATCCTTAATCAAAACTAAGGATAAATTTAAGGTCTCTACTCTGAACAATAAAATTTTCCTTTGTGTATTTTTCTATACTTTTATATAGACAATCTACAGAGATACACTGCGATCTCACCTCAAACATGTAAATTCATTAGTGTCAGTAGGGAAGGGAAGGGGGAAAACGATTCACCTGTGGCGAGCTATCATCTGAAGGCTATAGATTGCTATGGTCTGGGAGACAGGACAATAAAAGACACGAGGGTGTTGCTCTATGTTACTCAGCCTCACTACAGAGCGCCCTTGTGTCCTGGAAACCTGTAAATGAAAGACTGCTGTTTGCTAGATTCAGGCACACATTAGGTCACTTCTCAGTTTTTGTATGCTATGCCCCTACTGAGGAGGCACCAGATGAGCTGAAAGACACGTTCTACGACCAACTTGCTGCAACGCTCATTCTGGCCGGCAAAAACGACCTAATTGTGTGTCTTGGAGATTTCAATGCTGTTAGCGGCACACTCAGGACCCCCCCATGACGTCATTGTTGGCCCATTTGGAAGCGGACTGGGTAATGATAATACAGAGAGAATGCTTGCATTCTGTAGAAGCAATCAGCTGCGTATATATCAGGTTCTTGGTACCAGAGGAAGAATATACATCGATACTCATGGTACTCAAACGATGGGTCGACCAAAAAAGAAATTGACCACATCTTGGTCAACACACGTTTTCGATCCATCCAAAATTGCAGAGTTTACCGCAGTCTGGAATTCTCATCGGATCATTATCCAGTAGTTGCGACGTTGAAACTACACATAAAAACCAAAAAGCACCCAACCACGGATGCCCATAAAAAATTCAATGTCTCTGCCCTCCGGGATCAATCCAAAGCTGACAACTTCAGTTCTGAAATTGAACGCCGGTTGGAAGCCAATACCAGCGATGAAGCTGTCCAAAACCCTGAGTGTTTGTGGAAACAGTTTAGAGAAGCCATAATCTCAGCGGCAACTGAAGTAATTCCCCCAATTCGCTTACCCCGCAAGAAATGGATTTCAGACGACACTCTTCAGATCATAGAACAACGTCGTTCTGCTCGACTTGCGGGCAACCTAGACCTATACCGGTCTCTTAACGGTGTAAGAAGACGTGCCATGAGGCATGACAGACAGGTATGGGCCAATCGTCTTGCTGACGAAGGTGAAAAGTATTTGGAGGCCAACAGACTTCAGGATGCCTTTTCCAATTTCAGGAAACTTAAGCCTGCAAAATCAAGGGCATTTTCAACAATCAATGATGCCCAAGGCGTTGCACTGACTGAAACAAACCAGAAATTGGAAAGATGGAAAAACTACTTCTCTGAACTGCTAAACAACTCCTCAACCAGCCCGCTGGTTCATATCCAATCCTCCAACGAGGAACAAACCCTTGATGAGCCAAATGGGAATGAAATCTATGAGGCCGTCAAACGCTTAAAAAATGGAAAATCTGCGGGCATCTGTGACATCAGCCCAGAAATGGTGAAATGTTCTTACCAAAAAATTGCTCCCCATCCATTGGAACTTTTCAGAACTGTCTGGATTTCGGAACAGGTGCCGTCAGACTGGAGAAAGGGCATCATCTTACCTATATACAAAGGCAAAAACTCAAAGCAAGAGTGCAGTAACTACCGCGGAATCACGGAATCATCCGTTCCGGGGAAGCTATTCGCCTATGTTCTTTTGAATCGTATGCGTCCATACATTCTAAAAAGCCGACGTAGAGAACAAAGCGGATTCACACCTGGGAGATCAACAATAGACCGCGTTTTAACACTCAACCTAATTGCACAGACGAGACGCGAGTTTAGACAGCCACTCTTTGCTGCTTACCTAGATCTCAAGGCAGCATTTGATTCTGTCGATAGATCTGCGCTCTGTAAGGCCTTTGATATAATAGGAATTCCGACAAAATGCATACGCATCTTCCAAGCCCTGCATACCAACACTGAAAGCTCCGTTAGATACGAAGGACTTCTCAGTGACTGGTTTACAATCCAGTCCGGAGTTCGTCAGGGGTGTGTCCTAGCACCTGACGCTTTCAACGTTGCCATGGACCAAGTCTTGGAGCATTCAACATGCCGGATGATGCTAGGAACTAGCATAGGTGAAGCAAAGTTCACCGATTTGGACTTTGCAGACAACGTTGTACTATTCTCGGAACTATATGGAGCTATTGAGTCAGCCCTCCAGATCTTTGAGTATGAAGCTTCCACGCTGGGTCTTAGATTAAATCCTTCAAAGACTAAGACCCAATCACTTAGCGATTTCCTCCCCAAACCTCCCGATATATGGATAAATGGGAGTCGCGTAGAATGCGTGGAAAAATTCACTTATCTTGGAGTGTCGGTTAACTCTTCTTGTGGCAGCTCCGAGGAGATTTCACGTCGAATAGCATTGGCCAACAACGCTTTCGGTGAACTAAAAAGCACTATTTGGTCCACAAGAATTAAAGAAAGTACTAAACTCAGACTATACAGTGCCTACATCTTACCAGTGTTGCTGTATGGCTCTGAGGCCTGGACCATGACAAAAAGGGACGCAAACAGGGTGGATGCATTTGGATATAAATGTCTCCGATCAATATGCAACATCCATTGGTCGGAGAAAACCACTAACAAAGCCGTCCTCAAACAAACCAACTGGATTCCAATTACTGACATGATCAGAAGAAGAAGGCTGAGTCTCTTCGGTCATGTTGTCCGACAGCCAGATGGTTCTGACACCAAGGATGCGCTATTCTCAATGCCTCCGAAAGAATGGAAAAGACCTAAAGGGCGTCCCAAACTAACCTGGAAAGCTGTCATTGAAGCTGACCTGAAACAACAAAATCTGGGTCTACATTCTGGTCGGCGGTTGGCAGCCGATAGGAAGAAATGGGTAAAAGTGGTACACCATGGTGCTACGCTCCCCTAGCTGGAGCCTGCATCGAAGTAGAAGAAGAATAAAGATAGTTTTGGCACCCAAATATCGTGAAAGCATCGAATCAGAAAATATGTGTATCGTCCCTACCCAAGTACGGTAATTTATAGGCAGCAATATGGAAAACCAGTAGACATAAACATGCATCAGAGCATATAAGCTGAACATACAATGTGTATTAAAGTTCTCTTAATCTTTTATTGTCATTAGTCCCCTCAATGCTGAAGAGGATGCAGAGATTTGCAGGTACAATATTATGTGTTTCATTACATTGTCGCACATAAAGAGTTTAAAATCATATACCAAAATCTGATCAATACAATTTTTTAGGTAAATTTGTCATTTTGAGAAGTTGTGATTCATATCTTTATCTCTCTTTCAGTGGATGTGACTCTGGATCCTGACACATCTCATCCAAAACTCATCCTGTCTGATGATGGAAAACAAGTGTCATGTGGAAACACTGAGCTTAATATCCCAGACAATCCAAAGAGGTTTGATTATTGTACTTATGTCCTGGCAAAAGAGGGATTCAGCTCAGGGAAATTTTATTTTGAGGTGCAGGTAATGGGAAAGACAGACTGGGATTTAGGAGTGGTCAGAGAATCCATTAACAGGAAGGGAAGTGTCATAGCAGCTCCTGAGGATGGATATTGGACTATAATTCTGAGGCATGAGGATCAGTATTTTGCTTTAGATTCTCCTTCTGTCCCTCTGTCTCTGCGAGTGACGCCTCAGGTAGTTGGTGTGTTTGTGGATTATGAGGAGGGTCTGGTGTCCTTTTATGATGTGGAGTCCAGATCTCTCATTTATGCTTTCACTGGTCTGTCTTTCACTGAGAAAATATTCCCATGCTTCAGCCCTTATGAAAATGTAGAAGATGAAAATGCAGCACCACTGATTATCTCAAATTTCTGAAAATGTATTTTACACCCAAATAATAATATTATGAAAATGACGTTTTAATGCTTTAAACACTGCTGTAAAATGTTCATTGTTTTTCTGAAGGGTCAGGAATGTTTGCTCAAGCCACATTCTCTTTCTGTAGCTGTGAAAGTAAAATTGCATGTGAAATGTTGTATCTAAACAATCATCTGTGTTAATATCTGTAATCAGAGATGAACGGGTCATCCAGTATGTCCAGTATGATCATCATGCATGCTTTTGAATCCATATTTCCCACAACCCCTGTTCTCTTTCCACTTTTTCAACGGTAGAAAAATGGGGATGAATATGATGCATTAACTGCCAAAACAGTTTTAAACAGCGTAGTTAATAATGAGTCTTAAAGTAATGATTTTAACTAGATGTTAAAACTTATGTGCAATTGCAAATATCATGTTAAAATATATGCAATAAAAATTGTGACAAAACATCTACATGATGATCTAACACATTCAATACAGAGTTACATTTTGATGTGCTTCATTCCGTGAGGAAAGATGGGAGGATCTATGACATCACTGCAGGTGAAATCTTCTATGTGAAGCGCTTTGAGCTCTGGAAAAGCGCTATATAAATGTAACATTTCTTCTTTCTTTCTTTCTTTCTTCAGTGGATGTAAAACTCAACTGAACAGTTTGGCAAAAAATGAAACCATTGCTCTTGCTAAACAACAGAACATGTATTCAGGCAGTCTAATGCACCGCTGAAAACTCACACACAGGTAAGTGATGGAAATATAAAAGATTTAGTTACTGGTCTGTTTCTGTATATAAATTATATTGTTATATATATATCAATCATTCATTTGGGTAAGACAACAGGTTTAATTGTGAGACTATACTCAGTGTTATTGAGTTTGCTTCAAAGAAATGTTATCTAAACTGTAGTAAGAGTAATCTTATGAGTTGTGAAATGTTTGATGTGTGGTGATATTTCACATGACTAAAGAAACAGGTTCTTGAACTTAAGACAAACTGAACTAAGGGATCACTCATGCTTTACATTTAGATTTGGTTTTATTCAAATGTTTTGAGTTACAAAAAAAGAGATTTATTTTAAATTTCAGAGATTTATTTTAAATTTTTTTTACTTGATTGTTGTTTCCCCTTTTGTTTGCAGTAATCTGTAATATGAAAATAAAATAAAATAATGAAAACCCTTTTTGTCAGGCGCTCATCTTTTAAGGTGTCAACACCATCATCCTCTGAACTGATGAACTGTAGCCACAGCCTTCTAGAGAATAGAAGAAAACTCTCGAGTGCCCTGCTGCTGATGCCATCTCCACACCTGAACACAACTACTGTTAAGGTAATATTTCAAATAAAGTGTGTGTGTGTTTATCATTAAAACGAATGGATGCAGACGATTCTGCGAAGATAGATAGCAAGATGCTACTAGGCCATCTCTGTGCTACTTATGCCATCTATTGGACATTATTGGTAGTGCATTACATTCACAGTCAATACAATTACCGGTGTGTATAATATAATGTACAGATAGACAGACACAATGTATATTGTATTACATCCTCAGTTTGTGCAACAAACTTCAAACCGAATTATATTGTTTAGTAGCAACATTTTAAAAGTGACATTTAATTGAGGAATCCAAATTTTCTTGATCTCTTGACATGTAAGAGTTCATTGTACTGTAAAAACATCCTGTAAGTCTCAGAACTCAAAATGTCCTTGTCAGTCCAAAAACGTTTATTGATTCCAAGCTCTGAAAACGACTAGTTTGGAACTTTTTCACACTACGACCGATTCAGATCTGCAGAATCAGATCAATGTCTACCAGTAATTGATTATATATTTGTCCCTGCCCACTTGCGGGTTAAGTGAGTACACAGGAGACACAGGACCACTGGACTAAAAATAACAGAAAGTGGTTCTTTATTTTCAACTACGTGAATGTCTCAGTAGAGCATTGTTTGTTTGTTTGATACATTTCACTGTGGTTTCTTTGGTAAATCAGTCACATTGCCACATGTCAGCAATCATGTTAATTCTAATGCCTAATCTGTGATCAGTGATTTCTGATGTGATTCATTTACATTCAGACGTTCTTTCTTTCAAAATCATTTATTGCTGTTTATGCATCAGCAAATGAAGTCAGTCACTAAATGATCAACTACACATTGTTTTTCTTAGTAGCATGAAAATAATTAAGTTATTTAAATTGTAATTAAATTCTATACAGAAAGCGATTAAAGAATGCTCCTTTTAAAATCGCTGCAGCATTTCATGTGACGGAAGATTTAAATATAATGCTATAATCAAGCTAGTTAATCTAGATCAGCTCTAATAGTAAAATCGTAGTAAAAAAATCTGAGAGTTCCACATGTAATACTTATTTCATATGGATGATGTTAACCGATCGTAGAGGTGGGCGTTTCACAGCACACACACCCCTTCAAAATCAGGGAACAAAATGGCTTTTTATAACCAATTAACCATCTTTTGATGAAGAAATCAAACTAACATTATAAGTAAACCTCATGAAACATAAAATAATTAAATATGGGATATGAAGTTCTTATGCCTCAGATATCACACATACACTCTACACGGTCTGGGCCTCAATGTAGACCGCAGGAATAAATCAATCTGTATAATCTTAAACAAATGCAGAGATTACCACAATCCCTAATCCACAGGGAAAATATAGTTTGTCCCTGTTTAATTCTACGCCTCCCAGTGATCTCAGTGCATTAGTATTTAACCGCAATATGCCACATGCTCGTCTCAAACCGCTCTTTGAATCTCTTGCGTTTTCTCCGTTCAGTGTGTCAATGCAGCAGTCTGTGTGAGTCTGTCTCTGCTGCAGAGTTTTGACTCACTGAACAGCTCTGCTATTTTTAGCCTCTGCAGCTAACACTCCATCAGGTTACAGCAAGCCTTGCCTTCACCACGAGGGCTGAACACCAAACCCAGAAGAAAGGACTGCTTCTGGAAAGATGCTTGTGAATGTCGTCTCTGTTAAATAGGAAGGGTGGGGATGGGTGGACACTTCAAAACAGTCAACCAACCTACCATAAAAACACCAGAGTGTGCCAAGCTCTGGCATTTTAAAGGGATAGTTCACCCCAAAAACTGTATAGTTAAGTAATCATTACTTGCACACCGTTGTGATTTTCCAAACATGAACATAACAATGAGAATATTCATGCAGCTCAGTTCCGTATAATGAAAGTGGATAGGGACTGTGACTGGCAAACTCCAAAAAGGACAATAAAGTACACAATAAAGCATAATAAAAGTGGTTTATATGACAAATATGCTCTTAAGTGCTCTTAAATCATAAGCTTTCTGTTCGGAGAAGCTTGGGACTTGTGTGTTCCACAGTTTTGGGTGAACTGTCCCTTTAAGAGTTTGCTTTTGCCTTCAGCCTTGTGTTCGAAGGAAACAGCAAAAAGCGCTGCTGCTGGACGAGGAGGCAGATGCAGATGTGAGGTCATTGGCCAAAAAAAGACTGTTCTCCCTGAGGACTATACTTTCACCAGCCAATAAACAGAACCCGATCCGCTCTGAGCGCCATCATTCCTCACTGCAGTCTGGTGTTTCTAGAACACGAGCACTTGGTGTTCTTTGTTTGATTTTCTGCTGAGTCATTTGGTCCCTAGACACTTCATCCTATGGCTGGATAGAGTACCTCTGTTTCTGCATTTATTCAAGGGACATTTCACTTAAAAATTAATATCTGTCATCATTTACTCATCTCATGTTGTTCCAAACCTGCAGGACATTCTTTCTTTTGTATATAATTGAGAGGTTTAGTCCAAAGTCCTTTAGTTTCCAAAGAGACTCGATCGCTTTATATGATGAACAGATTTTTTTTATTTAGGCTTTTAGATGCACAAGAACAAATGTTTGTGGAAGCTCAGATGTGTTGCATGACACACAAAAATGAACATCATTGGTTCTCGCATGTCAATCAAACATGCTTGATCTTTTGTTTACCGCAACTGATGTGTGTGTGTTGATTGATGTTTATTTGTGAATACATTTTACATTTATTCATTTAGCAGACGCTTTTATCCAAAGCGACTTAAAATTTGAGGAGTACAGAAAGCGATTTGTCCTGAGGATACAAAAGTACATAAGAGTGCTTACAATACAAAGTTTCGAACATTATATACACAAGTAGCACGAGCATTTATTGAATAAAAGTCTGAATTAAATCTGTTCATCATATAAAGCGATCGAGTCTCTTCAGAAAATTTGGACTAAACCGCTCAATTCATTTGGATTAGTTTTACAATTTTTTTATGAACTTTTTGAAGCATTAAAGCGGTAGTTGCGTAGCTGTCAATGGAGAGACAAAAAACTCTCAGATTTCATCAAAATATTTTCTTTGTGTTCCGAAGATGAACTAAAGTTGTGCAGGTTTGGAACGACATGAGGATGAGGACTTAATGACCAGTGTTGCCAGATTGGGCTCCTTTTGGTCACGTCCGACCGGAAAAAAATGCATTGGGCTGGTCGATAAAAATTGGGCTTGTTTTTGATGACAAACCCGCCCAAATTTCATATATAAATTCCATTAAAACAAGCGTACAAATGCATATAAATTCCACTAAAACAATTGCGTGTAGGTTCCCTCCCAACCCCCCCGTCAACAATTTTGGTCTTGGGCGGGTATTTATGTAAATAGGTGGGTTTTTTGCTGTAGTTGGGCTGGAAATCGTCAGTCCAATCTGGCAACACTGTTAATGACAGAATTTTCATTTTTAGATGAACCTTTCATTTGCTCGTCAGGCTATAAAATACTGTCCTCCAAACCCATGTTTTATACCTTAACTACAATAGTTCTTTCGGTGATTCACAAATACCTAGAAATGTTGTGGCTTGGCATTCAGCTCTCTGACTAACACTGACATTATTTGCAATGTGATAACTTCCTTGCTCTGTTTACTCATCATGCTAAGGGAACGGCGAGACAATACGTAACTTTCATTTTGCAAGAAGGTCATCTGAGGACTTGGAACAGAGGATGCAGTTATTATCCAGTGCATATATGCACCCTGTATGTGTTTTTCTTTGTAGCTCCTGTCAACATCTTCATCTATCAAACACTGGAGAGCTGGGTAATCAACTGTAGGGGATATTATTCGCCCCCACACTCTCACCGCCCAGCCTCTGACAGACCTTAAACAACCTCAGTCAGCGAGCTGTGCGAGATAAAATCCGGGCCCAGACACTGAATGACACCAGCCCTTCACAGACACACACTTGCACTGCCTCCTCCGCAACTTGAGGAGAGAAAGAGAGAGCCAGTTGCTAGGAGACACGGCCTCCAGTGCAAACACACAGCCATCTGTCTGTGTAAAGAGGAGACGTAGGGCAACTGAAAGGCTGGCACACTCCCTGGAACAACAGAGGAATGGAGAGCAGCCACCATCTTGTATTTTAAGCTCCTCCATATTGAAATAATGCTCTTTTTGTTAGAATGAGCCCACATCTAGATTCGTACCTCATTTGCAGTGTTGAAGGCAGGGCTGGAGTGTATCTGCTCATAAAGTTGGGACTGAATTTAATTTTTAAACTTTGATTTTAAGATAATGTCATTCCAAATCTGTAGGGTATTCTTTCTTCTGTGGAAAACAAAAGGAGAAGAGTAGCAGAATGTCCAAGCTGGTCTTTTTCATACGATGAAAATAAATGGGACCTTGTGAGTCAAGCTGTGTAAATGACCAAAAAAGTGAATCACATGACTTGTGCCCTGTTTTAAGTCTTTTTAAAGGGATAGTTCACCCATTATGTCATCATTTACTCACCTTCATATCCTCCCAAACATATATGACATACCTTTTTAGGAAGAAGAAAATGTTTTAAGTTTTTTTTATCCATACAATGGAATCAGTGGTAACCAACATGAAGGTAAAATGATGACAGAAATTGAATTTCTGGGCTCACTATCCAGTTTTGTGAAAGGGAAAGAAATTTAATGTAGTATTTGCTAGAAAAAAAGAAAAGAAAACATTATGAAATCAATCAATATTTCAGTTTTATTGACATTTTATATCAATGTTGATGGGAGTCCCAATAATATCACAATCCTCTCATCGTCCATTTATAAAATACACTACAGTTACAAAAGTAGTAAATTTTGGTGTCCAGACATAAAGCGATAACAAATGCAACAACGTAATCCCTGACACAGATGAAAAGTAGTTATGGTGAATAAATACATTTATGCACATATACGTTACCATGTGTCAATCAAACGTTTGAGTCAATTAAAGGAGCTTGTTTTTCCACTTTACGCAACCAGACGTGCCATTTTCTGCACCCAAGCCAAAAAAAAGCCTTTTTGTTGTTGTTAGGTCAACAGATTTGCAGTTGGGTCTTTGGTGATTTTTGCAGTCAGTAAAGTGTCATTTAGTTGTCTTGGGTATAGAGGAGCTATGATTAGCATTTTTAATTTTGATTTTAATAACCTAATGGATAGGCAGTGTACGGTCTCGTCTTATGTCCTCATTCCCCAAAGTGTGTCCATTAACACGCAAGAACAGTCAGTACAGACTAACACCATGAAACTGGGACCAGCACAAACTGTTAGAACATGGAACACAGACACAAAGATGTCCAGATTAAACACCTTGTAAACTGCTATACACAAAGGTTTACATTCACGTAGCTATACGCACGTTTCATCCAAAATCATTTAGATGGTCGTTTTATGCATGTCAGTAAAGTTCACTTTACCCTTCCTAAGGTGCGGTCACATTAGTGATATTTCAGTAAAACTTTGCTATCAAAACAGGCCCACTGTCTGTTATCAAAAGCCAATAGCGTAGTGATGTATGAAACCGTTCACACATCAGTCACTTTCAAACCAAGCAGTGTTCAGTGCAGTGAATTCCCATGACCAACTTTTTCACCCTCACGTGAAACTCCCAAACATATGGATTGAAATTGTCTGCAAAATTTCGCTGAGCAATAGTAAATGTGGCAGCATCTTCAGACAGTTTAAAGGAGTACAGTGATCCCTCGTTTATCGCGGTTAATGTGGACCGGAACCCCCCGCGATAGATGAAAGTAGGATGTAGTAGGATCAGCCAATCAGATCACGGGATACATCCACTCAGGCTCTCATTGGTCGATCTCGCGCCGGGAACCAATCACGTGCTTATCTGAGTGTCCGTGTGTGTGTACAAAGCCTCTGAGAGAGTTTCTCTCTTTGTCTGGCATCCTGGGAAACCGTTTCTCTCGTATCACGATGAAGTAACGCTGCTTTCCGTAATACGCCTGCCGATATGGCGGTATTTTTTTATTTTATTTTTCGATAAATATTTTTGAAAAAAACGCAATGTATTGAGGCCGCAAAACTTGAACCGCGAAGTGACGAGGGATTACTGTAGTTCTTATAGTAGTTGTCATTTTTTGATGAACTACTCCTTTAAGCCCTCTGTGTTGGTTCATCAGAGATCCCTGCATGCCAAGTCTCCTCGCAGGCGCAGATGGTGCTAACCTCAGCTGAACTCGGATAGCTTCTCACTGACACAAAGTGGAGAAAGCCCCATCAGCTCGGCGAACTCGTGACCCTGATCCTGCCAAGCACAACGTGCCCTCTGAGCCCTGCCTTATGTCATATACGTGTATGAATAGACCCGCTTGTAGTATAAACAGTCGGGCTGAGATGAGCGTGAGAGCGTATGCTGTTGTTTTTACACACATATGTCTGTACACCTTGTGTATGCATTCATGTATCTGTGTGCTCCCATGTGCCAGGGCAGACACACACACACATATGCGCGCTCTCTCCTCCAGACACACAAAGCCCCCCCCGGGGCGGCCCGCTCTCCTGATTTCGGTCCAGCTAGAGGCGTGTGTGTCAGCAGGAGATGGAGGGTAGAAGAGGGTTTAAGAGGGTAATGGCAAACCAAAGTCAGTCATTCACCCGCGCATTCACCATCCACCCGTCATCAGCTTGCTCTCTCCGGGACGCTCGCTCAGTCCCAGCCGTTGTCCTTGATCATGTGGGCGAGCTCGATAATGAACTTGCCCTCCTTGTACTTCTGACTGCTCTCAAAGGCATGTTCCTGGGGGCAGGAGGAGATCGAGAAACGATATTGACCGCAAGGCTTGGATGTGAAACTCGTCATCATTTATGGGTCAGTGACAGATTGTTCACAATAAAAAGGAACAATCTTTCATCGTTCATGTTGGTTTTATTTAGTTTGAAAAAAGTTTCATGCCATTTTCAACAAAAAAAGCTTACAAATGAGTGACTCCAAAAATTATCATGTGGTGTAACCAACAAATAAAATAACCGTTTTCCTTCCACCTTGTATACATGAGTTTACAAATCTTAATTATTATTTTCAAGGCAAAAATTATCTTTTTAAATATCAGGAATTATTAATTCAAAATATATTATACTTTTTGAGGATTGGCCCCACATGACAAAAGTATGTTCCCATTAAGTTAAGTTTAATGTTCTTTGAATCCAGTTTTTTATTTAATGTTTTTACCAACATTTTCTTGATTATAAGAAAGTTTAGGGAACGTTCACTTTAATTTCTTCATTTTGAAAATGTTATATGAACGTTCCTTTTGAATGTTCTCTAAACATTCTAAAACAAGTAGTAAAATTTTAAAAACATTAGACCAACATCTGACTAAAACGTTTCAGGAAAAAAAGTTCCAGGAACGATGTATAAATATTGATAACGTATTTGTTAAAGACCAGATAACTTTGTATGAACATTCTATTAACGTTACTGGAAGAACGTTAGTTCATAACTATATGAGAACCTTGGCAGAACGTTAGCTAAAGTTCTGAGAACTTTCCCTTTTAACTGGGCTAGCCTTGTCCCATCATAAAAAGGTCAAATCATGACTATCCGCAGGTGTCTCTATGACATAATTTCAGATTTTTTATTCATACAACTCACACATGTTGGTTGGAAGACAATTTTGTTTAAATTATGCCATAAAGTTTATTTTCAAGAATTTCATTCCTTTAATTATTTTATCAGGACAGTTGTATCACTGAAATTCATGACCTTACACCCCTGCTTTTTTTATTATTAAAAACATGCCCATCATAGAAGAGGTGCAGTCAAGTCATTGCACAAATGCTGTTTCACTGCAGCGGTTAATATTCGTCCTTTCTTTTTATAGCTGATGGATGCAGGCAGCAGGGAGCACTCATCAGATTTCTGGAGAAGGGCACTAGGTCAAGCTTCTCTGAAACGTCTGCATTCGCACTGACATAAATATCTGCCGTCTTTATAAATAACCAGGCCACTATGGGAACGTATACTTGTTTGTGTGCATATTAGTGCTTGAATCGCTCCAGACTCCATGTCAAGGGCGACCGGAAATGCACTAGCCCCGAAAAAAACAATCGGCATGCGACGCAGCTGCTGATTAAAAATGGACACCATGCAAAGAATGTGTCCTGCTTAGACAAGCCTTTATGAGCAAGCTTGAACCCGCGAAGCCATGCATATTAACATTGAGCTGTTATCTAAAAGTGATCGTGACTCTGGTGACTTTTTTGGTCAGTGTCAACATGCAAATACAGCTGTAAGTACACTATAAGCTTTAAAGGGATAGCACACCCAAAAATGACAATTCTGGCCTCAATTCTCAATCTCATGTCATCCAAAACTGTATTTTTGGACCCCATTGACTTCATCATATTGACAAAAAGAGTTTATCTTCTTTTGTGCTCCACAGAAAAAGTCAGAATTTTCATTTTTGGGTGAACTAATCTCCAATTATAATGTTAGCCAAGTGTCTCGCACATAATTTATAATTGAGTTTTCTATCTTTTGCTACTGTACATTTAAGTGAATGACCTATGTTATGAGGTGATGTCATGTTCAACTTTCCATGTGTTGCGAACGTTTTCTTACATATTTCCACCCCAGAGTGGTTTTGCAGTTTTCGCAGTAGATGTCTGCCACTGCATGAAGCCCCGTGAGCAGAACCCTCTCCTCTGCAGGGCCACATCCCACGTTCACCCTGAGAGACCAGTGAGACACAATCACGTGACATGAACAGAGATAATACACTACCGTTCAAAGATTTGGGGTAAGTTTAAGGTCAAAAATATTTTACTCATTTATAATGCTACAAAATATTCCTATTCCAAATAAATGCTTTTGTTTTGACCTTTCTATTCATCAACAAATCCTTAAAAATGAAAAGCAGCACAACTATTTTGATAATAATAAGAAATGTTTCTTGAGCAGCAAATCAGCATATTATAATAATTTCTGAAGGATCATGTGACACATTTGGCATCACAGGAATAAATTACATTTAAATGATATCAAAACAACTATTAAAGTGTAATAAAATGTCTCACTATTATTCTTTTTACTGTATTTTTTACCAAACTTTTCAACGGTAGTGTATATGCACTCCTCAAACTCCTTCAAATAACATGAATGCCATGTAAAACAAATATCCATGTGGAAACAACTTACACAGAGTTGAACAGATAAGCTCTGCCCTGACTTCCTTGAAAGGACTAAAGGAAAAAAGAGAACTGCATGTGATATCACACTTAAAAGTTAATCTGAAAAGTTAATCTGAAACAGACCAGCTTTTCATCCATGCAGAACTCATGTGACATTAAACAGCATCTGTTGATCTTCCAATCTGTGCGCTTCTCATATGCTTAACAAACATGTTTGTTCACGTCCTGTTCTTGCGCTTGTTGCCAGGTCGTAATTTCCCAGCTCATGAATCACCTTGGAGATGAGCTCATCGTGGTTGGCGAGGTGTGCTCTGCAGTGGATGCAGCTGTAGGTGCGGTGGCAGCTGGGCAGGTACGCCTGGAAGGTTTTGGAGCGCGTCATGGTGACCATGGGCCGGGTCGGCGGGCGGTGCAAGAAGGGGCTGCCGGCCCAGTTCGGCTCACATGGGAAGCACCGCAACACACAGGTGAGGGCCGTGGTGGGGCGGGGTGGGAGGTATACACCTGCACACACAGCAATGTCCTGGGATGAGTATCACAGCTGTATGGATTGCGTTGCACTCTTTGTGTGAACGACCTCTGAGTTAACCAGTGCCGTGAGTTTGAGGCAGATCTATCTGTTGAACAAGGTTAGATTACTATTGCTCAGAGTAGGGTTAGAAACCAAGAACCAGCTCTTAATCTGAATGTACAACGCAAATGTACAAAGTGTGAATCATTCAATTCTTAAATGAATGAGGCGCTTTTTTGTGCAAATATAACCATACAATGCAACCATTGTAATCGAAATGATCACTGAACAAATGACCTATTTTAAGTAAATCAAACGCATACATCTAACAACTTAAAGCTTATGGGATTTAAATCAATGTAGTTACTGACTGATTTCTCATTTGACAACATTTAGTAAAAGCGGTATATCCGCAGAAGTGTTACTAGTATCTGATTTCTCATATACAGTATAATGTCAATACAATGTAAAGAGCTCTGGCTCTTGTTTTCAGGGATTTTGTTCCGTTGTTGTCGCTTGTAGAATGTGGCGGATGGTTGCTGTGGAATTTGTCCCGCCCCTCCTCCACTGGGATTGGACGGCGATGAGCACAGTTTTACACAAAGTTGAACATTTATCAACCAAGTGTATGGAAGCCCATTTCTGCCACATAAGAAAAAAAAGTTGCGCATGAAAACTCGAAATTGCGACATACTTAAGTCTAAATTATGAGATAAGTCGAAATTATGATATAAAAAGTCCTAATTATGACTTGCTAAGTCGAAATTATAAGATAAAAAGTCGAAATTAATTTTTGAGATTTCATGCACAATTTTTTTTTCTTATGTGGCGGAAATGGGCTTCTAGTGTCCTAAAATGTGAAGTGTCCTAAAATGTGAAGCCAAAATATTTTGATCACCCCCGGTGGTTGGCTGCAGTATAGGTCTTAAACCCCGCCCTCTTCATGTGATCGAATGGAACATGAGCCAAACTAAAATCCAATTACACTTCTAATTATTTCCCAATACATTTTGTTGTTTTTAGCTATTTGATGCTGTAAAAACAGGGTGTAACGTCATGATTGACAGCTGTGCTTGTGGTTGAGTGTTCTGGAGCGGGAGTGTGGGCGGGACGTTAATGCCATGACTCAACCTCAGGATCACTACTAATCATAGACATAATCAGCAACAACCGTTATTGGGATATTTTGGCTTCATTTTTCTACAGTGAGAGAAGTGGAGTTGTGTTGTCAATTTTTTTAATGGTCTAAGAGTCCTCAAATGTTGAGCACTGCGAGGACGCTCAGTTCCTGGCATTTTAAAAATTGAAATTCCATTGAAAAAATTGGAAACACATCTATCAATAGATAGATAAAAAACACTATTGGATACACGGCCGTAAAAACACCTTTTCTGAGAACTGTTTTTATATGTATTAATTTAAATGATCTCATCATTTGGCAACGGAATTGTAATTTCTTCTCAACTGTTTTCTTCCTGAAAAATACTAAAAGATGGAACCGTTAATGGAAACGTTGAGGAATCGGATTTGTTAAGAGGAATCAGAAGTGGAACTGAAAATGTTCAATTTCTTATGATTCCAGACACTAAAGCACCAAAACCTTAAATCCAGTATTGTAGCTGTTAACTCATTTTCATTAATTGAAATGAAATATAGGTACTACAATAAATACAAATAGAATATAAATAATACTAAATCATCACTGCTTAAATCATGAAAGGTGTGCTGTTATTTTTCTAAGCGATTAGAGTAGATACTTTTGTGTAAGCTCTTTTAACTTGGGCCAGAAAGTACTACATAGCAACACTCTCACACTCAACTTAGCAACAGCATAGTAATGCCTTGGCAACCACCCACTACACCTTAGCCTCATGATGGCCACTTTCATACACTCTTTCCATTTTGTTGACTAGTGGTGCAGAAATCGCACACCTCACCTTTAAGAATTGCCAGTGGTTAGCAGCTGATTTTATGTACCAGTCTGATGTTTATTATTACATTACTCTACCAGTCAGAAGGCTTTGCTGAGGCAGGGGTGAGCATGTCTTAAGAGTCCAGAGCAAAAAAAGGCCGCTCTTATGTTCTGTCCATTGTTTCCCCTTCAAAGCGTGGGGCTGGGGAATAAAGAGGCTACTGATGGTTTGAAGCGCTTTCCCACACAAACACACAACTGTCGGCTGGGGCAAACGCACACTTGTATTCGTCCACAAATAAACTCTTGCATTCTGGTGACCCGCTCTCACCCTACTTCCAAACTCTGACCCATGCGGGTATTTTAGGACTCAACAAGTTTGTTCAGGACATGATGCAGAAAAAGACCCATGGTGTTTTCTTACAGTTTACCATCAACCAAACGATGCACTTTGCGACACTGCTATAACTACATAATAGATGAGATAATGGATTTCTCTTTCTCTTTGGGAGAGACTAAGTGGCTTTTATTTGTTCAAAGTTAATACGAGTTCTGTCTGTATATATTTAAACTGAAATGTAAGATGTTTTGTAAGGAAACATCAATAAATTATCAGAAGACTGGAAACCTAATGGTTTTTGCAGCATTTCAGGAAGATAAACTTTCCTTTTCCCTCAACGCTGAAGGAACTATAAAATATAAAAGAGTAAGAAATTATAAAATCCTTTTATTGCTCTGGAATGTTTTTTACAACATGTTTTCTTGGGATTTTGTGTTCTTATTCACACAGCTGCAAATTGAATCCAGGTTTTGTATTGCCATAACAGGCGGATCGATAAAAGCGAAGGGAGAGAGTCTCAGTATGACAAAAACACATGATCCGTTTGCTGATCCGTAAACGCTGATGAAACTTCAGGCATAACCAGTTCAAATACCAATCACTGATCCGTCACAAAGCCGGACAAAAAATGAACTTTCTTATAAGAAGCCTTATAGTAATTGTTTGTAGATTTCAAGAGATTAAACTAGGGTGATAGAGGCCAGAAGATTCAATCAGATTTGCTAAGCTTTGGTTTTTAGTGTCTGCATAGAAAAAAACACTACTAAAGATCCTAAATACCAGCTTTGAAGGAGTAATAATTCTGTAATAATTTCTTAACCCTCATGTTGTTCCAAACCCATTTACTCTTTTCCCATGGAACACAAAAATGGATCTTTAACAGTTTAATGCAGCTCTTTCCTGAACAACAATTTGTCTGTCATGCTCCAAATGGAAAAAAAGCTACATAAATGTAGTCCCAAATGAGCGCAATCACTCTGTAGCCCAAGACTGGTTTCCTACTGAAGCCAAGCAGGGTTAAACCAGGTCAGTACCTCCTGGGAAAACTAGATTGCTTCTGGAAGAGGTGTTAGTGAGGTCAGCAGGGGGTGCTCACCCTGTGGTCTGTGTGGGTCATAGTGACAGGGACATTATAATGTGAAAAAAGCACAGTCCAACAGATGAGATGTTAAAACTGAGGTCCTGACTCTCTGTCATCGTGAAAGTCAAACAATAAGAAAACAAACACAAGTCAGAATCAGAACAAAAAGAAAAATCAATCTCTCCCGCTGTGCAGCAGCACGTCCCATAAGAAGCGATTCTACAGGTGTTGATCATCGGATGAGATGAGAAGAGCCCGCCCTCATGACAGCACAGCCAATCACGTCGTCTTGCATGATTGACAGGTCAGACAGCCTATCAGCGCCAGCTGTCAGAGTGATAGTACAAGCGCCAAAGACAACAACCCTCGCAAGAAAGAAAAACAGAAAGAAAATACCGCAAAAAAAATAAAATACTCCTTATGTAACAACAGACAACACAATTTCTTCTGAAGCTATACCCTTTTTTTGCATTAAGATGTTTACTTTGTGTTCCACGAAAAGGAGTAACACTGTAAATAATGACAGAGTTTTCATTTTTTGGTGAACAGTATCTTTAATTTAGTTAATTTCCCTCTTAAATAATATCCAGAGGTTACCGTAGTCAGCCGAATCCGGTCCATATCCAGATCAGATGGTGGACCTGCACCAAGACACGACCAAAACGCATCCCTGAATGTCAGCAGAGATCCTGTCAACTAGACAATCCCTGTGAAGGCCTCGTCCATTCAACAGCCATCGGCATAGATCCTCAGCAAAGACCACAAGAACCAGACAAGACCACAGACCTATGACCAGCTTCGTCTCCATAGTGCCGTGATGAATCTGATCTTCAAGCAAAAGGAACTGGATGAAATATGTGAATGCTACTGATCCACAATCTGATTTCTGACTTGTGATGCAGCCTGAATCAGAGCCACACTGTATTCGGGACACTTAATATTCAACAACATTATTGATCTGACGTTGTTGTACGAGAACTGACCTGAGCTGGACAATGACATCTCTGTTTTCTCCAAAACTGCTTTATAGATGAAATGAACTAATTTAATAATTGATGATATTTACAACTGAACTGAATCAACACTGACTTTAGCCAAACAATGACACTATTTTCTTTCAGAGCAGCTGTACAGCCGAAATGAACTCTTGAATCATTTTCCTGTTATCACTGTAGAGCTGCTTTGAAACAATCTGTATTGTATAAAGCGCTGTATAAATAAAGGTGACTCGACTTAGCGTCTCCTGCTGAATGCTCTGATGCATTTGTTGTGACAGAAGCACTCATCACTTCAAGGCCTGTGCAACACAAGGACCTTCCTTATGTAACTAGAGCAGCGCTGATGGGGAAAACAGCAGCAACAGAAAGAGGGGGAAATGTGTATCCTTGTGTTGCGTCCCATCCTTCACTGGCTCTCCAGCCTCTAGCGTCTTATTTAACAGTCTTTTTGCATTTACTGTAATTACTTTGAGATAGGATTCCAAATCTGCACTTCTGATATGATTACCCCCCTCCCACACACACACACACACACACACACACACACAACCTTACTTTTTAAAGATATAATTTTGGAAAATGGTATAATACGATGTTACATCATAGCAAATGATTAAACAGGCCCTGTAATTTCCTGAGTAGGTCATGCAAATTAAAATGTTCTGCTTTTTGTGATTATCCATTTCTGATGGCTTGTATTTGCATTCATAACCGCAGTTTATCATGCAAAGAGTGTCACAGTATAATACCATGGCTTAAGACCTGCAGGAAATACTATTGAAAAATGTAATCCCTGGAGACCGGAATGGATTTGACAGTGTTTCAGAAATTACTTGTCAGCATTCGAGCGCTTTGAATTCGATCATGTAAGAGTGACAGAGCTTGTTGAAAATAAAACCGTAATCAATTCTTATTATGGTCTCATGCAATAACTCAATGTTTGAGTGCTGTGCTGGACTAAACCTGATTCACTGACAGCAGACACTATGTGGGGCTGGATTTCAGCCACTCTGCACTACTGGCACTGTTTCCTCCTGGAAGCCCAAGCATGCTTTCAAATTTGACCCCTGATAACAGAGTAATAAACAACATTTCAAATGTAACAAAAACAAAGAAAGAAAGTACAAGTTTTTTGAGCCTTATACAACATACTGGAGCAAATCGTTAACATTTAACATGGCAGTAAAATATGAGACTTGTTGAAATATCACTATCACATCTAAACATGTTTATAACTCAACCTTCTGCTCAATGCTGCAGCTCTATCAACTCAAACCCATCCGTACTGACTAGTTAGGGAGCATACAAAGTTTTAAAACACAACCAATATAATAAGCTCATGACGTGCAAATGATATTTGTCTATTGTATTTTATTAAATATTAGATAACATTCAAATATTCTAAATATCAAATATTTAAATTCAATTCAGTTAAATAATCTTATGTTTATGCAGAATATTCTATTAAAGATTCAATGAAAATATTTGAAATAAATACATTACATTTTTAATCCATTCTGTTCTATTAAACGATTAATTGTATTTATACAGAATATTCTATAACATTTTATGGCATGTTTTAAATATAAAATATTACTGAATATTCCATAAAGTTTTAGGTAGTGAATGGTTAATCATTAATTCACAAATAAAGATTTAGTATCACTTTATTTCACAGTGTCCTTGGGTGCATTTAGTTACTATAATAATAACCTCTATTAATAAGGCATAATTACATGCAACTAACCTAAATCAAACCCTAACCCTATAGTAAATACATGAAGTTCAATGCATAATTACACTGAAACGTGTAAATATGATCCTTCAATATGCCCACTACTCTTTTTGAACATATATTTGTTTAATATAACGTATTTAATAGCCAGTAGGTCTGTGATCAAACAATGTTTATCTCCTGGAGAACTCAGACGTGACGCAGACTGGATAAAGTGCACACTAAAGCTGCTATTAAGGCACAAATGTCTTAGTTCGTGGCTGATCGCACTTACATGCCATGCATACGGACCGATTAAGGAGATAAGTATCAGAAATGATCCATGTGCGACTGCTGATGCTGCAGTGATGCTGACGCTGCTGGTGGATGCGATAGTGGAGGTGTTTGATAAACAAGCCTCAGCAGCATCACTGCGGACCCGCAGCATCAGCATCAGCATCACACCATCTCCAGCAGAGCAACGCCATCAGCTGACATCATTTACATAAAGCAGACGACACTATCAAACTTACATGTTAAGACACACATTTACCTTTGAAAAGAAGAAAACGGGGTTGGGAAACGGTGGCACGCGCTCCTCTTCCCTTTAAGTAACTCAGGATTTACAGCAAACTTTGCGTGCGCATTCCCGTCAGGACAAATTCCTTCTCCCGCTTCGCTCGCAGTCGCTGTAAACTAAGTTTTGTATGGGCACGATCCCACTGTGTATCACCTACAGGGTGACTGACAACTCTTTCCACCAATCACTAAGACGCAGAGGCATAGCAACACTACGTTGATTGGTCAGAACGAGAAAAAACAACCAATCATAAATTGGGCTGGTATCTACCTGAGACTCCAGCTGAGTTCAGGCAGAACTTATGTTGAAAATCTAATTTGTTCGACTAGTGCACGTTTTACTTGAAGTAAATGGTACAATAGATTGCACTGTATTCGTTCGGTGTAGAAATGTACAAATATAACTATGCGACTGTATTGTTTATCTAAACTTTGTAAAAACATATTGAACTCGTTAGAGAATAGCAGGAAAGGTGTGTGTGTGTACACACACACACACATACATATAACTCAAAGAAACCTAAACGTAGTTGAATATACGGTTGTACACGTTTTGATATTACTTACATTTATATTAAAGTGAGATATTAACATGGAGTGCTTTATTTCAACCATTTTTCATTGGTTTGAGCAAGTTTTAGTTATCACAGTGCGCCCTCTTTTGGTCAAAATGTGTGTGTGTATGTGTGTGTGTGTGTGTTTGGCTTATAGGCACAATGTGTGAAGGGTTGTATTTACTGTTGTACGTTTAGTGGGGGAAAATAAATCAATTAATTAATGAGCGTTTGAAAAATGTGCTTTATCTCTTAATCTAAAAGTCCTTTCAAAGCCACAAAAGTGCCCGTAGTTTAATAAACAGCTCAAAATGTACAAGCATTTTATTGGGGTATTTAATTTCTTTGAAAGCACATAACACAAAGGCAAGATGGTCTAAATTCATTTATAAAATAAATTTAATGGCAGTATATTCACAAATCCAACACAGAACTGTGCTGCTGAAACCATTAGGCTCTATAACTAATCTCTGAATTCATCTTTATAGTCTATTATCACTTCAAATTTGACAGTACATTGACTTCACACACATCAACTGAAAGTGGCTTGGAGAAATGGCAGAAAATTAAATATAACACAAGGTTGAGAGCTACTATATCTGTATATACTTCACAAAAGGGAGGGAAACATTTGAACTCCACAAATACTTAATCATTGAGGATGTCAATTTTGAATGTCCTGTATTTCATGTGTTCAACAAGTGAAACTAAACCGTAAAACATTTCAAAAGTTAAAATCTTTTCAAAAATACATTCAAATCACATGACCACACACAACTTTCATTAGTGTAAAACACAAACAACCAGAAAAAGATTGAACAAACTTGACTGACTTTGTTTCTCATGATCACAAAACCTTTTGACCTAAAGGCTATTGCTTCAATACTTTACCTACAGTTTACTTAAAAGACAAATATAAAATTTCCCTATAAATGATCTTTTCTAACTTATTTATATATAATAAAGTATTTTGAATTAGTTGAAAGTGTTTGAATGAATATTAAAGGAGAGCAGAACCAGGTTTTGAAGCAGCTTAAATATGAGTTTTGACTACTTTAATATAGTAACTGCAAAAAAGTAATTATGAAGATCAAATTGGTGTCCAAACTTCTGACCGGTCATATATTTAACTAAACACTTTAAGCAATAATGAGGCATCTTTTAAAATTCACAATCTCTTACTGTCAAAAGAAACAATTTATAAACACAAAAAATATACACGTCAATCAAACAACATAGTGCTGAAGAAACGAAAAATTTGAATCACCAATGCCCTCAGATTTTTGGTCTGTCAACAATCCAACAATACACTCTTAAAAACTAGTATTTATTTCAGTGCCTTGGGAAAAACCTCAGCAGCTTCAGTATTGTCATTTAGACAATTAACTCTTTAGTGAGTCTTATTGCAGAAACTGGTGCACAGCAAGTACCCGTGGGATGTACATCCTCACACTGTGATGAAACAATCAACTGCCAATCAACAATACAATGAAAGTGCAAATAGAGTAAATTTCACAGAAATGTAATGGCGATCATGACATCACCCTAATATAATTAATAATTCAGTATAGTCTCTTATAAGTCCTCCAGCAATTTATGGAAAATGTCTATTGCTATGAAGGTAAAGATGCAGAATGATTTCATGACATCCATTTTGCTTTAAAACGGCTCTGATGCTGAATTTCTGATTAATGCAGAACTTATAGCTGCCACTTCTACACTCAAGGACATAAACATCAAATAATGTTGGGTAATTAAAAGGCCCATTCTGAGGCCAAGTTTTGCCGACAAATCATATTGATTGTATACTTTGGACTTAAGTTTTATTTAAAGGTGGTAGCGTAGTTGTTTTTCTCCATGAACTCCTTTAGTTTGGTGGGATAGTCTGTCATCACCCCTGTAGCCCCAAGGTCAAAGGCACGTTTAAAGTCCTCCTCGTCGTTCAACACCCAGATATACACCTGTGGTTGTAAAGGAAAAAGGAAAGACCAGTGGAAAAGTCCCATGATTACATTCCAGACAAGAATGAAATTCCATTCAAAGCTACTGCCATCTGCTCATGTACATCATAACACTTAACCATAAAGCACATGTGGTGCTTATGGCCTAAATCTCATTTGACGATAAGGACTCACCTGTATTCCTCTGCCCGTCAGATGATCGAATAAAGCTTTTCTCATGAGGAGCCTGAAAATACATCCAAACAAATCTTTTGTTTAAAAAAAAAAAAAAAGTTGGATCTCCTCATCCAAACAAAATTTTTGTTTGTCTGAGGAGCTTGATAATTAATTTACCTTTTTTTCAATTACATATCACACACACATATATATATATATATACACACACATTTCTTTACAATCGCTAATTGCAAAATTTCTCAATAATTTGGTCGTTTTTTTTAACTCTTCACACAGTTGACCCTAAATCTTCACCCTAACCAACTTTCAGTTTGACACATCAGTTAAATTCACAATTAAAAATGCACTAAAACTACCAAAACACTGCATACATGCATGTATGCAACCAACAAACAAACATTGTCAATGAAAAAACCCAGACCTAAAAAACCTCACTAACATAAAGTTGTATTATATAATAATATCTTCTGTCAAATCTCTTTACAAAACAAGAATGACACTCTTAACTGCTTAATAATTCACTGTACAAAACTATTACCCCTTTTGAAAGGATCTAATGAAATTAAAAGACTGACAATTGTGTAGGTGTTCAGTTACATCTAGTTGCTTTGATAGTATTTGATTTTTTATATTCAAAATACATTAAAATATTGTATTACTGTAGAAATATTGCAAATTCTTATCACAGTGCGCCCTCTTTTGGTCAAAATGTGTGTGTGTATGTGTGTGTGTGTGTTTGGCTTATAGGCACAATGTGTGAAGGGTTGTATTTACTGTTGTACGTTTAGTGGGGGAAAATAAATCAATTAATTAATGAGCGTTTGAAAAATGTGCTTTATCTCTTAATCTAAAAGTCCTTTCAAAGCCACAAAAGTGCCCGTAGTTTAATAAACAGCTCAAAATGTACAAGCATTTTATTGGGGTATTTAATTTCTTTGAAAGCACATAACACAAAGGCAAGATGGTCTAAATTCATTTATAAAATAAATTTAATGGCAGTATATTCACAAATCCAACACAGAACTGTGCTGCTGAAACCATTAGGCTCTATAACTAATCTCTGAATTCATCTTTATAGTCTATTATCACTTCAAATTTGACAGTACATTGACTTCACACACATCAACTGAAAGTGGCTTGGAGAAATGGCAGAAAATTAAATATAACACAAGGTTGAGAGCTACTATATCTGTATATACTTCACAAAAGGGAGGGAAACATTTGAACTCCACAAATACTTAATCATTGAGGATGTCAATTTTGAATGTCCTGTATTTCATGTGTTCAACAAGTGAAACTAAACCGTAAAACATTTCAAAAGTTAAAATCTTTTCAAAAATACATTCAAATCACATGACCACACACAACTTTCATTAGTGTAAAACACAAACAACCAGAAAAAGATTGAACAAACTTGACTGACTTTGTTTCTCATGATCACAAAACCTTTTGACCTAAAGGCTATTGCTTCAATACTTTACCTACAGTTTACTTAAAAGACAAATATAAAATTTCCCTATGAATGATCTTTTCTAACTTATTTATATATAATAAAGTATTTTGAATTAGTTGAAAGTGTTTGAATGAATATTAAAGGAGAGCAGAACCAGGTTTTGAAGCAGCTTAAATATGAGTTTTGACTACTTTAATATAGTAACTGCAAAAAAGTAATTATGAAGATCAAATTGGTGTCCAAACTTCTGACCGGTCATATATTTAACTAAACACTTTAAGCAATAATGAGGCATCTTTTAAAATTCACAATCTCTTACTGTCAAAAGAAACAATTTATAAACACAAAAAATATACACGTCAATCAAACAACATAGTGCTGAAGAAACGAAAAATTTGAATCACCAATGCCCTCAGATTTTTGGTCTGTCAACAATCCAACAATACACTCTTAAAACTAGTATTTATTTTAGTGCCTTGGGAAAAACCTCAGCAGCTTCAGTATTGTCATTTAGACAATTAACTCTTTAGTGAGTCTTATTGCAGAAACTGGTGCACAGCAAGTACCCGTGGGATGTACATCCTCACACTGTGATGAAACAATCAACTGCCAATCAACAATACAATGAAAGTGCAAATAGAGTAAATTTCACAGAAATGTAATGGCGATCATGACATCACCCTAATATAATTAATAATTCAGTATAGTCTCTTATAAGTCCTCCAGCAATTTATGGAAAATGTCTATTGCTATGAAGGTAAAGATGCAGAATGATTTCATGACATCCATTTTGCTTTAAAACGGCTCTGATGCTGAATTTCTGATTAATGCAGAACTTATAGCTGCCACTTCTACACTCAAGGACATAAACATCAAAGAATGTTGGGTAATTAAAAGGCCCATTCAGAGGCCAAGTTTTGCCGACAAATCATATTGATTGTATACTTTGGACTTAAGTTTTATTTAAAGGTGGTAGCGTAGTTGTTTTTCTCCATGAACTCCTTTAGTTTGGTGGGATAGTCTGTCATCACCCCTGTAGCCCCAAGGTCAAAGGCACGTTTAAAGTCCTCCTCGTCGTTCAACACCCAGATATACACCTGTGGTTGTAAAGGAAAAAGGAAAGACCAGTGGAAAAGTCCCATGATTACATTCCAGACAAGAATGAAATTCCATTCAAAGCTACTGCCATCTGCTCATGTACATCATAACACTTAACCATAAAGCACATGTGGTGCTTATGGCCTAAATTTCATTTGACGATAAGGACTCACCTGTATTCCTCTGCCCGTCAGATGATCGAATAAAGCTTTTCTCATGAGGAGCCTGAAAATACATCCAAACAAATCTTTTGTTTAAAAAAAAAAAAAAAGTTGGATCTCTTCATCCAAACAAAATTTTTGTTTGTCTGAGGAGCTTGATAATTAATTTACCTTTTTTTCAATTACATATCACATACATATATATATTTCTTTACAATCGCTAATTGCAAAATTTCTTAATAATTTGGTCGTTTTTTTTTAACTCTTCACACAGTTGACCCTAAATCTTCACCCTAACCAACTTTCAGTTTGACACATCAGTTAAATTCACAATTAAAAATGCACTAAAACTACCAAAACACTGCATACATGCATGTATGCAACCAACAAACAAACATTGTCAATGAAAAAACCCAGACCTAAAAAACCTCACTAACATAAAGTTGTATTATATAATAATATCTTCTGTCAAATCTCTTTACAAAACAAGAATGACATTCTTAACTGCTTACACTCTTACTCTTACTTAATTCACTGTACCAAACGATTTCCCCTTTTGAATGGATCTAATGAAATTAATAGACTGACAATTGTGTAGGTGTTCAGTTACATCTAGTTGCTTTGATAGTATTTGTTTTTTTTAATATTCAAAATACATTAAAATATTGTATTACTGTAGAAATATTGCAAATTCTTTCATTCATATTGCTTATTCATTTTTGTTTTGTTAGGTTTTGAACTGAAGTTGAACAGTTTTTTAAGGAGTATGTTAACATGTGCAAATAAGCCTGTAGGTATGCAGAGATTTGGTGGTGTTTGTATCTAAGTGAGAAAATAATGTAAACTGAAAGAAGTCATCATTGAATGGATTTTGTGGCAAAGCAGAGCTAACAGATTCACAGGTCTAGGTCACATAGACGGCTGTTGTGATCACTGTGTGACCTAAGTATTCAGAAATGTGTACTAGCGATTGTAAAATAAGCTGTAAAATATGTATAAGAATAAGATGGGCGGAGCTAGAGCATTAGTTTAGGTTAGTATTGTAATTATTATCACTGAGGTGAGCATTAGCAAAACCACTAAAGCTGGGGGGTATTCCCATCACATTTACCTGAACTCTCAGCTGATTAACCCAAACCTTGCTTACTCAAGCTATGCAGGTTCCAAAATCGCAGTCAAATGAGTACGGTGACCACACAAACACACTCTCAACAGAGAAACAGAAACGGACGCTAAGAAGAAGCAAACCACACCTCTTTTTTCTTCTTTTGTTTAATGGCACCACATTTTTTTAATCTTATCTTTTAATCTTTAATCGTTTTTTATTATTGCGAACAAGAAAGATATTATTTGTTTGATGTCAATTGTACATTTAAAAATTGTCTGTGCTTGCAAAGATAATATGGCTGTATAAGTTTAGCTTTTATGTTTAGCCATTTTCCTTCCATACTTCTTGTAAGCTCACATATGTATTTTTTATTAGAAATACATCACATACAATTAGTCCATATATATATGGACTATATATATATATATATATATATATAGTCCATATATATATGGACTATATATATATATATATATATATATATATATACATACACACACACACACACACACACAATATAATACTGCACAAAATCTGTCACACCCACTGGAGAATAATCATGAGCATCATAACCTGCTCTGGAGGTTTACTTCAGGGGTTATGTTGAGAGATTAGGCTGCTATTATCCACTTGCTCTGAGCAAGTCGCAGGTAAGTCACATAACCTGCTTTCTTGAATACTTCCCATGCAGTGAACTACTTTCAAGAAACCGTGTCAAGTAAATATTTAGGTAAAAGGTTCATTGAGGCCAGAGTGTTCATAAACTCACGTGTCTGCCAACCACGTTATGAAACGATGACTCCGTGTCTGACGCTCAGGATCTTTTAGTCTACAAGAGACAAAATATTTATCACTTCTCAAATTTCAAATCAAACCTTTAGAAGAAAAAAATTGTCTAGCAAAGCACTAGTTCTATGAGCATCCACTGTATGAAATTAAAGGCAAATCTAAAGACTTTTGTTTGTTTTTTTTTAATCCAGGAAGAATGATTGGAGCATGTATGTACGTATGACTAACATGCATCTATTCCTCACTTGGAAACGATTGAAGGCATTGGAATCTCCAAGAATTGTTCCTTGAGCGGGACGAAGGGCAGGAGTCCTGTGTAGAAAAGACCCAGCAACAGCAGCACTCTGTGCAAACTGAACAAGACTGGGATTTGTGGATTCTACAAAACAAACAAAACGTCAGTAATTTACATTTCGCATACTCTCAACAATTTACTGTCAGAGTAAAACCATGCCGTTTACTAAAAATCAATGTTTCACCTCTTTGTAACATTTCTTAACGATTTCATTGCTGGAGTTTCCCCAGACGGTCAAGTGCTCCCGGTTATATCGGATGACCAGCTCGGACACCTGACGGAAAAAAGGTAAAACTCGATTTTGCTTCTGACAAACGTCTCCAACTAACCTGATTAAAATAGCAGTGACAAACAGCTGCACAGACAGAGGATTCAAGGAAATGAAACATGAGCAGGACAGCAGGGTCATCACACCTTCTTGATGAGGGTGTCATCGTTGACCTTGATGTCGATATTTACAGGGGTGTTTGGGAAAGCTTCAAAGACGTCTCTTAGCAGAGGGATGCGTTTGTCATCTCCTCCTTCACAGTAGCACTCTGAAATACATCAGGAGTAATGCTATAGTTGGACATACATGTCTCGGCTACCGTTAAATGTTAACAAAACATATTTGAACCAAGTTTACAGTGGCTTGTTTTAAACTTTTTTTTAACTGCAATTTGAGAGAAAATTTTAATTGAATTCTTTAGTTTGCATGGCTCCCTTTTGCTTTAATTATAGATGCACACAAACTGAAAAAAGGGGGGCGCGGAGCGATGCCAGGGGGGGCGCACGTGACCATGGGGAACATGCTTGTTTTTTGCCAGAGAGTAAGTTTTCTTGCACTGAACAAGAGCAGCAGATATGAAGATCAGATAACAAACCCTTCACCCTTTGACGTGTACGATCACACCGGTGTTCATGTGTGTCACGTGATCAACCTCTAAATTCCCACGTGTTTTCATGCGATATCTGGCACTAACCTAGAAAACGACGCAGTCAGAACTTGTCATTTATCACAACAATTCAGTGTTTAACCACATAAGGTTTCTTTTAGGTTTCAAACATTTAAATAATCGTAAGTACTGCCATAACAATACATTTACTTTGAAAAATACACACTGATGTCTATAAAAGAGGAAATAGCAATCCATTCAATTATAAACTGACAAGGTGTTTTATTCATATCAGATCCACATTGTATTGGTAACTATAAACTTCATTCTATTCTTCTCCCACTTCACTGGCCACTTACTATCACGTATTACAGAAGAAGTGACTGAATTGATGTGTTGTAAATCAGACAGATCAGATTCTCTGAACTGTGGCGCAAACAACACAGCGGCAAAACAAACACAAACCTTCACAGATCAACGAACATGATCATTATAAAAATTACCGACAAAACACATTCACTTCCACATATCTTAGAATCTGAATATCAGGTAGTTGATAACAGCGCCAACAAGTTGGCGACTATTTTGAATAAAAAAAAAAAAACTTAATAAATCAATCATACAGCGCTTTTTGTGACTGCGGTATGTCACGTGACAAGCATGACGCGTCGCCATGGAAACAATAAGGCGAAAGTTCCAAAATGGGGGGAGCGCGCAAAATGTTTACCTCTTCCTAGGGGGGCGTGGCAGAAAATAATTGAGAAGCACTGATCTATAGAAAGATGTTTTGTTCTAAATTCTAAAACGTTTCTAGGATTCAATTAGATTTTCAATCCTAGATATATAATGTTTTCTCCTCCCCCCTTCACTACAGGCTACATACAAGTATCATTTCTACTTAATTATACCTTAAATCAAATTTGTTGAACGTTATCTGAACTGAACACTCACCTCGTTTAAAAGTCACCCCAAGTTTACAGAGGTAAGGTGGAAGTTCCTAAGAAGACAAACACACACATACACACTTTTACATCACAGCATATACTTACGGTATGTGCTGACATAAGAGTTTTCTGTAAACTGGTCAAGACTTGAAACATTTGGAATGTGTATACAGGAGGTTTGAGATTTCTCCACTCACAGCGTAAGCCACATCAGAAATGTATGAGTTAATACCGGTCGATCTCTTCAGATTGGAATCATGCAATACCACCACCTGCTCATCCTTAGTCAAATGACAGTCCAGCTCCAACATGTCAGTGCCCAGTTTTACAGCGCTGAGGACAAATAAACAACAGATGAGTTAAGGAAGCATTAACATAAATATTTTTATCCAGATCATCATAGAATCATTTAGTCATCAACTGACGATACCACTTAGGAGGAGGATGAAACGTATTCAAATGCTTCTGAATTCTACAAGATCAAGTATATGAAGTTAACCAAGCATGGTAGGTTTTATTACAGTCACACTTAATGCAAATGCATGCAATAAACAGCTGTCTATTGATAAACTCACTGCTTGAAGGCTGCCATTGTGTTCTCCAAATTCTCCCCAGCCCCTGAAGATGAAGAAAAACAATATGTATCAGGGAAAAATTTATTTTGTAGCAGCGGTTCGTGTTTGCTTTTGGTTGTAAAGTAATGTCTTTAGGTCAGACTATATGTTTCTACAGTATTCCAGAGTTCACAGTCCACACTCCAGGGCCTAGTCGATAAAGACCAGTATCAAGTCAAAGATGAACCCTCTGAACTAACACATGAAGGCATTATGGAATTTGTCTCATACCTGTAATTTTACATATTTAACTTAAAGACCTGGTGTGACAAGAGCATGGTTAGGCTCCAAGAATTGTTTATACTAAAGTCATAAAAAAATGGGGATAAGTATAAACTACTTTCCGATTTTTTGCAAATAAGGCATTTTATTCAAAGAAGCACAACATAATCTTGAAATATTTTTAGTTGAATTGTTTTTTTCAAACATCCGAGAAAACACTTGTTATTATGGTATGTTTTTAATAATGCTTTATATGATTGAAATTACAAATACTTACATACATATACAAAAAAAATTGATTTTGTGTTAACAATTAAAAAACTAAATATGCATGTTAAAAATGCCTTCTAGATATTTGAGTAATGAATATACAATAACTTTCTTTTCAAATCTAAATACACTTAATTACTTTAGAATATTGTTACAACAAAAATACACAATTTTGCTTTGCACAATTTTTTGTTTATTGATTTAAAAAAAATTTTTTTATATATATATATATATATATATATATTTATTATTTCATACTTATTTTGTCTCATGCCTGTACACTTTTTAATGTAGGGCTGAATACAAAGATGATTATGATATATACATACATGTGTGTGTGTGTTGATAGATAGATTGATAATTTTTTTTTTTTACTTCTAATTTGTGGAAAAATGTGTCTTATAAATAGGCTTTTCATACATTAAAAGCAAAAATGTTTGAAGTGCATGAATTTTATAGTCAGCAATCTTATGAATGTAACCTGCAGGTTCATCCATTGACTGCGTCTCAAAACCTAGTGAACGTCCTACATAGTCAGCATGGTTACATCACAGAAAACTGGGTTTGACTTGACTGGACTTCAGTGATGATCAATGAAAGCTGTATGATCTGAAATAAGTTGTTTGCACTCACCTCCGCGGTGTGAGATGTGTCTGCTGCGGAAGGTCTCTCTCTTTCGCCGGTGCAGGAGCGACGGGCACTTCAGCAGTAACGCCGAGGTTAGCACATATCCGGTAACAGTGGATAAAACATACACCGCGGCGCTCATGTTTACTTTTATCAATCCGACAAGCAAGTCAGTTCTATAAAGCAACGTATATGACTACAAATTCATTGAAAAGTGCCGTAAAACACGACGGTCTCTGGTGTTAACACACACACCGGTCGGTCTCATCCAGCACCTCTGGCCAGCCGCCGCTGTCAGCGATCAGCAGAAAGAAGAGACAAGCCTGAACATTTAGTATCAGTCAGATTAAATCCTGCTTTAGTGCCGCCGTCATGAGTTTCTTTGTAAACCCACCCATAGTCCTGCAGTCCAATGTTTCTTGACAGGCCATGCCCCTGCGCAGTTTAAATATTGCTCGGGTCAATGATAATACTACAGGCGCATGAACGCGCATGCGCACTACGAGCATCTGATGACGCGAGTGAACGCAAGAGGATGCCAATGGACAAATAAAGACTTTCGGATCAGATTCGTGCGACTGAAAACGCAAAAAAAAAAAAAAAATATTTCTTCTTCATTAAAAACGGGCAGTGAAAGAAGGTGATTATGTGCTGATCAGGAGGTCAAATTAAATTGTATATGTTTTTTATTTTAATTCATGTCCATAAAAAACTAATCTGCGTGCTTTAGAAATTTTCTAGAAGGAAATATAAGAAATCCCTTCAAAATAAAATACAATGAATGTAAAAAAAAACATATTTGAAACACACACACACACAGTTTTTCTAACATCGATTCACAAAAAAGGGATTTATGTCTATAATGCTTTTTACAAAATGTAACAAAAAAGAACAAAGATTTTTATTAATTGAATTCATTGAATTTATTCAGTGTATTAATTGAAATTTTCTAGTTCTAGGCAGTAGTAAGATTAACAAATTTCTCTATACCCAAATGCTGCTATGAAAGGTGTTATCTCTCGATTAAAGTTCAAGCGCTCACTATTGTTCTCTTACTCTACAAGTGTTCTTTTACATCAATGGAATTTATGAGGGATTATTGAATTATGCAACTAAGCATGAGACTTTAGATCATGAATAACTAGACTCCAGGTATTCTCGAGTGTAATAATGCTTTTAGATGTGCAATGAAGTTTCTTTAATGAACACAATTTCACACTGTTTCACATGTCAGAATTCACAGTGTCGTAACACTAAATATGTAGCCCTTCCTATAAAGTGCAGGCAACCAAATGTGTCAAAGGTCAGTCAAGTTGGGCTGTCAAAGTTCACTACAAAGTTCAAGCCTATATTGCAATCGCTGAGAAATAAGAGATACAACGAAGATTGTCAATTCAAATGCTTCCCAACTAAATCTCTCTTTAAATAGGGCATAGAAGTCTTTGCTGTGTTTCCATCACAGCTTATTTTACTGTATTTACCTAGTTATCCAAGAAAGAGAAATCTGCTTTGAGATTGTTGTAACTGATAAAGTTCTACATGTCGAGATCATTCACAACAGCGCTTGAAGAATGGAAGATTCAGGAGAAAGAATTACAGCAGCTTCAGGTAGGATATAAAATTTCTCGCCTAAAAGATTCAGAACCAAAGACCATATAAAATAACTGAACCTTTCTGTTGAAATCAAACATTTCTGTGTCCAGGAGACCCATCGGATTTACCTGCAGAAGTTAGAGGAGGTCTCCAAACTTCAAAAAAGCTTTGCTGCCTCCATAACTCGACAGAAAAAGAATTTAAAAGATAATTTGAAGTCTTTGACTAAGTAAATAAATTGTGTCATTTTATTTTCTTTATGATCTGTTATGCTGACTATGATTGTTGCAATTTAATATGTATTTTTGCTCCGAATTATAGACTTGATAAAGGACTGACAGAAGAGGAGAAGAATGAGGTTAAGGAGGTTAAAGATCGCATTCGAAATATGCCAAGCATAATCTTTCAAATGGAAGCATTTCTTCCAAAGAAAAATGGGTACTGGACGATTACTAAATGAGTCTGTTTTGGAAGGTTAGCTTTGTAATCTGACGATTTATGCTATTTTTGCTTGTTTTTTCAAGGCTTTATCTTGATCTTGTCCTTGGGAGTGTGAATGTCAACCTTCCAAGCAAAGAGGCAAAGTAAGCACCAAATAGATCTGCTGATATATATATATATGACAATAACAATAGATTTGTAACTTCATGGTAACTTTACGCACACTACAAAAAGTGAAAATCTCTCAAACAAGATGCATTTCTTTTTCATAATATACTGAGGCTTATTTTGAGAGTATATATCTTGAATTAAGATATCGTACAGCCTTGGCAAATATTTTTTTGTGTTACCAATTAAAAAAATAAATATGCATGTTGAAAATTACTTATAGCTATCTGAATAATGAATATACAATAACTTTCTATTTCAATCTGAATGCACTTAATTACAACAAAAATACACACATTTTGCTTTTCAGTTAATCTTATTTCATAATCTTATTCAAACTCTTATTTCATACTTATTTTATCTTATGCCTGTACACTTTTTTAATGTAGGGCTGAATACAAAGATGAGTATGAAAGGTTCAAGCTGTATGTGACAGTGATTCTGTTCCTGCTGACCTTCATATGTCGCTTCTTCATCAACTACAGGTAAGTCTGATTTCACACGGGTCTGTCTTACAAGCCTGACAAGCCATCACATTTCATCCCTGTCATTTCATGTTGTGTGTCTGTAGAGTTTTGGATGCCCTTCTTAACTTCCTGTTGGTTTGGTACTATTGCACCCTGACCATCCGTGAAAGCATCCTCATCAGCAATGGATCCAGGTCAGAAACTGTCAGATGAAACTATGTAAGAAACTTTCAGGTTTGAAGATGTGACATTGCTGCCATCACTCGAGAAAAGTTTGATCAGTGATGGATTTATTAAGCTTTCTCAGTGACCTATACTTTCTGACGTGTACCATCTCTGTAAGTGTGTATAAGCTTTTAATTTTTTTAGGATTAAAGGCTGGTGGGTTTTCCACCACTACATTTCCACCTTTCTGTCTGGGGTCATGCTAACTTGGTGAGTCATTTCAGTCTATTAATTTCAGACCAGTTACTGTACATACAGTACCTAGTTTATCCTTCAGTTTATCATAAATTTCCATTAATATCCTATTTCTGTAAAGTGATGTACATTTGAGTGAAATAAGATTGTAAATTGTGAATCGATTTCCATATTATTAATAGCCTGCATGGCCAAAGTGAAAAACTATAGTAAAGATAATGAGTGGAAGAGATAGTTATTACATCTTAATTAAAGATTACAAAGATGTTATGGTTAACCAATACTATTCAAATAATTTTCAATAATTAAACTTTTAATTTTGCAATAAAACTGAAATGAAATAAAATTTTGCTGAACCATGAAAAAGAAGAAAATAAGATAACACTATGCACACACAAACTCATTATATATTATATATTAATATTAATTAATATATATTAATTATATATTTTCATAAATAATAAAACTTTATAATATTTACAGATTCCTTGTTACATCTGAAATTGAATGTTTTTATGTTTTAATGCATTATACATTTTAAAGGCATAACATGAGAATTATAATGTATCAGAATTGACAATACAATTCATGAGAACATTTCATGCATTAAAAGGTGCATTACCAGTATTATTAATGCATTAAAAATAGTTTTTATAATGAATCACATTTAAAGCCTTGAGTAAAGTTTTTTATTAACTTTATAAAAACATTAACATTAAAAACAACCTTAACCTTAAATGTTGTCATATGGCAACCAACTGAATATATATATATATTTTCAAGTTGAAATGCAATAAAAACTAATAAAAATGGCAAAAGCACATAACAAAATGACTAAACCTTGAACTAAAACTGAAAACTGAAAAGCTAATTTAAAATATAAATACTACTAATAGTCTATAAATATGATACTGAAATAACACAAAACTTTTTTTCCTTTGGAATAAGTAATACCATTTTTTGGGGAATATTATACTCATATTAAATACATCTGCACCAAAACAATGAATGATAATTTATGAATCAGTGAATTGCTGGTACAGCTGACTTGCCATCAAACAACAATTTTGTTGTACATGTAGGCCAGATGGTGAAACATACCAGTCCTTCAGGAACCAATTTCTGGCCTATTGTTGGTATCAAAGTAAGTTACAAACTCTCCACGCTGACACCACCTTGTAAAACATCTATTTCAGGAAAAATACCAACACTGCAATACTGAGAGATTTCAAAGTCAAATGTATCACTTTCTCTTTTAGCCTTTGTGCAGTGTCTTCAGTACTACTATCAAAGTGGGTGTCTCTACAGGCTAAAAGCACTAGGGGAAAGACACAACTTGGATTTGACTGTTGGTAAGGATTTCTGAGTTTATAGTAATGAAAGCAAAAAGCTTTCTTTTTAAAGATCTAAACACTAATTGTGTTTAAACAGAGGGATTTCAGTCGTGGATGTGGCGGGGACTAACATTTCTTCTCCCCTTTCTCTTCCTGGGCCAGGTAAGTTCATGCATAATTTGTCAGAAAATGTAAAGAATTCAGCTTGGAAAAAGGAAACGGCATATAAAATGCCATATGAACTGCATAATGATTTTTAGTGTATATCTGAATGTTGTCTGTGTGACACGCAGTTCTGGCAGCTTTGGAACAGCATTTCCCTGTTCAGAATGGCTCAGCACCCTGAATGTAAAGAATGGCAGGTCAGCGTTGTTTTTGTACATCTTTCCACAACATCATAACACTAAAATGATAAAATAAGTCAAATTTACTCACGTATTCATGTGAATCTATTTGTGGAAAGTGTGATTTTGATGTTGCAGTTATCTTGTATCTAATCTCTTCACCTCTTTTTACTGTAGGTGTCCATGTGTGGCTCATGTTTTCTGGTTCTGTTTGCGGGAAATTTTTTCACTACACTTGCAGTTGTTCGTCACAAGCGCAAAAACCAGCAAAAGACCAAGAGTCTGTGATTTTTAAGAGCTGCATGTAAAAATGTCAATGAAGACAACAGACTCTCCCATAGTTACTTTTTGTAAAACAAGCAGATTTCATTTAATAATTAAAAAAATTGTGTAAGAAAAACAAAAAGTCTTGATTTTTTTTAAAGTGAACTTTCGGGAACACGCACACTGCGTTTTGTTTTAAATAAATGATTACATTGGGATGTTGAACAATCTGTAATATGTATATTAAAGAGGAATTTCCAAACTTGAATAAACTATAAGAATAAAAGTGTTATTTGTTTGTGAAAAAGTGTTATTTATGTGAAATAAAAGTGTTATTTCTGTGAAATATGTTAACAAAATAACTTATTTCAATAAAAATAATGTTAATAACACCACCACCAATAATAACAATAATTGTGTTGTATTGATTTTACACGATATAAATCATAATATGCATATTATTATGATTGATTGAACCAATGAAGACTCACGTGGATGACAACAACAATTGTAATATCAGTAGTAATAATGTATTGTTTATTACATGATTTAAATACATTAGACACGTATGACCTGATATGACCTCATTTTCCCAGCATTCCTGTCAAAACAATATGGCGGCGTCCTTCGACATGCAGCCGTAAAGTTAGCCAATTATTTAAAATCGACACGTGAAGCTAGTTTTTTAGCTGACTTATATCATCAGTACTGTCTTGTTTGATAGACCAAAGAAATTAGTATTTTCAGCGTTTGGTTTATTCTGCAGTCGGCGCTGAGATGTCAGGTGGGTTTATTTTGAAACGCCAGGCTAAAAATAACAACCCATAGAATATGAGTTAAATTAAACTGCTAATCATAAACAACAGGGTAGCCTTTCTCTATATAGTTTTCTCGTGCACTCGTTTTTGTGCGGTTAGGCTGTGTTTCAAAACCTGGTGAGCTCTCTACTTTATTTACAGGTCTATAATTACGGCTATAATCGTAAACAACGCTGTTTGTGCACTATAGGTTTTGAGACACAGCTATTGTTCCATATCATAAATAACTAATGCCGCCTATTTTGTACTTGCACCATTCCCGACAGGTCGAGTGTGCGCTAACTGTATTTGTTTGCGTTCGCAGGTGCTTTGGATGATGTTTGGGATTCCCTGCTGTCTGTGTGGCAGAACAGGTTTTATGTTTACTCCACTGCTGCTGTTCTCATAGGAGTCTGGTTTATTATCAACGTGCTTTTCAAAAAGGTGAGTGTGTTTATGCTTAAAGATTTTCTACTGCTTAATTTCTTTGTTAGGTTTTGCCTTGTAGTTTCTAATGAACACGCAACATGATGTAATGTATTTTTTTATTTTTTAGAAACAAACAGTCAACCTTTTAAATCCATTGCTATGTAAATCTGGGATAAAGCAGGAGCTTTCACCTGAAACAGAAAAAGTCATTCATGTTTCTGGGGTCAAAGTCTTCTATGGATCACAGACCGGAACAGCAAAGGTTTGTGTGTATATATTTATTATTGTGTATATACATTCAGCATTTTATATACAGTGGAGTTCGGTTATGTCGACGAAAAAAAAGCATCAAGATAACCAATGATCGAGATGCTATAAAAATGTACATACACTGTATATGTTTGCAAACAACAAAAGGCATATGTGCACCAACAACAGCAGAGATTTACCAGTATACAATAAAAAACACCTTAGATTCTCGATACAAACCTTTAATTATATTCTCTAACATTGCAAACACAATGATCGCTCACAGCGTAAACAGAGTCACAACACACGTGTAAACACATTCGCTCATAACATATTCGTGAGCTCATCACACTGTACTAGATTGCATACTTGCGTTCTGCCTGTCAAATGTGCTTTCTTAACAAATTCGGCTTCGTCCCGTCTTTTAATATCTGGGTTCTTCAATCCCAGCGGCGCTGAGCAGAGCTCACGTCAGAACAGAAGCAGGATGTAGTTGTGTGTGTGTGTGTTCATCTAAACCTCATACTCATTGGTCAGTAGCCGCTCGTCAATGTCAAAATATTTTAGAAAACCAATCAAATCACAGAAGGCTGGCTTTATGTGCACACAGCTGTGAGTGCTTTAGGATGGGGTGGGGCCCATGGCAGCACTTGCTACTTGGATATGTGCTTTCACTTTAAAGAGTCTCCAATAACGATTTGTCGCTAGTCGCTTTTTTGAAAATGTGTCGCTAGAGTGCAGTTTTGCGCAGTTTTGTGTGGAAAAAGTCCTAACGGTCAGCATCCTTGTGTGCATTTTACATGAAATATCCTAATGACAGCCTCTCATAACACAGTCAGGAGGTTCAACCCCTTTATCACCCCTTAACTCATTCATTGGCTGCATCATTCACCACAGTGATACTTTTATAATTGATTTACAGAAGTTTTTAGGAAATTAGTTGTCTCGCGGCTCCCGCAAATTAGTTCTCTCGCGGCTCCCGCAAATGAGTTCTCTCGCGGCTCCCGCAAATGAGTTCTCTCGCGGCTTTAACTCTGGATTATCACTTCGTTTGTTTTCTGCACTATTATAATAAATTCAATCATTTGCTTTCATCCTTGCTTTCCCCGATCTCCTCTCTCTCCTCCAAGCAAGCTGCTCAAACCTGAAGTGCATTACAGTAAATTGTCAAGTATTTTTAGAGTTTAATTGTCAATTATTAATTAGTATTTATATGAGATCTTAATGGTTACAATTTTAACTGCAATTAATAGGGTAAAACCCAATTTTTTTTTAAATGGCCATTTGTGGTCATGTGGAACGAATTAACTGATTTTTAGTGCATTCTTATGGGGAAATTTGTTTTGGTGTACGAGCATTTTGGTTTACGAGCTTGCTCTTGGAACGAATTAAAATCGTAAACCGAGGTATTACTGTATATTACATATATTTTCCCACATATAACCCGCAGACGCAGATAATCCGCACGCTTATATAGCCAGCGGGTTTTGGGTTTTGTATAAAAAATCGTTGGCATAACCCGCATCCATAGATTGAGGAACTTTTTTTGTGTAAGATCACATTTCGAATTTCAAATGTTGCTCGCATGACTTCAATTCACACAATTAAAAAACAAACGCAAGTCAGAATCAGAAGAAAAAGACAAGGCAGTCTCTCCCGCTGCGCTGTGCAGCTCGTCCATTTAAGAAGCGTGTCGGATGAGATAAGAGCCCGCCCTCATGGCAGCACAGCCAATCACGTCTTCTTGCATGATTGACAGGTCAGACAGCCTATCAGCGCCAGCTGTCAGAGTGATAGTGCAAGTGCCAGAGACGACAACCCATGCAAGAAAGAAAAATGAAAATTTAATGTACATGATGTGAGTTATTAAATGAGAATGTACATGATCGTGTTTTTGGTGTCTCTTTACACAACAGTGTTGCCATGATTTGTTTGAAGCGATCGGCATTAATCTAAAAAAAATTACATACACTGTACTGTGTATATGTTTACTAACAACAAAAGGCATATGTAAAACCACCACAATAAAAACCACCTTCAATTCTTGATACAAACCTTTAATTGTATTCTCCAACAATGCAAAACACAAAGATTGCTCTCAAAATCACAAAAAAATGTGCGGGATGCTACAGCGTGTTATCCCTCAGACATCAACGGCAGTGAGTGAACCGTGAGCGGACCGCGATCCACGTGCAAGGCAAGGTACGCAAATTAGTTACGAAATAACCATGTGAAGTGGCGACTTTGTCCCTGTTTCGTGCTCGAGATATTAGATTTCGGTGACATTAACGAATCAATATTAAAGAATCAAAAATACTAAGACAAATAGGGAGTTTGGCGGTTCCACTTCAAAAATGTCGACATAATTGGATTGGTGAGTTAACCGTGACTCGAGATAAGTGAACTCCACTGTACTATATAATATATTGAATATATAATATATTGTATGTATGTGTGTGTGTAATTTTATTCATTTAATTACATGCAAATGTATGATTTACTATTTTTAACTCTGCTTAGGGGTTTGCAAAAGAGCTGGCTGAAGATGTCAGCACTCAGGGGATCCAGTGTGAGGTTATAGATATGAAAGAGTATGACCCAGATGACAGACTGGCTGAGGAGGTGAGCATAGCATGTCTTCATTGTTATTTCACTGCATGTAATGTGTTGGCCAGGTACCATTCTGCATTTCAGAGAGGTGGATCATTTTCAACTTTGAGGAACAGAAATCTATTATTTAAACTTGAGGATTTGTTGTATTTTTATAATAGGAATATCTCTATGAATTAAGAATGTTATAAGAATTACCCTGAGTTTCATATCTTTCAATTACTACTTACCACAGTAACGTTTAAAGGAAGTATTGATATTAAGGCTGGCAGTTAATTATAATTTCTCCCTGAGCAGAATGTAAAAAGATTGTCCAGTATTTTTATCTCACCATTACTTAAATAATTAAAACCCAAGAGTTTAAACCCCAAATTATCATAATTTAATTTGAGCTTAAATGGCTTCGGTACTGCCAGATAAAGGACAAAAACAAAAACTACTTCTATAAAGTTTTTTTGGATTGTATTTTTATGTGATGTTTTTTCACTCTGAATCATAGCTATATCTATCCATCTCTGGACCAAGTTGTTGTCCTTATAGCAGTTATGCAGCATTATAATAATAGTAATATTGTTTATTTGTGATGTTTGCTCTGTTTTAAATATTAAGATCAGTTTTTAATCTCTAAAACTGTCTAGATCATATTTCACCCAGAATTCCCAGAATTATTGTGCCAAGGGAGAAAAATGTTCTTATTTTCATAATGCAACTTTTAAAGTTAATGCTTCATGGTAGCATCTGTTGTTCTAAAAAATTATAATAATAAAGTCATTGTGTCCAGGCAAAGGATTATAATTGCTCTATGATATAATTGCTCTATTATAAATTCTTTACACAAAAAAATTAAAGTTTGGGTTAAAGTTTTAATTGTCATTAAAATGTCAAAAGATATTTTATAAATTATATTTATAAAGATATATAATATAGTTATAATGGTTGGAAATATAAATGTTTTTCTTTAGATTTTAGCAAAATAATACTATGTAAAAGAATACTTATGTGCTTCATAATCACACTTGTCCATCTAAAAAATGTCCTTCTGCTCATATATAATTCTTCTCTAGTGCACAAGCAAGATGATCTGTGTGTTCCTCGTGGCAACATACACTGACGGACAGCCCACTGAGAGCGCCGAATGGTTCTGTAAATGGCTCGAGGAAGCATCCACTGATTTCCGATATGGGAAAACCTACCTGAATGGAATGAGATATGCTGTTTTTGGGCTGGGCAACTCTGTATATGTGGGCCATTACAACACTGTGAGACATGCTTGCAATTAATCATCTTCTTTTTTTTTTGGTTTGTGTCTGAATCTAGCACTAAATATATTTGCTGTTTTCAGGTCAGTAAGAACATGGATAAGTGGTTGTGGATGCTGAGTGCTGCGCGGATTATGACCAGAGGAGAAGGCGACTGCAATGTTGTGAAGAGTCGACACGGCAGTGTGCAGGCTGATTTTCAGGCGTGGAAAACGAAGTTCCTGAGCCGACTGCAGGCCTTGGCCAAAGGGGAGAAGAAAGCCTGCTCTGGCAAGTGCAAGAACGGCAGCTGCAAGAATAAGAAGAAACATAAGGAGGAGGCAGAGGACAGTCACTCGCTCGCTGAGAAGAACAACTCTGAGGCAAGCCAGCCCTCCTCTCTCTGATGTCTTTGAACACATGTAGTCATGGTAACTGCGCTCGCGCTGCACACCCAGAGAGCAGATTGTTCCCCTGCATTCTGTGGCGCACGCATGTAAATGGGATCTGAACAGCAGGGGTGACGTTACAGACCTTTTCCATTTTCCCCCATTTCACATTAAATTTGTTAAGGCTTTCATGGCAAAAAGGCTCCTACTTGAACGTTCGCCTGCGTTTCCACTGATTAAAGATCCAACCTATATTGTATTTGACTGCTAATGCCTTACTTGTCCACAAATAAACAGTGCATTTCTGTTTGTTTACAAGCCTATTAATATGCACTTTATTATTCAAAGCTATTTAATTCAGCTTTATGTAATCAGGTTCTAACTAACATAATTCATAGCTGTCAATTCACTCATAACATTTGTTCTTATTTTATTTTAGACATGGTTACGAGTCATACAAGATTAGAAAAGATATTTTAACATCCAGAATAATTGAACTCAGCATTTTTATGCCATTTTTAGCCACATTTATCTGGACCAGACCCATTTTATTAACAGTGATAATATACACTTGAAAAGTTAATAAACCAACATATGCTTCTGAAAGAAGTTTCTAATTTTCTTGTTTGTTTTTCAGGAGGAGCTGATGGAGTCCAGCAGTGATGCAGAGTCGTCTGCTGAGGAAGAGAAGTCTCATGGCTCTGTCATTGATGTGGAGGACCTTGGGAATGTGATGAATCGGATGAAGAAAGCAAAGGTAAGAACAAAACCAGATCCACAGTGTCTACTCTGTTTGTGCTCTGTCAGAGGCTGTTTAGTAAGTTTAAAGGGATAGTTCACCCAAAAATGAAAATACTGTCATGTTGTTGTTGTTGTTTCTTCTGTTGAACACAGTCAAAGTTCTTTTCAAGGAAAAGAATCTCTCAACTAATGCTGTAAACTATACAGGGAGTCCTTTGTATCACATTTTTTATATATATATATATATATATATATATATATACACACACTTTAGTACCTCAAGATACGAAAGGTTCAACTTACGAAAAATCCAAGTTATGAAAGCAAAGACTGCTCTACATATGAAAAGTTTTCAAGATACGAAAGGTTTCTGAAAGTGAGCGTGGTTCGCGATTGTTGACGGGGAAGGGGGGTGTAGAGGGGTTTGCGAAACACGCCTGCTCTCCAACACAGCTTCAGCTTCAGCGCGACAGAGTAACATTACAAGGAAATGTAAAATGAAGGTTTCATACAAGTTCGGCGGGCCAGATTAAAAAGCCCAAACGGGCCGGATATGGCCCGCGGGCCGTAGTTTGCCCTCCCCTGTTCTATACGTACGTGCTGGCGTGCTTTAGCTCAGCCACTCCGCACCCAAAACTTTACCTTTTCCTCCTCCTCCTCTGCCGCCACTTTCAGAGATAGCCTCACTCGAAAGGTAAGCTTCGACATTTTACGTTACTTCATTGTTTATAGGTCAATTTAGCTTTATTATGAAATTTAATGGGGTGTTTTTGGAGGGCTTGGAACGGATTAGCCATTTTACATGTAAAATGTGTTCCAAGATACGAAAAACTCGTTATACGAAGGCCGCCTCGGAACGGATTAATTTCGTATATAGACGCTATATATATATATATATATATATATATATATAGGGTCTGCCAAATGCATAAACATATGTTTATGCATTTGGCAGACATTTTATCCGAAGCGACTTGCATTGCATTCAAGATACACATTTACATTCTATTCAGTTCTTGCTTTCCCTGGGAATCAAACTCATGACCTTGGCGTTGCAAGCGCCACACTCTACTGTTAGGAAATCGTACTCTAATTAGTAGTTACTACATTACTATAATATTGAAGGTTTAAAATACATTGAATTGTATACAATCACTAAAATTAGACGCAAGTATATTTTTCTAATAATAAAGTTCTAAAACTATCTTTATAATTACATAATTTATTTTTCTACCTCAATTTGGCCTCAATTTCTGTGGTCGTAAACTTCACAGATTTATTTAAACATGCATTAAATATTGAAGAATGGTAAATTGACTTTTTTCTTGTTTACAAGCCGAGGTTTTTCTACGGTTGAAACATGTTTATTGATTACGTGAGATGTGATGCAGATTTCGGTAAGGTGTACAGTATCTTTCAACGTACCTTCTGATGTTCATTCATGTTTATTTTATGCGTAACCAGTGAAATAGGTTATCCCTTCATGTGTGCTTTGTGCTGCTGCTTCTCTTAAACTGAGGCAAAATTAAAGAGCGGCAAAACTATATTTATCATTTTAATTTCATAATGAAATGGACAGAATTTGAATTTATTGAATGGCAGGTATGCTGCAATGTTTAGGAAGTGTGGAAAGATTTATTAATTTAACAAAAAATTCATCAAAAGCTATGGTTTAGCTTCAAATTGCTTGGAATATAGCCCACAATTAGTATGGACCACTTCGGATGTACTATTTTTGAGCATGACGTAATTGAGCGTGGAAAGAGCTGCCTTAAGATGCTTCAAATTTATACTTGTGTTGGACAGAATCAGAAGAAATGACAGCGAGTGGTTTTGGACTGACATGAGGGTGAGTAAATAATGACAGAGTTAGGTGAACTCTTCCTTTAAAAGGACAGAGTGCTGGAGAGTCACCGGCAGTGGCTCCATTGAAGGAGACTGAGTGACAGATGGTTTGCTACAGCAGACAGCAGCTCCAGCAGGCGCTGGGAGGACTTGCGTAACCGTGAACTGTGATCACTGACGCCCACTCTACAGGCCTGTGCGCAGGAGTGATTCATGAGACCGAAGTGCAGACAAATCTTCCCATACATGCGCATACGCACTCTCTCACATCCTCTTCGCAACAGAGTCTGTGAGCGTTAGAGCCGAGAGGATCCCAACCCCCTTTAATCCAGTAAGATCCCTTTATGGATGCCTTCAGGATTGGACTCATGTTTAAACCGCTTCAGAAGATTTGTTTGGGAAAGAGGTTTGCTGCTCAAGCAATCAGTCGACGGTGATGTTCCCGATACATGGATCGAGTGAAATGCCAGAAGCTATAAATTTATAAACGCTGGCAGACAATTACAGGAGAGAGCAAATCGGGTTATGAAAAACCTGATGAATTTGTTTACACACCCTTAAAAACACTGAGCTTATCACTCAAGACTGATGCAATGGCCAAAGATCCTAAGGTAAATTTGATGCATGTGAAAGCAGAATCCATAAATATTTAAATATTTTAATTTGTGGACTCAGCTATTTTTTTTATTGATTTAAAAGATTTTGATTTATTGATTTAATATTTTAAAGACATTAAATGAAAAATAAATAAATAAAAAATCAGTCAGTTTTATTTCCATTAGCAAATTACATGTAAAATGAGGTTTGTGGTTATATTGTGATTTCCATGGAAAGTGAGGTTTTCTAATTATTATCATTTTCAAAGAGAATAAAAATCTGTTTAATTGAAATGTAATAACTTTTCCATTGTAACAAAGTCTGTGTGGCCAGGCAAAAAAAAAAAAAAAAAAGATAAAATAATGATGCAGCAATTGTTTTTTTTTTTTTTTGGCTGAATATTGTAATATGAATATTGTCTTTTATGAATGTCCGCCCTTGATTTAGATGCGAACTCTCGTTTCTGTCATTAATGTTGGTAAACAGTTTTGCAAGAATGTCCAGAGTTTTTTCTGAATGCTCAAACCATCTGCCATTAGTCAGACAATCCCACTCCAAACAAACTCCATTGGCTGAGCCAGTATTGCTTTGTCAGGCTGTTCGGGATGCTCAAACAAAAAGTATTTTTTATTGTTTCTTATAATGCCACAGTGTGCCACTTTTATTTTTCTGTACATTAATCGGTGATAGAAGGTATTTGAACACAAAAGACGCTTCAGTTAGTTAATGATCCAGTATATTAACTTCAGTTTTGTTGTTTACCTTCAACCGATTCTTGACCAAAACTCAAACATCAAACCCTTAACCTGTATGTCATCTGATTGGCTCTGTTTGATTTTGCTGTGTCATTTCTTTTATCATTTTAGTCATTTTAGAGCAGTGACACAAAAAGAGTAAATTGTCTCAGCATATTGTTTCATACTAGTTTCAAGATGTCATTATATGCATGCTTTATTCTTAGTGGTGAATAATTATGTATTAATGGCACTGGAATAATGACAACAGTGTGTCTAGTTTGTGTAGGTATGGATCTTGCTTGTGTAGAATTACTCTGCTTTGGCTCCAGGTGGCATCAGAGACGTATTGTATCTTGGCTTTACTGATGCAGGTTCCTAGCCATACATTCCTGTGTGATCTGCACTGCTTTTAGTTGTGAGTTTTATAAAAATATCTCTATTATCATTCATATTCTTATGTATTTCTGACCGTAAAGGTAATGAGTTAAAGTTAAATCCCAGTTTGAGGTGCAGAGACGGTTTGGTTTGCACGGTGATTGACTGTCGAGCGGGGGTTGTGCGGTGATCAACTGTTGACGTTGGGTGCGCGATGCTCAGCTCCTGGACATAATTGTATTTCCATGGGCGGACTGATACAATTTGATCCGCGATACGATCCGCGGACCGGGGGTTGGGGACCACTGGTCCACCGAACCCCTAAGACTGACTCACCGAACCCCTGGGGTTCGATCGAACCCAGGTTAAGAATCACTGATTTAACAGTTTTTCCTCACAGGAAAGTGAACCAAGTGTGTGATGTCCTTCACAAATATGTCCTTGTTTCTATACAGTTAAATGCTGCAATTGAGAACATCCCTATCCTCCTAAAACCAAATAAGTCACTGTTTACTCCTTTTCGATATTATTTAGGTAGTAACCGAAGTATAGACTCACTCCCACTCCTAAAATCAATAGCCACTGCCTAAGAGCCTCTTACTTTCACCCAAAAATGAAAAGTCACCCCTGCAAACCTGTATAAAATCTAACTGTTTTTAAGTCTTCCAAATGTCCTCTTTTTGTGTATTCCAGAGAATAAAAAATTCAGGTTTGGCATGACATGAGGGTAAGTAAATAACACTGTTTTTAGTTTTAGGTGAACCGTTCCTTTAAAGCTCCTGTGTGAGACATTTTCCTGATAGTCCGCTGAGTCTTTGCAGATTAAAATATACACCACCTTAAAGCACACATTTCAATCTCATGCAAAGAGGCAGTATTCTCACTGTGTGGTATTAGCAAGGTGGGCATTGAGATAACCGCTTGTGGATGGGCATTGTCTTACGGTCACATCAGCCCGTGCGGGACGGGCAGCAGCCGGAGCGGCTTGTTGTCATTTTTTTGGTGGCTGTCTGTCTGAATGTGTCTCCTGCTCCGCCCGAACTCTGCAGGACCACTGCCTGCATTGCTGCTGTCACTTGCATGGGTGGTTTGTGGGAAATGGAGCATTTCCAGCTGAAGAGAGCTGCTTCAGTTCTGCCAGTCTGGTAGAGGAGGGGTGCAGAGAGCTGGCTCTCTGCAGTAGGGAAGCTTTGTAGCACAAAAACAGAGAACCGACTAAATGAATTTTACGTGACAGATTGCAGCCTAGTCAACTCTACGTTGTGCGTGGCAGTTCCACGACAGATCTTGCTGTGAAAGGGCATGATGTCCGAATGCCAACCCAACCCCACCTGGTGCCTTCCACCCGCTCTTGTTGGATTTTGCCCAAGGGACATTGTGTACTCTGGAACAAACAAAGTCAGAGAAACACAAAAACTGAAACGGCGGCTGGTTTAGCACCTGTCTCTCAGACCGGATGTTGAGGGACCTCAAAGTTTTGTCCAAGAACACACAAACCAAGAAGCGCCTGTTGGAATAGAGGCTCTGAGTTTTAGTTGAAAAAGACATGATCATGTTGTAGTTTGAATGAAGAATGAACAGGCTGAAAAGGATAGATTTGTTCAATTTTTTTATTGAAGCTAAATAAGCAAACCTATTAGAGCTACACCGATCAACATGGCAGGGACCAGAATCAGACGATTTTTCACGATTGGCCCAAACCGGTGATTGTTCGATCAGTCTCGCATCTTTCTGATTCCGAGCTGGTTTGTTTGGTTGACCGCGGCAATAACGTCAGCTGCACGTTCTCACTCTTTTCGCTCTGACGGCGAAGTGACACATTCGTCTGCTCTCACTCACTGATCTCACACACAATTCCACACAATTTCAGTCATTCACTGGTCTATAGAAGTGGAGCACACAAGTCGCTTCTCAGTCTCAAGCGGTTCCAACATAAATGTCTTACTGCACTTAAAGGTCATACTGGTCATGCACACAAAATAGTCAAAATGCCATCCTTGTGAGTATTTAATTTACATTAGATTAACGTAATGTTAATCGAAGAACAAAAGAAAATTACTCTCTGCTAATTTTAATTGTTAGCATTAATCTGTATTTAAGTTTTACAATGAAGACTATCCAGTGTTATTTTACATTTCGGTTACTTTAATTTTTGTAGTGATTTCTTAATCGAGAACTAACCTACTGTTAAACCCACCTGTACAATTTAAAGTTGTTCATTTCATAGCTGTCTTTATTCTATTGCGTTGATTTGTGCTGTTGTTTGCAATTTGTTTATTTGTTCAATTTTATTGCAGACTTTTCTTGTTTTTTTATGAAAATAAAACTTTCTCATTTGTTAGACGGTGAATCAGTATCCACAGGTCACACTCACACTTTTTCTCGGCCACGAAAATCTCTAAAACATTGATGCTGTTTGTCTGCTTTTATTTTTTTATTTAAAATATTTTATTGAATGTAGGATATGGTAAGAACACACAGTCTTACACTGATATATTGGTGTGTGTTTTTTTTTGACAACCTTGGTTTTATGTACTGCACATTTCTTACAGATTCTTTGAATACATTTTGACATGCTGTCAGGATTAGAGCGTCTATTATGACCTACAGAGTCCAGCTTAGCCTGATTATTCCCTTCAAGTGTCATGTACAGCACTGCACCTTTTACTCAGTGTCTGAATCTGGAAACCAGACTGTCTCTGACCTTTTAATGTGGAAAAAATAGCAAAAACTGACATAAACTATATATATATGTATATGGGATGAAATATGGAATAGTAACATTTAAGGAAAAGCAGCAGGATCTATAAGTCAGACTCGATTTCCAGCTGTTTGTATATTCTGGAATATGTGCAGCCTGGAATCGCAATAAAGTTTAATGCAGTCTGTTCACAGTGTTGAAGGTCAGTGATGGTAGTCCAAGACCTTCATCAGTGTAGCTCATCAGAACCATATGGCTCTGTCATTTTGGTTTAAATCCTCCCATTGGTGCCATTATTTTCAAAGCAGCATCTGTTTCCCAGCCCTTGATTTATGAAATCAATTACATCTATTATAGTTCAATTTGAAATTAACTCTGTGGAGTTTTTTAATTTGTTATATGATATGACATGAATGGCAAGCCTCCCAAAATAATTTACGTTTAATGCCCGTTTCACACTGGATGCGCAAGTGGTGTGACTTTTTTCGCCGTCCATGTTAGCTGATTAGAGTATTCCCACTGTACACAGACGGGGCGGGGCAGAGCAGGACTGGCAGTGCCTCAATCATTTCGGCTTTTAATAGAAAAGTCTATTATTGCTATGATGAATTTTGCTCAGGCAGAATTAAAGCCGCAGTGCATTGTTTTTGGTTGAAATAGGAACGCGGTCCAGCATAAATCAAATCATGTGACCGATAGTGGTCGGAGAAGAACACCTGAAATGGGTAACACAATACACGATACTTGTCTGTATTTGCAGTACACAAGCTAAACGGGTGACAAACGCTGCCAGTGTGTGAAAACACAATACTATAACACAGCACACAAGGCATCTGTACTGTAAATTTGTATTTTCTACACTGAAAATTTTTAGTTAAGATGCATTTTCAATGTTGTTGGATGAATGATCAACCTCAAGGTATTGGTACAGTGATTAAAACTTGCCTAGTTTGCCTCACATGACAGAAAATGTCTCTGATGTATATGCGATATGCACATTATGAGTTGAGATCATTTGATCACTCTAGTTAGGGAATTTTTATTTTGAGAAGATTCTCATAGCCGTAATTTGTTCCACTGATGCACTGCCATTGGTTGTGTAACTATGATGGTCCCCCCCCCCCCCCCAATATGTGACTTTTCAATATTTTCATTTTTTTCTTTCTTTCTTTGTTACTGAATGTGCTGCAGAGGATGGAGGGAGATGAAGAGGAGTCTCAGCGGGTGAAGCTGTCAAAGCAGAATGGAGTGAGGAAGAGCGAGTCAGAGGCGGAGAGGAGAGAGATGATCACTCCTGCCTTGAGAGATGCTCTGACTAAACAAGGTACAGCATGACCTTAACCCGCCTGTTATCCACTCATGCAAAGAAAGATGTCTGTGACAGAAATGAAAGTTGCTGTACAGCAGATATCTGCACAAGTACATACACACACCTTTTCATCAATCTGCTATACTTAATGAAAATTTGAACGTTCGTGTTATATTTACATAAGTGTTATATTAAGTTTTTTTCATTCAATATTTACATGCAGTACTTTGTATTATGTAGATGCCCTGTTATTTCCTTTTCCTGTTGTTTGGCCCGTAGCCTTTGTGTTTGAAGCGTTTAGTTTGCAATACCCTCTTTAGCGTTCTATTAAACATTAATTAGACTGTTTGTGTTCTTACCATATCCTACATTCAATAAAATATTTTCAATAAAAAAATAAAAGCAGACAAACAGCATCAATGTTTTAGAGATTTTCGTGGCCGAGAAAAAGTGTGAGTGTGACCTGTGGATACTGATTCTCTGTCTAACAAACGAGAAAATGTAAAGTTTTATTTTCATAAAAAAAAAAAAAACAAGGAAAAAAGTCAGTAATAAAATTTGAACAAATAAACAAATTGCAAACAACAGCACAAATCAACGCAATAGAATAAAGACAGCTATGAAATGAACAACTTTAAATTGTACAGGTGGGTTTAACAGTAGGTTAGTTCTCGATTAAGAAATCATTACAGAAATTAAAGTAACCGAAATGTAAAATAACACTGGATAGTCTTCATTGTAAAACTTAAATACAGATTAATGCTAACAATTAAAGTTAGCGGAGAGTAATTTTCTCTGTCTTTTGTTCTTCGATTAACATTACGTTAATCTAATGTAAATTACGTAACTAAATACTCACAAAGACGGGCATTTTGACAATTTTTATTGCTTTGGCTTTCAAATTGTACTACAAGACTATGCACCAATTTCAAAACTTGTGGTTAGGGTTTGTTCAGATACCTAACCTTAAATATGGGCAACAGTAATAGTGGTTGACCGCTAATTAAAATTCAATACTAATGTTTAAATAGCTCTGCAAGTTCGACAGCTTTAGCTTATATAAATAAGCTTCTGTATAAGTTTAAGCACATAAACCTTACTGTCACATTTCCCTAATGATGGACCGTTGTTTCATGCTTTTCTAGCTGCTTTAATTGTGCATGTCTGAGATGGTTGTTTTTATCTATCTATCAAAAAAAGGATGCCAAGGCCCTAATGGTAATTAGGTCCTTGACGCTGACAGAGTGTCACCCTGTTATTGTAAACTTAGTTTCATTTTTGATTATTTCTCCCACTTTTGACAGTTTTTGCTTTAAGTCTTCTCTCACATTTGTTATTAATAAACTGGCTGCGGAGCTGTACGTTTTCTCCTATGGTGCACAACAAATTTCACCCTTGTCATCTGTTTTCTGATGGAGCCTCTGATGGTGTGACTGTGCCTAACGGAGCTTAATGATGCAGCAAAGTCCAATTATTCCTCTCCTGCTGCTGGAGTTCCCTTGAGTTTCTCGCTCCACACCTTTCATTAGCACAGTCTGTCTCCAGCCGCAAACGCACACTGCACACCAGAGGCTGGCCGGTGCTCACATTTCCACCAAAGTTGTGTGCACTACCAATCAGTGTCCACTGTGCTTGCAGCAATGTGCAATAGCTTGGAGCGTGTTTTTAGTTTAACATGCTTGATTTTTGCAAACTCACAATCAATAGAGACCAGGCGATCTACACAGTATGAGACACACATTGAGAGAATATTATCCAGTTTTTCCTGTGGTCATTGTAATACGGAGTGTTGTAAGGAGAATTTCATCCAAATTACCTGAATGTGTCTAGGTCTTTTATTTATTTATTACTATTTTTAACCCAAAAATGTGTAAGGAACAAATATGTTGTTTTATTACACGGCTGTGTGGAATATTTGATTTGTAATTGTTTAATCTCAGCATTCTGCACTAACATTTTCACTCGCATAACACCATCATTTAAATTTGTATGTACAGTTTCGATTACACTAGAAATTATTCTTTAATTGATCGCTCAGTCAGTATTTCTAATTTTCATTTCCCTTATTTTTACATTTCCTTATTTTCCCTTATTTGTTAATGACCACAAATCTAATGCTCAATCTAAGTAGATCTGTAAACTAATAATTGTATTACTTTTGAATGTCAAATGGAAAAATGATATCCATAGTCTTGTAGCATTTACAGTAAAGTTATTGATTTTAGTTTTTCGTGTTTACATTTATTTATTGCGTCAGCCATTTATCTGCTGTCTGCCATAACATGGAAATAGTTAGTGGCTTATCGCATAATCTAAGATTACAAATGCACAGTCTGTTATTCACACTAAATAAATCCAGACAAAGTGATTTAAAACACTGACATGAAGTTTTTTTTTCATATTTTGTTGTACATTACGAATCACATAATAGGGGTTTTCCGTATTACAGCCTTAGACTATTTTGTGAATTTCTTAATTTTCAAAAATGTTTCACTTTATTTTAGAAACTACGGTAGACATTTTATTTTAGGATTCACCTTAAATGGAGTGACCTCCCGGTGGTTTGCTTTTGCAAGTTGAGTTGTGAACCGTGAACGCACAAACAACTGTGTGTAATTTAGCTGATCTTGCCTGCAGTCTAGCAACGGTTCTGATGTGAGATTTATATAACCCTCATTTCCTGAGGGTGTGATCGGTAACCTCCTCTCGCTCACTGTTATTTTTGCTCTTTTAATGATAAACTGAAATGATTCCCTCCGGCATTATTAGTGATGATTTAATGATGAATGAGGGAGCGAGATAAAGATCTCTGAGATTGCTTTAAGTCACTTCCTTTAACAGCAGAAGAAATACTGCAGCTAGAGCAGAAAATGAGGGCAAATGTGTTTGGTCACAGTGTCAGAGAGATTGAGGCTGGTAGAAGTTTGTTTTCTTTTTTTTTCCTCACACGTTTCTTCATTCACCTCGCACCATAAATAAAAGTTTGAAATGAAAAGATGAGGTAGTGACACTGATATCGTCCCATAGCAGTGCGTCATTGATCTTGTGAAGTTCTGTTTTGGTGCTGTTCATCATCAGTGTGACGTTTTTGTCACTGTCAGTTTCCTATGGTCCTGAGAGAGACTAAACTGTGAGGAAACGCTGCATATCCAGTGACTGGCAAGTCTTGTTAACCGTGATAGATGAAACTTATTTACAATGGACCACTCTTTCATGGGTGTATTGTCACAAGTAGTCTGTAATTTATCCCTAAATTTGAATAGGATTTGTTGTAGGTGGTGTTTAGCATAGTAATTACAAATTAGCCCCATTTACTATAACACACACTCCTGTTCTTATTGTGCATAAGAACTTACTCCTAAGAAAATGTTTTTCTTCATCAAAATGTAGGTCATTTGCCTCTAAAGCATCTGTGCTGAAGAGATAAATAACTTTATCCATTTAGCCAAAAAAGCTATTAAGTCATTGTTTAAGGCTGTTGTTGTAGATAACGAAGCCTTAAGGTTTTGCCAAGTGTTTAATTAGTAATTTAATGAAGCTTAAAACGTCTGTAATGATTATGGCAATGGAACTGAAAAAAAGTATTATGAGTCTAGATACTCTTAAGGATGAATTTCTGTCTTCATGTTACATCACAAGCTTATATTGCTGGGGTAAAACTTTAGTTTTCTCCACAGTTGTTGCAGTTCTTATGTAGGTTGAATTTTTTTTTACGTCACCAATGCGTCATCTTACAGAACCATTTCATGTTGAATTTCATGGCTTGCAAGTATGAGAGCATTACGATTCTGAACTTAAGTAGCAGAAAAAAAACATTGCTGCTGGTAAGTTTGATTCGTTTGGGAGTCAGTTCCAAACATTCATTTTTGCTGCTTTGATTCATAACTCTGCTTCGACTTGAAGATTGCATGACTCAAATGTTCATAAACATCTTTTGTCGCATATGAATTTATTAAAACGTCTTGTTAAAATATATGTATGGTAACTAAATATCGCTGGTTATGAATTAGTCGCATGTTGGTGCATCTATGTAAAATTAATTACGGTAAATATTCATTCTTCCATGCATTTAGAAAAAAACTATTTTAATTGAATTTGAGTAGTTTACGTGTAATTGCCTCTTTGCTCAAAACAATATATTAAATGAACAAAACATTATTATAAATGTTATGATTGCATTTAAAATCTGACCAAAAGGCTGGAAATCTTAAAAGTATAATCATTTTAGCTATATCACCTGGCTGTAAACTCTGTAAACACCTGGCTCAACAACTGTTGTTGTTGTTGTTTTTTATGTTCACTGATGTGTCGCTGTGATGCGTCACAGTTTCTATGCAAAATGAATCCTCATGATGCGAAGATTCAGCATGTCTTGAATTTTTAGCTGCTCAAATATTGAGCCTTCATATTTGAAACCAAGCCCTCTCTGATCCTGGCTCTATCCAAACAGATGTGGTTATTCAGAGAGAGATGAGCGAACACCTCCTCTACATTCTCGGCAAGCTATTTGCAGACATAAAAGACAAGAACACGTGTTTGATGTTGAGTTTAGCTAATGAACATGGGAGAGACGCTCAAGACTCAGATTCAGATCACTATTATGGAGCTTCTTTCATTCTGTTTTTCTTACCACTTACAGTCGGTGAGAATGTTTTTATTGGCACCACTGGTAAATATGATCAAATATGGCTGTAAAAATGTATCTGCATTGTTTATCCTTTTGATTTTTCATTATTTTAATTTTTGCAAAACTCTAACCTTTAATTGACTTAAAATGCATTCACGTTATGAAGTGCTTTTCTCCAAAACACGTCGGCCATAATTATTGGTCCCCTTTTATTAAATACATTTTTGCAAACTTCTTTTGACAAGATAACAGCTGAGTTTTTTCTTTTAATGCCTGATGAGGTTGGAGAATACCTGATAAGAGATCAGAGAACATTCCTCCATACAGAATTTCACCAGATCCTTCACATTCCCAGGTCCATGTTGATCCACTCCCCTCTGCAGTTTCTATAGGGTTCAGGTCAGGAGACTGGGATGGTCATGGCAGAAACTTTTGTGATCAGTGCCACATTTTTGTGTTGATTTTTGATATTTGTTTTGGACTGTTGTCCTGATAGAAGAGCCAACCACGGACCGTTATATGATTTCTATCTGAGGTTGTCAGGTTTTTATTATTATTATTTTTTTTTTTGTTTGTTTAATCATCTATTGGTATTTGCTTGTATCCGTAATGCTATGAACAAGATGTCCTGCAAAAAAAGACCCAAAACCTTAAAGATTCAGTGGTACCGTATATTTAACCGTGGCCATGGGGTGCTTTTATCCCTGTTTAAATTTTAGATTTTGCCGCCTTCAATTTTTTTTCTGGATCCAGTCCCTTTTTCAAGTTCCAGTCGTGTCTGACAACTGAATATGCTGGAGTTTTGACTTTCTGACCACAAGAGTTTGTCAACTCAAACGCAAACTTTCCTTTTATATATCACACATCCTATTGCAGGCAGATTCGTAACCTCTTTAGTTGATTGTAACTTTTTAATTATTGCCCTGAAATTTTAATTTTCAATGCTTGGGCAATTTTCTTACAGCCACTTTCTGTTTTTGTCTGTATACAACAAAAGGAGATGGTACTTTATTAACCACAGAAAGAACAAAAACAAGTCCTCCTCGGTCTTGAGACAAACAAAATGACTTATTTAGGCATCACAATTTATGAAAATTAAAAATGTTGGGTGAACTATCAATACAGTGCCAAGTGTTTTTTGGGAGAGGGTTTGTTCTCCAGCAGGAAGTCTAATTTAGCTGTGATGTGAACTCTTAACAACCCTTTCAGCACAGAGCAATGCCTTTTATATTTTGCAGTTTTATTAAAACTGCAATTGGGAGTGATGGTTGCTCCAGTGATGACCCTTACATGTGGATTAAAGTCTAAATCAAGTCGAATTGCCCAAGGAGATGCACTGCTTTTGTGGGGGAACGAAGCTATGGACTTTAGGAATGGGCAAACTTCAAGTGCTTAACAGGATATTCTCAGACTTTCTGGCACATTTGGCTTTCCAGCCTGCTTGGATATATTGAGGAGCTTTTTTGGAAAATTTCCTGCATTTCTTCTGCTAGATTTGTGCTAGAACAGAGTGTACGTTATAAATGCACTATTTTATTTCTTTCTTTTTACACTCCCCATTTCATTGCCTTCTATAAGATCTCTGACACTAAACGTTTTAAGCTACTGTGCTGTACGTCTTTCGTAAATTACTTGATATGATGATTTGTTATGAATGTTCTTACAGTTAAGATGTTAATACAATAATGATTTGTGATTGCTGCACATTAGATTTTGAAAATATCTGGGCATTGTAAAAATTGCTCAAATTACACACACGCAAAAAAAGTTTATTTCTGAAGTCTCTTATGCTCATCAAAGCTGGGTATTATTGATCAAAAGTACTAATGTAAAATGCTGATTTCCTGCTCAAGAACAATTTCTTATTATGAATGTTAGTATTTTTGTGGAAACCATGATACCATGCGTTGATGCAAATTTTTTTGCCCTTGGATTTTTTTGAGTAATAGATGAGATGTTTTCAGGACCTGAAAGGTGTTTTGATCAGATGTTATCATGAAAGTAACATCTGAACTTTTCCTGACAGTAGGTGATCATGCTTGTGAAATCTCCCACCTCTAAACTTAAACATGTTGGCGACTAATCCAGTATAATTTTTTTTAACAAGGGATTTGATTTCTAGGCTTAAAGGCAAGGGAAGATGCTTTGTCTTTTGGGGTCATGTAGCTCAATCAGTAATAAGAAAACTTACAAATCTCTTTTTCTTTTTTTTGTGGTCTGTAGGGTATAAACTAATAGGAAGTCACTCTGGGGTGAAACTGTGTCGTTGGACTAAGGTAGGTTGTTTCCTCCTATTGATTTGTTGTCAAGGCTCTTTAGCAAGTTTCTTTTTTAAAGCGGCACAGTCTTTCCAGGCAAGGACAGTTTTTGTATAAAGGAAACAAATGTACCCATTTCTTTTTTTGTTAGTCAATGCTGAGAGGAAGAGGAGGCTGCTATAAACACACCTTCTACGGGATTGAATCGCATCGATGTATGGAGACCACGCCGAGCCTGGCCTGTGCAAACAAATGTGTTTTCTGCTGGAGGTAGAATTTTATTTTATTTTTTTTATGTATAAAAATATTTATTCCATGATATGTGCCTAATAAATTAATTCAGAAATGATCTATTATTGCTGATATTTAGGGTTCCAATACACCATAACCCTAAGGTTTAGTGTTAGGTGTGCAACTGACTAATTTTTGTATTAAAAATATCCGCTTCAAGTACGGTGTAATCACATTTAAATTAATCATGATACAATGCACTTATTGTTTTTTTTTTGCATGTTTACATTGTACCTGTACATTGTAATTCATCTTTTGACACTTTTAATTACGCTTTTGACCCTCCTTTCCCTTAAGTTAACTGGCCCTTAAATCTACCCATAACACCAAACCTGTCCCTAACATTACCTGTTTCCCACCTCAATAGCAGCAAACGTATTTTGCAATACAACGTGAACACAAATGCCTAACATGTACTTAGTACTTAAAGGGGTAGTTCACCCAAAAATAACTATTATCGTCATTTACTCACCCTCATGTTGTTCCAGACTTGGAGGTCTGACTTGAGGTCTTCTTCCTCAAAGGTTTTCTTATGTTGAGCACAAAAGAAGACATTTTTTAAAAGAAAAATGTCTTAAATGTCAGTGACTGCTGTCAACTGTCTGGAACTAACACTTTAAAGAGTGTTACATACTTACATACCTAACATAAAAATTGGTCATACTCCTTTAAACTCCAATTAAAAATATCACTGTGATATACAAACAGCTGTGCTGTCCGTCTGAATGAGTTGTAAATGCAACGGTAGATGCAGCACTGCTGATTCATAGTGACACTTATGGAAAGAAGGTGGTATTCCATATTCCTGTCATTGGCTGGAAGGGTTTTGGGCCTGGAAGAGCTGTCAAAGAGCATAAGTGTACCTCCTCTGAAAAGTGCGGGTGGGATGATTTCCACTGTGCGTGACACTTAGTTGCCTTGCGCTTAAGGCTTCTTGCTAACAGAGATGGGCTTTATTTAAAGACTTCAGGGGAGACAAACATCCACCCATAAACTAGCAGGACACTGTGTCATGTCATACAGCTCTGGAAAAGGACATACTGGGACAGCCTCCAATGCACAAAACCCAACTTCTGTGCCTGTAGTTTGAGCTGCGCTGTCAGATTAACGCAACAGATTGAGGGCGTCTCAGAGAGACTTTGATCCTGTTGAGTAAATCTGTCATTTCCGATCCAATTTTTCATTGAATCAGCTGTTTTTGTGGCGTCATGGGGCATTATGAAGAAAAATCATCATCATGAGATTTTCAGTGAAATCTATTTTTGTGCCCTTGTGTATGAGCGGTGTATCGGATCTAGTTGTTGGAATCGTGGGTTGTGTTTTGTGTTGTGCCGCTGTGACTCAGAGCGTTGCGCTAATCAAATTTTTCATCTGTTTCATTGCCACATGCTGTGCGCATCCTCCAATGCCACACAGTTAATGGCATAACGCAGATAAATGTGCTGAGGAAGTTTCAAAATGTTAAAGTAGTTTAGTCCTCCGCTTTCATGGAATGTGATGGAAATATTGAACTTAGCATAAGGGGAGTAATTTGGTTAAAAGTGGCACTTGAAATGATGAGTCTAAAGAGGCCTCTTCATGTGGATGGGCTGGGTAGGTGGTGTCGCCTGAAACTGAGCAAAGGCAATAGAGGAAAAGCTCTTAAACCCACCTCAAATCTATATTTATTTATTTTTATGTGCACACAATTTATGAGAATTTATAAGTGTTCCCTTAATTTCCCTTAATGGATATACACTGCCCTTAAAAAAATTAAAGGAGCACTTCATTGAATCTCAACCTGAAAATCTTTATTTATATACATTCTATAGTTTATAAACCAAATTATGTGACCACTTACAGGCTGATCTTGCAATGGCACATATGGATATGCCATCCATAGACAACAATTGTCTATGGCCAACACCTGCAAAATCATTCCCTTTCTGGTTGTTTCCTCTCCAGTGCACCCGTTGTCTCTTTCATTTTCACCAAAGCAGGTGAAACTGATTCACAATCACTTGTATCTTAATTTGTGTATGTGTGTATGCATTAATTTTTTCACATAGTGTTTTCAAAAGTTGTGCATAATAATGTTGCATATATTTTATTAGTTTTTCTCTTTTTTATTATTTTAAAGTAATGCTTTTACTTAGACATATTTAGGTTTGCCATGACCTGATTAGTAAATTTATTTATTAATCAATCAATCATGGATTATTTCTTTTTTTTTTAAACAATGTTTTTACTCAGGCATTAAGTTTGCTGTTTGTGGGTTACCGGTAGTCGTTCAGACAACCCACTGACTGGTCAATTTTAAAAATGGAGTTTTGCACATCCTCATAATAGGATTTGGCTCTACCCCTGGTGAAGTGAAGGTATATGGCATCACATCCAGTGTTTTCACATCTCCTGTTGCTATTTATGGCAGTGGAAGGAAGTAAAGCCACATTGCCTGGCATTTATGCCCTTTTATGTGATGTGAGAGCTGTTGAAAGGGTCACAGGATGCTAATTTGCAGGCAGTGGGGGTGCAGGTGTTGTTCTCAGGGGAATGAGACTGCGGTCCAGGGCGTGTAGTGCTGTGACGGTGCTGTGCTGACAGGAGCTGTCCTCTCTCATTCTTTCTGAACAGACACCACACCAACCCAGTGGGCACAGAGTGGCGCTGGAAAATGGACCCGGCCGAGAAGATCATTCAGGAGGCCATTGAAAACCACAGGAACATGATTCGGCAATTCAGAGGTAATGGCTCCCCGGAGCGCTACTGTCTGTTACCTTCAGCTAATCTGTCCTGCTACCTTTAAACAAACAACGCAGGATTAAAGATCATTATAAAAAACACAAATTTTCCATCTAACCTCACATCAAGTTAATGACAAAAGTTATCAGTGAACCAAAATCAAATGTGAATTCTCTGTGAAAGTGTGCCAAAAACCTGAGCAGAAAATTCACACCTGCTGTTAATAGGCCTTTACACTGTAATTATACAGAAATAACTTTTGTTTTATTTAAATCCTTTTACTCTCAGGCACAAATCCAGTTGGAAGCTATTCGAGCATTGTGTGACATAACACTTTGTTGACGTCTTTGAAAACCCTCCTGGTTTCAGATATTATCCAACAGACACTGGGGTATATTTAGCTGTCACTACAGTTTGCAGAAGGCCAGGCTCTAAGTGCAGTTCGACTGGGTCTAATTTATTCATTTGCACCCTGTCACTTTCTTCCCCATCTGCTGCATCAGATCAGTAGTGGATCCATCAGCTTTCAGCAGCATTAAGGAGACTGGGTTTGTGGCTGGATTAGTGTGACGGGCCGAGATCAGATGGAACGAGTGTTTTGCTGATACATTTTGTTTTTGTAAAGCAACAGTTGAGAGCTTTTATTTCCTTGTTGGAAAATTCCCAATACGGCATACAGAATTATTTAGGGGACATTGACTCAGTTTTGTTTTGCGAGTGCCTTTGTTGGTAACGTGAAAAGTTCTTTAACCTTATTTGGATGGAATTATTTTTTTTATGATTTATTTTTGCAACAGCTGAAGCGCGCAACCTTGGTTTTCCTGTAGTTTAAACAGTAGAGTGTGTTTCTTGAATACAATTCGAGTTGCTTTGGATAAAAGCATCTGCCAAATGCATAAATGTAAAAATGGTAAAAACAATGGAGCAAATTATCTAGTGATTTCATTCCAAGTCAGGCATCCTCTGAGAAATCTAATTCTGTCTGACTAGGAATGCCTGCGATTGTGGTATTTCGTGTAGGTACAAAACTTCTTTGTATTTTGACCTTGATCAAATACCATTGAATTGCCTTCATACGCATCTTCATCTTTTGCAAATCTTTTCCTTAATTATATACGCAATTTTAAAATATATTCACATAAATGCATACTCTTTTGTTCAGTGGGTTTTGTGATTCGCACATCTAGATCATAAAACCTTTCGTAACATGAATTCGTAACTTCAATTGGGGTCACATACAGGATGCAGATTTGTCATTTGAGTTTAAGGAATTAGAATTTTAAATGGTTAGAAATGAATGTAATTGCTGAAAGTGTAGTTTTTAATTACACCGTTTTTAATAATACAACTCATTTACTGAAAGTGAGCAAATTCCCAAACCCTCACTGACTGTGTATTCATTTGGATAAAATCATCAGCTAAATGACAAATTAGTAAATTAAATAGTGGAATGAATCATGTTTTTAGTAAATTTTGCAGACATAATGATACTGGATACTGTGTCATAAAACTCTCTAATGCCAGCAAATTTCCTCCTCCTTCCAAATTGTACCCGTTGGGACGTAACACATTCCTGTGTCTCATTCCTCATCTCCACAATCAGGTGACGTCAATTCATAATGAGTTGTGATTTTCTCCGCCAGGTCCTGAGTTCAACTTCCATCTCAGTTCTTTGGTGGACATCTGGATCAGACCTTTTTTTTCGGACTGAAGGGGCACACCAGATGAGTTTTCAAGAGCCTTAAGATGGAAACTAAATCTTTGTGCTCATTTTTTTCTTTTTAAACGTTTGAAGCGACTCCCTTACTATCACTGGTTTTGTTTTACCACACTGCCTTCATACTCCAGAATATGGGGTTATTTGGAAAATGTTTGATGTTTTTTTTCTCCTTTTAGTCTGCAGTAGTCTGAAAAATTAATGAGAGATGTCTAGCTCAGATGGCTACAAAACAGATCTGCAGCTAAGAGCGAGTTTTCTGATGATATCTGCTGGAAATGTTATTAGGTGGAGTGGGTGGCACAGTCCCAAAGTCAGTTTGATTCGATTTTTATCATTTGATAATTAAGGTTTCTTTTTTTTGAAACTTAAGACATCTGTCTTTTATCATCTACTTTCAGTGCACATGTCAAACTGTTGTTTTTTTCTGAAATGAACATTGTTCATGGCCTTCTGTTCTGTTTTTTTTTATTTTTTTTTATCTAATTTCTGTCAAGCAACTTTTTTCCCTTAAAGTTTCAAGAAATGGACATATAAAGCATTGCATAATTTTTTTGTCTAAAGATTTGTACTTTTGACGCATCTGAGCCAGAGAAATTGATGGAGACAGTGTCTGAGTTTGTTCCAGATGTGTGTTTGCACCACCGCACTGTCGTCTTGGTCTCAGCATCCTCTCTGGCTCGGTGGCACAGTTGACATTTAGCAGTGACATCACTCCTCTATGGAGCAGAAGTATGCCGTGAGGAACTAGGCCTGTGTAAACAATCGCTCTAACAAGTGAATAGAGAGCGAATGAAAAGCCAAGAAGCACGCTGTGCTGAGGGTACAGAGCGCAAAAAATGGAGCCAGACTCCTCAGTGATGAAAAAAACAGAAGAAAATGTTTGGCTACTAGAACTTAGATTATTGTTAGTCTGAGTGCAGTTTGTTAGTAGTTTATTCTTGGCAAGATTACTAATTTCACGTTTACATGCATCCTCTGTTTTTTCATTTTCTTTTGCTCCCCCCTCCACACCCATAGGTTCATTTTATTATTTTAGTAAAATGTTTTGTCAACAATTTTACTCTCTTTGGTCTTAGAATTAAATGGGTAGTTTTTGTTGACTTTCAAGTATAAGGTTTTCTTCCCTCAATTTTCAACCGTTTCTCCCGTTTTAATTGGCTGAGACAACTTTAAGATAAAAGGGGAATCGGATGATTTTGAAAAGGGTAAAAACTGAGACTTGGTGTAGCTTTTAAAGTTTTGCCATTTGAGCAACTCGACCTGGAGTTTATTTCCCAGGAGCGTTGTTAGCAAAGTTTCATTATTGCCTATATAGTTCAAAGAATCTGTGACTCATGAAATCATAGTTACAAAAAACATTTGTAAACAACATTGCAAAATTGTTTGAACCACATCTCTCAGCCTGTGCAAAGAAGCATATTGTTGTATATTGTAGTATGACCTGGAGTGTATTCCAGAAAACAATGTTAACTTGACGTCATATATGCCTTAAAGTGCTGTGCATATAAAGCTGAAAGCCTCTCGGTTGATTAACCCAAACCTTGCTTACTCTGGTTGGGTATACTGGTTATGAAAACATATTCGAGAGTAGGTTCTGTCAACCCAGAGTATGTACAAATTGAGTTTTTGGAACTGAAATATAAGGTTATCCGCTTACTTGACCATAAACTTTGAGCAAAATAAGCAAGCTAACATGCACTATATCTTTCATTCCATATATATACAAATTTCATTTTAGTTTGTAATTAAAAGCACCTTGTTTGAATAGTCCACATGTATGAATGTGCTCAAGTACCATTGACACCTTGAATCAGACATTTAGAAATAAAGCAAAACAATGGTGAACAGTAATGTATTCCTCACATTCTTTGTTTGTTTTTTTCAGCAATAAGCTGACATTTAATTTGTTCTCAAACTAAATTAGAAGTTATTACTCCATCACCTATGTGACATAACCAGTTCTATTTTACTCACAATCCATAACTCAATCTATACCCTAACCTTATCTGACCACTTAATTTGATCTCTGTGGCATTTTATTACTCGACAGGAGTTCCAGGGGTGCGTCCTGAGCGTTTTGAAGAGGGCCTTACAGTGAAGCACTGTGCTCTGTCTCTGGTGGGCGAACCCATCATGTATCCTGAGATCAACTCCTTTCTTCGACTGCTTCACCAAAAGAACATTTCCAGTTTCTTGGTCACCAATGCCCAGTTTCCTGAGGAGATCAGGTGGGTTTTAATAACTATATACAGTAATACCTCGAGATACGAGCATAATCCGTTCCAGGGTGGAGCTCCTAACTTGAATTGTTTGTATCTCGAATCATGTTTTCCCATAAAAAATTTTTTATTGGTATAAACACACACACACACACACACACACACACACACACACACACACACACACACACACACACACACACACAATTATAGAATATATGTATACAGTGTGATATGTGTGATATCAAATAAAATGTGGTTTTAATTATACGTTTTTACAGACAGTAGCGTCATGTGCGGAGGAAGAACATGTAGTTCTTACAAGAACACTATATAACTTAGCTTACGTATTTTTTTTACTTTATATTTTATAATATTGTTTTGATTTTTTTCGATTTGTATTCTTTAGTTTTGATCTCTTTTCGTACCTTTTTCGTTTAGTAAAAACTGTAATTTTCTTGAATAGCAGGAACTAAGCATTAATGAACTTAGCTTACGTTTTTTTTTACTTTTCTATTTTGTTGTTGTTTTGATTTTTATTTTTTTTGTATTTACTTTTGATAACTTTTCTTACCTTTTATCGCCTTAGTACCCTCACTTTTACTTTCACTTGGCGCAGACCTTTTAACGAAAATGTCTATCGAGGGAAATCTGCTTCTCCTTTATCCACAACAACAGAAGCCTCTCCATCTCATCATTTATATTCGAACATAACTTCGATATAATCGTATAGGGATTTACATTCTTGATAGCATTCTTCTGCTTTATTATGGTACATATCGTGGATGTACAGCGATCATGTGTGCTAGATCACTGGCGCGGGCACCGCGCTCATATTTATTCACAATTTCATGCTTCATTTCCATGGTCATGCGTTTCTTCTTCTCACTACTATCCTTACCACTCACTTTCTTAGTACTCATCGCTATTATGAAGAATAATGCACAAAATAGAGAGAAAATCAGCTACTCGCGGCGATGCGTACAGAAGTCGGCGAACATGTGATGTGAACTGCGGCATCGGCGTCAGTACAAGCCTGCTCGTATCTCGAATATTTACTCGTATTTAGAAGCAAAAATCTGCTGGAAGGCTTGATTGTATATTGGAATACTCATATGTAGAGACGCTCGTATCTCGCGGTATTACTGTATTCTTGTAGATTAAATGAAGAATTAGCTACTGAAATACTCATATTGATCAACAACTAATATTTGAATTGTGGTGACGCATTCCCATCAATGTCTATGATGGTTGGGATTTTGATTGTGGGTGCAAACTTTTGTTATACATCTTGAAGTATGTTCAAACCAGTGATTCTGAAGCCTGTTTTTGTATGCGTTTGTTCTCTGTATATCTTCAGTAGTTGTAACTGCCGAACGTCCTCCAGCTTGAAATTTTTCCCCTCAGTCTTTGAAGTCCCACTCGGGCTGTAACGGGACTGATAAGCCATAATCAGGCCCTGAATTGCAAATCACAGTTTCTTTGACTTCCAGCTCCTCCAATTCCCCTCGATTGTGAGTTTTCAGGAGCAGCCAAAAAGCTATTAGCTGTCTCTCTCTGCACCCCAGCTTAATGCAAAATACATCCTCAACTCATTCTTTCGACTCCTGCACGCTGAACCCTCTCATAGATCAGGCAGGTTATCTGAGGGTGAGGGGATGTCACCTCGGCTGCTGGAATATCTTGTTGGCAGTGTGCTGAGGAAGTGAAAAACACTTGTCAATCATTGTTGTTTATCTCGTAGCTGCAAGCTTCGTCACGCTGCTCCTGCTGAGGCAGGCCTTTTCTGAATGATAAACAAACCAACCGAAGCAAAAAATGATATTCACTGATGGTCTCAGCATTGAGTCTTCCCTCTCAAATATTCTTTCACAAATCGCATTATAATGAGATCCTACTAGTCCTGCTGCTTTACTCATATTAATGTGCTAATGTTTTATCGTTTTTTTTCTGGTGGAAAGGATGAATTGGTACTCCAGCACAAGGCTCTAACAACTCAATTTTACTGATACTTAAAAAAAATTATACGGTAATAATATTTGGGTTGCTTTATGTATTTAAAGAGCTCGCATTTGACTTCAAATAGTTTAGGATCACAATGCTTGACACTGAACAACTGAAAGTAAGGATACCAAAAACGGGTGGTAAACCATGTGACAATAAGTTAACACTAACACTAAACCATGTGACAATAAGTTAACACTAAGTTAAACTAATATTACCTAACAATGAGCAATACACTTGCTTTAATAAAAATACAACTCTTGTTAGCTTATGGTAGCTCATGTCCATTAAATTATATGAACTGATACCAATTTAGATACCATTTTAATGATGTATACTTTCGAAGTGTTTTTTATCGTTACTTCATTTTTAACTAATGTAGTTAGTTAATAAATGGAACCTTATTGTAAAGTATTACCAAAAAGATACAATAGACAGAAAAAAGGCTGGAGAAAGAAATACAGGTAAAATGATAGCAGCCACAATAGAGAGAACAAATGCATAAACATTTCTATAATCCTGAGTAAACGGAAAGATGTTTTATTTAGGTTTTGATGATGGAAAGAAGTCTGAACTTGGGAACTGTTAATAAATTGTTTGAGCAGAAGAGCAGCTGAATCTTAATATTGTAGTGCAAGACCAGTTTTACAGAAGTAGAGGAAGTTTGTTGAGGTGTTTAATGTGTGTACTGAGGGCAGAAAATCGCACCTAGAAAGGTACAGTGGGTAAAGGCTTTAATAAAACTTTCAAAAAACAGACAAGTGATTTACAGATTAGTTTTGTCAGGGTTGTTTTAAAAAGTCAGCTGCCTTGCACACTTTGTTATCATGTATACAAGGGTATAGGAATAGGAGGAAATTGCAATGGAGTTGAAAGCATGCCACCAAATTATTTGTTCAAGAGGAAGTATTTAAAAAAAAAACATTAAAGGACTCAGAACTGAGCCCTGGGGGACACCATGAGCAATGAGAGCTGAATTAGATTCATCAGTTGAAATGAATGTCTTTTAATGAATGAGAATAAAAATATTGTGGCAGACAGTATCAAACGTTGTGCTAAGAGGACAAAAATAACAAAAAAAATTCAGAATGTATATGAATCCACTCTCTTCAATATGTTTTGTAAGATGACTCCAGTGTTTGAAGGAGACTCAAATCAGTGGGCCTATTGACTCGTCTTAATTGCCCATAAGGAAACCACAAAAATGATCACTCCGACACCTTCACTTCATAATGCATAGTGGGCAGCAACATTTACATTGTAGACACTGACAGCCCCTTGTTATAAATACCATGTCTTCACTAAAATTATAGGGTGGTCTAGACAATCTAGAGCTGAACGAGTGAGTGAGGTTTTTTAATTTGGCTAGTGCAGCTTTAGCAGTTGTTGATGTTCTACATTGTCTGAACGTACACATTACATAGTCTTGGCTTAACTCCAGTTTTCTTATCACATCACTTAGATGCGTAATGCTTTACTGTGTTGTGCACATGTCACTTGCTCTGGCTGGCCAGAAACGGTTTGGAGCCCGATACTTATGCACACCAATTTTCTTCGGTCTTGTCTATATGTTAAAAATGTTAATTTTGTTCTCCTTCCATCTCCCTCTATTTATAGGAATCTTGTGCCTGTTACACAACTTTATGTCAGCGTTGATGCCAGCACCAAGGACAGTCTGAAGAAAATTGACCGTCCCTTATTCAAAGACTTCTGGCAGCGCTTTTTGGATAGTCTAAGAGCACTGGGTGAAAAGGTAGGTCCACTGTGCCATAATCCAAATAAATCTAACCGTGTGTTTGAACTGTTTATTTGTTTTAAGCTCGTAAGATTGCCATCTCACTGAATTCATAATCATACAACAAATAGAACCGCAATTATCAAGAGTACAAAACCCCGGGTTACATTGTGATCTTTAATGTTTTTGTGATCTATAGTGTTCAGATATTAATGAATCAACGCACCACAAAATTATTATTGTCAATACAAGTCATTCAAAAGCAATGATGTCATTGCCTTTAAATGGCTTGCGTTGACAGTAATAATTTTGTGTCTTTACACAAGCCATGTAATGAAGACGTAAAGAGACGTCAACATTTATTAAATGTTTTACAAGGTTAATAATTCTGTTGTGCATGTAACTGGCCATGAAAATTGTTTAATTGCCAAAAGCTGTTTTCCTCTCGCTTCACATCTTTCATTATTTTTCCTTTAATTTATATCAGGCCTGAACAAAACCCTCTGGAAATCCCTGCTATCGATTGTTCATTCCAAACATGGCCGCAAAGCTCCATGATTGATTTCAACTTAACCCATATCCTATGATTTATAGGAGTAACAAGATCAAAACCTGCTTCATCTCTAACAATGTCTTTTTTTAACGTCAGAAATGGGTGTTGAATAAAATTCGCCGGATGCCTTTAAATGCTTTAACTGTGATAGAGCTGTGTAAATGCTAAACCTGATGGAGTGGATGCGTAGGTGCCGTCCGTCAATGGCTCTTTATTCGGGGTTCAGCAAACTGTGATGACAAAGGTAGTTTGTTACATAGAGGCCTTAGCATTACTGCTTAATGATTTTAAGTGCCATCATTCAGGGATGATTCACTGCGTCTCTGCTAAACTTCTGTAATGACTGCCCTGCATTTGCCGTTGAACAGACTGCTCTCTCTCTCTGTGTGTGTGTGTGTGTGTGTGTGTGTGTGTGTGTGTGTGTCTCAGTACATATGTGGATATGTGAATCATAAAAAGGAAGACACAAGAACAGAAAGTGCTCTTCTGTTTTCTAATGAGTTGGGATCACCTGCAGTGTCACTTTCTGACTGAAGAGAGAAACTTGACACTGATGGCACTGTAGACAGCAGGATTTTGAGGCATTTAGGATTGTACTTTTATCCAAAGTGACTTTCAAATAAAATAAGAATAAAACCAAGGGAATGAAAAAAAAAAATATATAAATAATATAACTCATATAATATAAATGTATATTAATTTTTTTTTTTTTTGGTAAAGATGCATGTCTCATGTCATTCAAATGTGTGTGTGGCACTGGTGATTTCTGACAACAAGAAGTTGCAGTTTCACCAGACTTGAAGCTGATGGTGAAACTGGCTCTGTGAGACGAGAGAGAATTAGTTTTTTTTTTTTTTAAGTGGCTGACGCCTGCTGTGCCTCCATCACTTGAACTTCACCTGTCTAGACTGACACAGTTTCCTTAGGCAGTTTGTCTACCATTATGCATACTCATTTTTCCACGGCTCGTTCATCACTCACATCTGCAAGATTTAATTACAATGCATTTTGTTTCTGGCTTCTATTTGTCAGAGATAAATAAGACACAAGTATAAAAACAAAACCATTAATGGCTGTTTTATTCTCAACATTCATCACCATAGCAGTTCATCCCCCCCCCCCTTTCTCCCTGTAACTACATTACGTCCTCATTAATTTTGTTATTATTTTGTATTGTGCTTAATTGGTTCTCATATATTGGCCAACAGCCTTTATACAACATAATCCTGTTTACATAAATTTTTTGTTTTGTTTTTCATGTTTTCTGTGCACTGATTAAATATAAAATGTGCTTTTTCATAAATGACACTTATGGATTCTTGCTCTGAAAGAGAGAAAAATGTGTGCTGTACTTTAGTGGAAGGGCTCTGACTATTAAGCAATAGGCAGAATCCTTTGGGAAATGCTGGAATGGACGCCTTTGCATCCGGTTTCTGAGAGTTTTTTTCTTTTCTCTTTCATTCACACCATTTCCTATAAATGTGCTGCTTTAGAGCAGAGAAGGGAAACATGACTAATTTTTCAAACACTTTTCTGTTCACAATAGGAGTGCATTTTATTGTCTGTGATTGTCTATTGTATATTCGCACACAGTAAAATTGGATTGTATAGATCACAGATGACATTTCCCCCACTATATAAATAAACTGTAAATAGAGTATAATAGTTTTTTTTGTGATCCAGGTCCTTATGTTTTTCCTATTTTGGAGAATAAACTTTAGTACACTTGTGTTAAAGCACATTATTAGAGATTATGTACAATGAAATTGATGACATGAAATTATTACACATTTTAATAGTACTCTCACAAATGCGCAGAGCGAGGCGTAAGGCAACAGTGTTTGCCTAGGATTTGGATAATGACTGAAGTTAATACTGGACCCCTGAATAATGAGTCAATAAAATGTTAGTCTTCAGATATGTCAGATCAAAATTTCAGTAACTTGATATTTTGAAGTCAATATGAAATGCAGCAGCACATTTCGTTTAATGTGAAATTTATTTCAATGAGAAACTTTATTCTTTGGGAATCGATTGGATTTTTGTCTTTTGGAATGGCGAACATTTCATGTTGATTTTCAAACTTCAAAAGAACTTATAAAAACTGTATTTTTGTATCAGTTCTCTTCTGTATGCAGCTTTCAATGATTGGCCTCAGCTTGAGTGAGCTCGGAAAAGGCAAATACTTTTTATAAAGTAAAGTTTGTTTTTCTGGATCAGTTTTACTTGAATGAAAATTTCAAATGCAATTCTGTGTTTAGTTGGTAGCGCATCAACACTGAAATGCAAATAAGTTTTAAAGTATTAAATATTTAAGACCGTGTTTAAGAATGAAGAAAATCCTTTGGAATTAATCTCAGGTGTCCCATGTCTCTACAAATCGGAGACGGAGGTTTCTGTGTGCCCTTGCATGGTTGAGTGCTGAAGGCTTTAGTTAAGTGCATAGAAACTGAATCCGTCCCTCCATACTAAATGTGTCCTTGGGATCTCTAGCTCACTGGCTTGATAAGTGTTGTTCACATTGAAATGCATTGCTCGGCTCTCGTTTTCCAAGGAAATGGTAAAAATACAGCACATGACAGAAAAAGAGTGTTTTGGATGGTTGCCAAAGCATTGCAATATAGCTGCTAAGGTGTTCTGAGTTGTTTAAAAGTATACCACTTTTTGGAAATTTCATCGCAGTGTATCCGTTTATTTCCATCTAGTGTGTGTTTTGTCCAGTATTGCAAAATTCTCATTTGAAATATGTGGATTAAAAGCTGACAAAATGTTCCTTTTGATTAATTTGAAGAAGCACCAAATGTCTGTTTGAAGCAAAGCTGCAATCCATATTTAGGGACCAGAATATAAATTTCGAAAGTCTTAATGTTTAATGGAATTTTCTTTTGCCTGTTTTCTCATCTCCCATACATCAATTGATTGTAGAACTAATAGCCCTTCACAGGAACTTTGTTAATAATGCAGTTGATAATATTAATGTATTTTTTATGTTTAATATATGATGTGAAAATTATATCATAGGGGTTGAAGGCTTCAAAACACTTGCCGCCTTTTTGATTGATTTAGCACAAAAATATCTAAATGGAAGAGATGGCTTTAATTGATTTTCTGCAAATATGTGCAATAATAATAGTGAGGCTTGCCTTAGACTGGAAACTCACTTCATCACTCTTTACATACAGCTGGCTGCTGTTCTGGTCTAGGTCTGTTTTTACGCAGCCCTGCTCACCTGCTGCCTGATTCAACCTCTGGTGGGGGAAGGATGAAGATCTCTTGGCAGGTCTAAAATGGGTTACTGCTGTAAATACCCTCACCTGCTGCCACATCACTCCAATTATTCGACCGTTCTCCTCTCTCTTGTTCATGCACTCATGTGAAGACCAGATCCTCCCCAGTCTTCGTTGGCTTCCCTCCCTTGCAAATCCACTAGTTAGCATGGATCAGGAACAATGCTGACTGTGCTGACATCTGTACTCTGACAGAAACTAACCAACCATGCAAGGCATTCAGTCTACAGGGATGGACATGGTTATTCTGAGAAACGTCAGACTGTGACAGTCGGACTGTTTGATTGACAAGGTGCAATAACAGGAATGGGAAGCATGAGTGTCCATTATCACTCACTGCGTTTTGTGTGGTCTTCCTCCCCTTAGGGCATCAGTGTGTGAGTAATGATGTGGGCTGGAGCACTCCGAACTCCAGAACCCCAGAGCCACACACCGGAGGCAGATGCATGGAGAGGCTCTCTTATTAAAAAGAAATCTGCTCCGTTTCTCCATGTTCACCTGACTCTTGTCATTGATAATATTGAGTGCTGTCAGCAAGATTACGTTGATGCAATAGCTGATGCAAGATCTGAATTGTTTGTCAGTCATGGGATCTGCTGTTTATCTTCATACCTTCATTACATCAGAAGTTTTGTGTATGAGGTGTATGCTTAGGCTGTCGCCGTATATGCATACTGTATATTTATATATATATATATATCTGGTTTTACTCAGATATACATCAGAATACAGAAGTGGGTTGTGAGTATCATTTGGTATTCATACAACTTTTACTGTAGCTCAATCAGTAGAGCATTGGTGCTTTGAATTAAAGCGTCTGCCAAAAGCATAAATGTAAAATGTATTCGAAAAAAAAAAGGTGTGTTTGATTTGAGGCAGTATTTTGACTGCTCCTCCTTGTGTTTTTTCTTCTAGCAACAGCGTACGGTGTACAGACTGACCCTGGTGAAGGCCTGGAATGTGGATGAGCTGAAGGCCTACTCAGATCTCATCGCCCTTGGCCAGCCAGATTTCATCGAGGTCAAGGTATGCTTCTCACTCGCCTAATTCGGGCATCCGCTTCTAATGAGGGTCTCTGAACCCTTTTGGGTTTAATAAGTAAATCTTTGTTAAGCTGTTGCTGGAATCCTAAGCATTTCCTCCTAATCCTTTTTGCAGGGAAACAAGGTAATGGCCAACTCATTAAATTCATTCTCTGTACGAATGCATTCACTGAATGCCAGTGAATGAAGATTGAATTGATTTTGATCTCTGATAACATTAACTTTTTTCAGCAGGAGCTATGTTTTAACTGATGCTCCGTGCTACAGAAATTTGGCAAATTATTCAAGGATATTAAACTTAAACAATATATTTTTAGGATTGTTATATCTAGCATATTTCACAGTTTTATGAAATGTTTTTACGCAATCTGTATTTTTACATTTAAAATGAAAATGGCTCATATCAGACATTAATGAATAGTTCACCTAATAATGAAAATGGTCGTTTAGTCACTGTTGTTTTACAACACAACAGGATACATTTTTGAAAATCACTCTTTTTCATATATTTACAGCTGTCACTGAAGCTTTAAAAAACCAAAATCGTCACATAAGTGATCCATGGTTGGGTATATTTTAAATGTTTCGCCATATGATGGCTTTGAGTAATAAACTCAGAATCTAAGTCATATTCGCCGACTTAAATTTGAGTGAGCAGTTAACTGTTGCGACCGCTACATCAATGAATTGCATCAAGAACCCGATTAGTCGTGAGTTTGTAAACAAACCTTTCAGACTGGGTATACATGGTTTTTATGAATTCATGTATGAATCAGTTCTTCTGTAATTAAGTCTTATGAACACATGATGCACTCCAATGCAGATAACACAGATGCTCTTGCAAAGAAAACTACCAGCCACAGCAAGCTAACAGTTCATGTAGTGTGAAGAATAAGAAGAGAAATATAAATATAAATATTGGAGTGGGAGTTTTTATTTTTATTTTTTTCAATGTAGTGCGTATAGTGCGTTTTTGTTCTATTTGCTTTTTTTGTTTTGTGCAGGTATGCATTATGTAGCATAATTTCATAATCTAAAGTCAGACCATTCTGTTTTTACTTTAAATCCTGTAATTAAATCTCATGCTAAATGTATGTGGTATCTTTGTTTGGATCGTAATTAAAGTGCAGTGGTGCGTCTAATTTCAAATGACTTCAGGTATTTTTAAAACACACACATACACAAAAAAAACCCTGCAACTAGTATCAGAATTGGCCTCTTTGTGGCCCCCAAAAAAGTAGTTTTTAAATAAAAGTTTGCATTTATAACACATCAGGTAGAGCCATATCAGGCTCTGTCAAGCGTGAGATGCTGCAAGAGACTTGTGCACAGTCTGTCTGCCAAGTAAACAAATAAAAACAATGTCATGTTCCGAAACAGACAACAATAATAACAATATAGTAATAATACAGGCATTTGCAAACTGCACAACATAGGAAAAGAGTTCAAAAATGCATAAACTGATGCCGTCACATATAATTTATGCGAAGCGATATGGTGTTAAGATATACTCGCATCAGTTCTTTTCACTGTGTTTTGATTAATATGTAAATATGTGCTGCATGCTTTCCACTCAATAACCGAATAAACTGACAAAACAGAGAAAACTGGAAGCTCTGCAATTCGGCACATTTCACATTTATGTAGCACTAGATAATTATGTACAATGTACATATTAACATTTTATAAAGTTTACATTTACATACAATTTATTTTTAGTACATATTTATATCAATAGATTGCTTAAGCAGCTTTACCGTATTACATATGAAAAACTGTGTCAGTGTCTCGTTTTATAAGAAGTGCAACTTCATTTTCTACTGTAAAGCAGCTCTTCAGTGTGTTCATGTTTAAACTCACGGATGTCTGACCTTGACGGACTGATTTGGAGAAATTAACCAAAAAATATATCTATGTAACTATAACGTAATCGCCACAGATTGATGGTATTACAAAGGTATTTGCAGCCGTAGCTGGAACCGTTTTGAACTCCCAGAACTAAGTCCAAATTAAGTTTGTTTTGAACTGATTGTTTTAAATGAAAACTTGAGTTTTTTCTTTGATTTCACTTGAAGTATATTTTTTAAATTGTGATTTTTAAATTCAAAATTTCAATATTGATTAAAAAAAATCATGATTTAATCAGTATTTAAGTAGTAAATGCTATCATAAACCTTATTTTAGGTGAATTTGTCTTACATTTTAATAAAGGAAGAGCCATAAGTCATTAAGTTTCATCCCATTTATCTAATGATCCATGAAGATCAAGGCTGAGTCAGTCCTCCATGAATTGCCAAGATTTTGGCTTTTAAGAAGTCATCTAGTGACTTTAATAGCTTTTTAATGAAATGTAATTTTTTTTATCAACAAGTAAACTCCTTCTCCTACTTAATCAACCTGTCTTCAAGATTAATGCAATTGACTAAACTGATTAAATCTCTCCTCATATCAGACAGTTTATCTTTGCCTTAATGCATCTGGAGTTTGTTGACCTGTGTAATTACTGTCCTGGTTTAATTGTATTGATAACTGATTCACTCGTGACCTCATGCATCCCACACCACCATGGCATATGAACTGCTCAGATGAGGGAAACCAATGTTTTGTTGAGTCTCTAAGAAGTTCTCCAGGTCTCTTAAATTACAGTTTTATTCATCCTCGTTTCTCTTTTTCCCTGTTCAGCTGCAATTTGCATTATTTCTTTCTGTTATTTCTTCACTCCTGCGCTCTTATCTTCACATTAGCATTTTTTTTGGAATGAAGGGGGGCTCTTTCATAGAGAGCCACAGAATTGCCCATAATCTCATTACGAGTCAACAGCCAGTCATGTGACCGGTGTGCACCTGCCCCGTAGGGAGCCTGCCTCAGTGCATTCACATTCAATGCAGAGCCACTCCAAAGTAAGCTGATTTCAACTATGACATGCTGTTACCTAGCAACAATAATCGCCCACTTTCATAGACCGCAGAAGGCGATGATTTACGCTGCCTTCTATGGGATAAAATAAAGGCTATGAAATAGTGAGGAAAATATTACAGACTTTACCTAAACAGAGGCAGGCTGTCTGAATCCTTGAGCCTGCAATCACCTTTTAATCATTTGTCAGCTCTAGGCTAACGCTCTTAATGTCATATGAGACTTCTGCTTAATTATTATGGTGTAGTTTGATGCCAACCTAGTCTGAAGACTAAGAGTAAGATTTAAATGATAAATAAGTGCTGCTAGCCTTTTTTTTCACTTAATGTTACTATCACAATAAAAACAAATGTTATTTTTTTGTGGATTCTCAAAGGTAATACATGGCTCAACAATAAAAATGCTGTTTTGTGGCCAATGAGAGTTTTAAGCCAGTCAGGGGTCACCGCTGTATTCTTATTTATCCTAAGCATGTGTTTTTATGCTTTGCAAACATAAACATTTGGTTGCAATAATTAATTTTTTATTAATATGTAAAATTATCTGGCTGGCTTACAACTATCAACTATTAATCATTAAGAATGATTTGAAAGTTAAGGTCATAAGTTCATAATGTATTGAAAGCGATTTCTATTTCAAATAAATACTGAACTTTTAAGACTTTGTTCATGAGTTTAAATGCATTAAACTATTATTATATTAAACTGTTTTGAAAATTGATAATAAAAAAACGTTTCTTGAGCATAAATAACCATATTAGAATGATTTCTGAAGGATCATGTGAAACTGAAAACAGAATGCTGAAAATTCAGCTTTGCATCACATATATAAATCAGTTTTAAATTGTAAAGATATTTCACAAGGATCTCATACAGTTGCACAGTAAATTAGAAATTTATAATTTAAATTAATGTGCTAGTTTTCTTGTTCTGGGACCAGTGAAAATAGTAAGTGGCCCTTATTGTTAAGTTCAGTATTATAAAAATGCTGTATGTTCATGTGTTTACAGTACAGCTGCTATATGGGAAACATGAGCAGAGAACATGTTTTGAAGCCGTTAAATCTGGCTAAAATGCATTGCATTCATATTAGGCTTTTTATCCATTCATGCATTTCTTGGAAATCAAACCCATGAACCCTTGGCATTGCTAATTCCATGCTTTGTTTTTAGCTAAAGGGTCTTGCTTTGTTTCTAGCCACACTTTTATAAGTCCTCCTTTTTATTTATTGCACATATTGTGCCCTTTAATTAGAGGAATGATGCTTTTATTCATGCCAAGAGCTGGACAACACATTTCTCCCAGCAATTAGACATTATTCATATGTAGCCAGGCATTACATTTCTTGACATCACATTACTTCTATAGGACACCAGTGACCCAGTCATCAAACAACCAGCAGTGGCAACCTTTATAGACATGAAACAGGAGGGTGATATGTGCGGAGGTAATTAAGTTTGCTGGTAGCTGAGCGAGTTTGATATGTGTTTCTGTGAGTTATGGAGGTGTTCAGCCCCCTCCAGCTGTTTGGCCCAAGTGCTACTCCTCACCCCTGCGGTAATTACAACGTCCAACAGCTGCTCCTTACCTCTTACATTTTCCCAATACCTTGTGTGCCCTTATTTAAATATTTTGTACATGCAGGAACTGCCTGACCTGCTGCACACTCCTAGTGATATATGTGCTGAAACTGTCAACAATTGATATTTTTCGTTGTCTATTTTTGTATGTTTTGTTAGTTATCACATTTTACGTTTGAGTTTAAATAATGCTCATTGAATTGTACACTGTAAGACCAGAAACCAGACCAGAAGTGTCACTATTTATGTATTTGTTTGTCTAAATTAAAAATTAAACCCAAACTAAAATGAACTAAAAGTAAACTTATACATCACAATATTAGTCAACTAATAACAGTTTTGTTTATAACAGTCTCGTTCTCATTCACTAACCGTGCATACACGAAATTGTGTACAAACGTAAACGTTTTCATGAACAAAGCAGGATTCATCAATAATTTTCATTCTAAATTCACGAGAAAAAAACCAAAGCAACTGAAACTATTTAATTAACATTTAATTATTACAGTATAACACCAAGTCAATTAAAGCAGCGTATGATTTATCGTGATGCGCGAGAGAAACTGTTTCCCAGGATGCCAGACAAAGAGAGAAACTCTCTCAGAGGCTTTGTACACACCCACGGCACTCAGACAAGACACGTGATTGGTTCCTGGCGCAAGATCGACCAATGAGAGCACGAGTGGATGTATCCCGTGAGTTGATTGGCTGATCCTACTTTGCGGATTTTCTCCTATCGCAGGGCTTTCCTTTCCAAATTAACCACAATAAACGAGGGATCACTGTATAAAGTTTTGATTTTGTTGTATCTTCCTCTGTGCATTTATTGATCAAACCTTTATTCCTGCAAAATTAGAGCATCCCAGAGGTTTTAGTTCCAACAAAAAAATTTACAGTCTGTGCTAGGCTCCTAATTGATCTCTACCGGAGTTATTCAAAAAGTTTGACACGTTTTGAGGACTCTAAACTGAGATTTACACTTTTGTAACATTACTCATCTACCACCAATCACACTTAGTTAAATAATTTTTCAAAACGCCTTTATTAGTTCAACATTATTGCTGTATAAGCATTTGGTTTGCGTATTACAGTCATATTGTTAGTCGATGACAGGAAATCTTTAGCATTGTGTAGATGTGGCGGAGAAACGCGCTCACGTTCCTCACCTCGTTGATTTATCAAGGCATTTCTGTAGGTAATCATTATTCTCAATGGCTACAGAGAAGCCAGATAAGAGCTGAGCTCATTAATTCTGTACCAGACCCCGAATATCAGTTTTGGACATCAACCATGGCACAGAAGGCTGGGTTGAGAAAAGCATGAAATGCCTTTCATTTCCACTGTACTCTCTGTCCTCAGAGAAGAATGAAATTCACTGAGATACTAATAGATCCATAATGCATTATACCTGTAAGTACTGTAATACATTAATACACAAATACATAGAAAAACAACCAATTTACTTTGTTATATTGCGTTATACTCTGTGACCATGATTAAATATAATAAGTATTCAGTTATTTGTGAAAATATGCAATGCGTTGCATGACATTGTGAAGAGAGAGAAGCCGATGATCAGGCTGACCTTTATTTATTTATTTATTGCATGATATCCATACCATTTTTTTTTATATCACCAACAATACAATTTTTTGGGGTAAAGTAACAATGTACTTATTAAACTTATAATTATTAAACTTTATATATATATATATATTAAAATCTCGACAAGACAATACAAACAAAACTGAGATTAATAAACTTTGTATACTATCAAAACAATATATTATTGTTATTTAACAACTATTATTATTATTAATCTAGTTATTTTCAAAATGCAGAGATCAAACTAATTAAAGTTCACTTCTGAATGTTAGCTATTTGACAGTTGCACAAATCTGTATCAGTTATGAAAAAACTGTATTGTACATAATCTCTCATTATGAATATCTTCATAATTATACTTGTACATAATTATAAGCCATTAGCTTCAGGTAAAAGAAAAGTGTGGGAGATTCTGTATGAATCATTTTCTTACGCAATACCTCTTGAGATTCATTTTTAATGAATTATTGCACTCGGTATTTGCATTATTTAGTATTAATATGCTTTTAATCTCACATTTTTTTGTACTTATGGTGTGTTCGTTTTTGAACCATTTAAGTCACTGATTCATTGTTTACAGTTATGATGTATTACTTATCTCTTTCATATGATGTTATCTCTATTTCAATGTTCATCTATCGATTGTCCAGCAAAATAGAGTACGAACAGCTTCTAGTGATGCAGACTGAAATAAGATAAAGCCTCACAGAATGGGTTTTCACTCGATCACAGAATGAGTAATGTCTTTTCAACAGCACAGCTACTCCTACACACAAGCAGACCCATGAACTGATGGTGGCCATGCTGCAAATGAGTTCGTTTTCATCCAGCGGTCTCTCGCCACTCGTTTGGTTGCAAACCAAAAGATTATTAATGACTACTTTTCATGGTATGTGAAGGTTAAAAGGGAGTATGTGGCCTGATTTGACACCATTTTGTTTCAGTATCCAATCAGAAAAGAGATTTCATGATGACCGAAATTGTATTGTAAACTGAATTTTCATTCCCAGCATGTGGTTCATCCTGCCCTCATAACCTGTTTGTCCTGATCACAGCAACATCTATGAGATGTGATGTGAATGCTATCCTGTCGTGTGTGTGTGTGTGTGGGGGTGTTGAATAAGATGATCTGGTCGTCTAAGTCTCCATCCATAGAAAATCCAAATCAGCCTCCACGCGCCGCTGTGTCCTTGGGCTGCATGTGCGCTGATATGATTCAGAGTGTTTTTGTGTCCCTTTTTTGAACTGGGAGGGATGGTTAAATCTGAAATCGAATCAGACCAATATCAGCTGTATTTGAAAAAGCATGCTTAAACTACAAGAGGCAGTGCAGTAATTAATGATAATTAAAAATGTTTGGTCTTGAATGCAACCCAAAGTGGAGAACCTAAAACTCATTTGACTGAAGTGAAGTTATTAATGTAGCGTTTGACCTTGAACACCCTATTGCTTTTATTAAACATCTGCATTACCAATACAATAGAGAAGGGTAGCATACTGTATTTTCTGCACCATAAGGCACACCTGATTATAAGGCGCAAGGGCGATTTTTGAGAATTTATGTCTTTTAGGTGCGCCTTATAGTGCGGAAAATACGGCACATTCATGTTATGAATGATAACGGATAAATGGATATGGTTGGATATACTGGTTTGTCTAAATGTATTAAAATACAAATAAAATGCTGTCATTTATATGAATAGCACTTTTCACAATGCATATCATTTCAAAACCACTTTACAAAACATTTTTTGTTTCTACATTACAATTTAGAGTGATCTGTTATCAGAGCTGACTGTCCACATTTTAGAAATGTACAGTTCTAAGATAACGTGGAAATCATGCAGTTAGCTAACATCATGTATTCATGTAAGGAAGAAACGGCAATATCATTAAAGTAATTATTATTAGGTAATAATGATAACGATCTATGGAACATTTTGCAGTTGTGTATGTTGGTTCTGAGTTGGCTGAAGTCCTGGCAGATGTTGCCATCATCTATTCACCAGTGTTGGGTCATCTGAAAACTTCATTAAGAGGCTGGCGTAGACTAGTTACTTCAGGATGGGCATCCCAAGATAAAACCGAAAGACTGATTTTTTTTTTTAGCATAGCTGCTGTTCATAACATTTCATGCAAAGATTATCATGCGCATTTGATCTCATGAGGTTATGAGATGTATTCTGTGAATGCTTGGCCAAAGAGATTTAGAGTCGGAGCCCCGAACATCATCACTAGGGCTATTCCAGAGTTTAGGAGCCAAATGCAAAAACACAGTGACTCGCTTTTATTTTGATACTTTTGTTCGAATTTATCATCAAATGTTTGCAACTTTTCCATGCATCACCTCTTTCCTTTTTGCCCAGGGAGTGACGTACTGTGGCGAGAGCTCAGCCAGTAGCCTGACAATGGCCAACGTACCCTGGCACGAAGAGGTCGTCTACTTCGTGCAGCAGCTGGCAAACCTGCTCCCAGATTATGACATCGCCTGCGAACACGAGCACTCCAATTGTTTGTTACTCGCACACCACAAGGTAACCCTGCACAGACATACTTGACACAAAGCTGCTGTTTTGCAGAAACGTGCCCGTACTGTAATTTCTCTTTCTGACTATTTAAAGGTGTTTCAAATAAAGATGCTACTGCCATTTCTGTAAATGTCATTGAAAAGAAAGTGTTGATATGGGCAATTGCATTAAACTGCCATTCAGGTGAAGGGTTAAACCTTCCTTCCTGTGTTTTCATGCTGTCTCCTGACACAGCGCTAGATGTTCTTGCGGGCGCTCTTGTTTTACATTCGTTTCTTGTGACAGCTTCTCTAATGGTTTGCGTGGGCAGTGAGCCCTTACCAGCTCTCTTCTCTCACAAACAAAAAACATATTTATGTGCAAGTGTTATGTGGTGCTTCAGTATCCTTTTATGATTTGCTATTTGTATTCTGAAATCAAGTACCATATATTTCTGCATGTGATTTTAAAGGGATAGTTCACCTAAAAACTAAAATTGTCATCTTACTCCTGTTACTTTTTTTGTCTTCTGTGGAAGAAGTTAGAATGTTTTAGCTGCTTTTGTCCAAATTATTAAAGTTAATGGGGTTCAAATCTTTTTAAACTAAAACATTTAATTTGGTTAATATTTCTAAAAAATAATGTTCAAAGTATCTTTTGGTGTTCAATGAGAAATTAGGGTAAATTACCATTTTCTTTTTCGTGTGGACTATCACTGGTAAAATTAAAACGTTTTTTATTCTTTATTATTATTTGGGCTTTTGAATCTTTTGCTCTGTATTTTACCCAACATGTGGAACAATTCTGATTAGCTGCATTATTATTATTATTATTATTTTTAAACCGCTCTAATACTGTAACAGACTTCCTTTTATTGGACATGATCCTCATTTCCTCTTGATTTCTGAATATCCCATTAGTTCATTCTTCTTCCTTTCTCTCCACTGTCGTGGAGAGCTCTCTAATGTGAAAGGGACTGTAATTACACCTGTTTACACCCTTTATATGTTCACTTGTTTGTATCCCTTAAAACCCCTCCATTCAATTCATATCTTATGATGCAGAACTATATCCATGACAGCTATAAATGAGCTGCAGTAGTGGAGAGCCTTAGTTAGAGCGAGTCCCCAGAGCAACCTCCACTCAAGCCCACACAGGCATGAGAAGGTATTCAGTTCTCCACTCCCTCATCATCAGCTGTTTGGAAACGAGGTGAAGAGGTTTGTTGGTAGGCAGCCAAGATGAAGGCTGGATGCAAGACTTGGGAGGGTAGAGTGCCAATACAGTGATAACTGCAACAAAACACTAATGACGGACTTACTTTTTGTAATTATGTGGTCCGTTGGATGAAGATTAGGGCTGTACGGGACGGCATTTTAGCCTCCTCACGGCATTGTGAGCCAATTATAGGTACAATGTGCATTCATGATTTGCTGAGGAAGATACACCAGTAAATTTTACATAGGTGTTCATCGTTAATGTTAAGGTGTAATGTGAAAAATGTAAAAGCAAAACCCCATTTTATCCAAATTCTTATCTTTTTTTTTGTCTGTCTTCAGCTATATCACACTGTCCTGCTTCTGAAATTCAAATGATGGTTTGATAAAGCCAGTCTCCAGCAATGTTCTACTTTGCCTTCCTCTGCAAGTTTTTTTTTTCTTTTTCCCCTCTGCCTTATGCATGTTAAAGAGCTCTCTTTGCATTGCCTGTGACAGACATCTGAGTGAAAAGGCATTGGATTTGATGCGAAAATTCTTTCCTCACCACATCTCTGCAGATCGCACAGGGACTCTCTCTTGCCCTCTGTTTGGCTCGGCTGTGACTCACAAGGGTGCTAATAAAGCCCATTGTTCCTATAATAAGAAGCCATTTTTCTTATTAGACCTTGGAAGGCCACTAACAGTGTTTCATTACAGTGAATTTGTTTAGCTGCCGCATTAGTTTTTTCTTTATTTAATGGTTGCAAACATTTGCCCTTTATCCTCGATGTTCTTGAAGAGGAAAGACCCTCTGAATGAATTTACAGCTCTTCCCTGTGTGGAGCCGACGGCTTATATTCTCAAAGTTGTATCCTCATAAAGCCCTCCCTCACTCGCCGTACTCTGAACTAATTCCCATGAGCTCATCTTTCTATAGGGAGGAAAACATGTAAAGCAGAGTTAAACAAAGATTTAAATCCATTGTGTTTTACAAGTTGAAAAAGCTTGGTTTTCTTAAATGTAACACAATTCACAGATGCTGCCACTGTAGGTCATTTTCTAGGGTGTTTTGGGTGATTTCTGTGTGGTTACTTAATACTTAATGGCCCAGATCAAAAGAGTTGTGTGATATCCAGGACAGTAGATATGCTTTGTGTCTTTGTCTTTGCCCCTTTTATCTTTCTGATCGCTTAGAAATGTAATGGCACATCTCTTTAGCAAACAGAACAGTTTATCTTTCATGTCCATTAAAAATGGTGTAGGGCGAGTTATGCAGCAAGTTGAATACTTACAGGCCTGGTTTCACAGACATTACTTGGATTAAGCCAGAATTAGTCCCTTTGTTTCATTTTAGTCTTTATAAACATGCCGTACCTACTGGTGAGACAAAACAAGTTTAGTTTTGTTAACTTTAATTTAAAACTGCTGAAATATCCATTTAGTCAGTGTCCTTTCAGCCCTGAGTTTAAGCAATAGTTATAGAGAGCCTTGAAGCATATTGCATTTTTCAAAAGCCTTATGAACATTCAGTAATTCTTAAACAAGATTAACCATTTAAACATTAGAATCCCAGTAGTCTCACAGTAAGTACGCCAGACTGTAGAAACCCCACAGCACACAGTACAGAACAGACCGTCATTAATTTTGGGTGATGTTTATATTGTTGAGGGAATCAAAGAGGTGCTGCAATCTGTGTTGGGTGATGTGGCATCCTAAAACCACATTTGCATTACAGCTTCATATGCTTAATGCTCCCTGTTATCTGTGCAGAAGCAATTTTACAAATGAATGGAACCTTAAAGTGCACTCAATGGGATGGCTCTCTGTTGGTGTGGCAGATGTGGGTAATCTTGCTCTCAGAAAGTAAAAGGGCTGCTGATTTCCCACTCCCTTGTATGGCATCTAAAGTTCAGTATTCCTGCCTATCTTCATCTTGGACTATGTTGCGGAAGCTGCTTTGAAACTATAGCTTGCCAAGCCATAATTTAATTTACCCTTTGGGATATTTATCTGAAATAAACACTATAAGGATATCAATTAAGGTTACAGCAGATTATTAACTCCTATATTAATTAAACCGTTTATCTGCTGTTGTTTATCATATTGAAAAACTGGAATACTCTATTTGAGAGAGAGAGGAGTGATTTTGATTATTGCCCAGTCTTCTTGCAAGTGTAAACAACCTAGTAGCAACGTTATTTTTAGTTACTCCCCAACTGTAGTCTTCTAATGTGAGTAATATACGAGAACAATGAGCCGACCCACGTGTGTGTAAGAGTACAATGAGGGGAAGAGATCTTAAAAGTGGTTGGGGAATTACCCATGGCCTTTCCAGAGAGACGAGTTGGGCCCCATGGGAGCCTTCATCTTCTGACTGCTGAGTATCTGTGAAGGAAGCTGTGGAGTGATTCACCTCAGCAAATTACTCTGTAATGAAAACATGCAGCTGAGGAAGAAGCTTCCCAGAGGATGCAAACTGCTTAAGGCTTTACAGACTGACTGTAGACTCAGATAGCATTTGAGGCTGCCTCTTGGAAGCGTCAGGTAAGCAGCTGAACAGAGATAATGTGACACAAGGACAATAAATCCATGATTGGTGCTGTGGAAAGATATGGTGGTGGCCTTTAAATTTTCAGTAGTGGAAAGGTATGCTTGCTTCTCACTTGTGACGCACATGACCAAGTTGTCTTTCAGGCAGTGGCAGCTTTCAGCAACTTGGACAACAGTTGTCATCAAGTGAGTCTGCTCTGGTCTTATACACTCTTGACAGCTTTGTTAGCTGCTGGACATCTTTCATTTCTACAGTTGAAAGGATAGAGTTTCTCCCTGGATATGTGCAGTGAGGCAAGGAGAAAATACTTTGCAACAGCCAAGACTGCTGCGAGTAAAACCTTAAAAGAGTTATCGTATTCACTTCCAAGACTTGTCTTTCTCTCCTTTTTACTCAACCCTTGCCTCTAGTAAACCAATCAGAAACCTCAACAATGTCCTCAGAGCAAAATAGTCCACACCTAAATCAATTTTGTGGCAATGAGGAGGTCTTAGAAAGAAAGGGCATGTCGAGAGATAGGAGCAGGAGGAGTCTGGTGCCTTTAGCTGATTGCATCACCACGCTGAGCATGGATCACAGTACAGCATCTCATCAGTGCAGTGTGAAATGTAATCAGTGCAGCTCCCCACTAGCACTCTTTATGTCTCGGTGTTGGAGAATGGTTTAGAGCCACTGATTGATCAAATGTACAGGGTGGGAAAACAAGCAGAGCTAAACTGTGCCTACACCCCCAAAGCTTGGCCAACCAAAGTCAAGATTGGGTGAGATTGATTGAAATAGACGTTTTGTGCAAAAAGACTAGCCGTAGACCACACATCCTGCATTTCAACTCAATGAAACTGAATTCTACTTTTAACCGATCACAGATCGCACCCCAAGTGGCACACTTGATGAGGACAATGCAAGATTGTAGGGTCTCCCATTTGATATCTGAAGGTTGTTCCTGTATGCACAGTGTTTAAAGTGTGGACTCAGAGGACTTTGAATGAAAAACTACCAGCTCTGTGTTCTCCGAAAGCAACTTATTTTGCTCCTGTCTTGGTGTTTAGTACCAATTATTTGCCCAGTTGGTAGTGTATAAGCTTGGTAAACACCATCAGGCATAATTAGTCATTGTGAACACCTGTCGGCCAGGGAGACTCACTCCAATCTTTACCTGTGTGCCATTCTTCACAGTACTCTATTACTTACTGTCTTCTTTTCTTTCCTGTGTGTATGCAGTTCAAAGTCAATGGGGAGTGGTGGACTTGGATTGACTATGGGCGCTTCCAGGAGCTCATTCAAGAATATGAGGAGAGCAGGGGCACCAAGAGCTTCTCTGCAACGGACTATATGGCCAAGACCCCCACCTGGGCCTTATTTGGAGCCAGAGAGAGGGGATTTGATCCCTTGGACACACGCTTCCAGAGAAAGAATAAGAACAAAGATATCTCAGGTTGTTGATGTTACTCTTGCCTTCCTACTTCATGTCTGTTGAGGAATGTATTTTTTTATATATATGGGATAGATCACCTGATTGTCTGCACCTAAGATTAAGACTTTTGTTTTTATTATTTTAGCCAAGGCTCAGATTGTGTTACAAGACTTGCTTTAGGGATGAAATTCAGGTTAGCATAACACACCCTTGCTGTCATTGCAGATAATTATTCATAACTGTTTTTCATGCTGTTTTAATGAATGTTGGTTTCTGTTTTTAGTTGTGGTCACGGTAATAAAGAATTTCATTCTCAAGTCCTGTTCATCTAATAACTCTGGTAAGAAAACCGAAAGGATGATAGAATGGAAGAACCAGTGACTTGAATTTAAGGCTTCATTTACTCATTCCACCATAGGGCCTAAATTTAGAGCGCACAAGAGGAATGAACTGCAAAAGAAAAATCACTAAAGTTACCTGCGTTAATAACATGTCACCTTAAACTGTGATTTGTGCGTTCCTTTAGACATTTAGAGGGCAGTTGAGTCAGATGGGACAGGTCAGCTGATGATGCCCCATAAATATCTCTGTAACAACCACAAAAGTCATTGAAATGTGAAATTGCTACTCTTACAACGCTGCATTGTCTCTTTGCTGTCCTCTGTATTTTAACTTTGACAGATTGCAATTAATTCAAATGTCGCTGAGATTATTTTGTATTATTTTATCATTAGTCGGAGCCTTTATCTTGAGAAATGTTGTAATGCAGTTTTGAACAATGTTGTCAGGTTTCACCAGAGTAAGTATCAAAAGCAGTTTGTAGTGGCATGAAGATGCCGAATCCTCTTCAGATGTCAAAATATACTTTCGTAAGAGTGTTGTAAAAATTCAAGGAACTTAAGTTCAGGAACTAGCTGGCTTGGGAAAAGGGAGATCACTCATTCAAACATTATCGCACACTAAATAACGAATTTAGTGGTCATTGACCATTGAAGTGGTCATAGATTTTGTTTTGTGAATGCCAGCCACTAACAAGCCCAAAAACGCAATTTTGTTCTGGAAATAAACCTTAAAAAGAAACGTAACCTACGACATTGAAAAATCAAGCCAAAGTTGCATATACAAACTTCTGTCCGTCCTTTATATCATCCTTGCATTAATTTTTTAAATTTGCATAAAAAGATGTCTGCAAACCACATTTGTTATTCATTTCATGTACATAAAGATGCTTTTTGTAAAGCTGCTTTTGTTTTAGCTGCTCTCTTGGTGTCGTCATTAAACATGTCTTTATGAAATGTCTTTGTTGTTCTACAGGAGTTTGAATGTTTTTGTAAGAGAAGGGGAAGTGCTTAATGTGAAGTGAACTAGGTCACAGTCATTTCCTGAGCTCTGCAACTGAATGGAGGTGAAATCTTGGCTCTTGTGAGAAGGTAAAGGGGCAGAATATTAAGACATCTCTGCATTCTGTCCCTCTCTTCAAGTCATAGGATAATTTTTTACTTTATAGCTTTGATTTATAAAATATAAATGTCCACAGTGGTGGGAAGGTTACTTTGGAAATGGAAATGTAAATTTTCACTATTTAAAATGCAAGTAGTGTAACCATTTCAATTACTTTATTAAAGTAATGTAACTGATTAGATTTGGTTACTTTTCTATCCCTTTTTTAATTGGGTAATGAATATTTTCAACTGTTAATCATTTTTTCAAACATTTAGGCAGGGTCAACCTCACAGTAGTTCTCCACACAGATAACTGTCAGACCTTCAAAATCTTCTACTTGAATTGCAATAATAATAATTCAATTTTAAATCACAGCCACAAAGTTACTTTGGCCAGGGCAGTTGCATACCTGCAGATAGCATTTGAATAGTTGGCCAACATTTTGCACTGAACTGTTATATTTGTGCCCTTTTCTGATTTCTTGATGAAATTATTGTTACATTTCCAGCACTGGAACACATTTTTATGATTCTCCATGGTGGCAACTCTCAGATGGGTTGTAGCCTAAAGCTTTCAGAGGCTATGTGGATTGATGTAATTGGCAGACGTGGTGTGCTGCAAATTCAAACAAGAGAGCCAGTCAAAAGCATCAGAATAGCATAGCTTTACTAAATGGCCCTTAAACGGCAGGAGGTATTGTGCACATCAAAAACAGGCAAAGCAACAAATGAATATTATTTAACATATAATAATTTTAAAAAAAGCTAGGTTTTTCATGAAATATTCAGATGCAACCTCTTTTGTAATTGTTACATGTAATTACCATTACATGTAATTATTCCCAACACTGTGTGTCCATTACTTGAAACTCTGACATTGGTATATTAAAAAAAGTCAGTAATGATGTTTGCTTTGTCCCCAAAAAAATGTATAGTCATACGCACGTTGAGACTTTGGTGTAATGCATGACAATAGCTGCAATGCTGTTCTTTAAGTTCACAATGATTTCTCTTGTCTATGGATTCTGACAAGTTAGCCATCGAAAAAACTTTCATGGGATGAAAGTTCATGGGATTTATTGTAATGTTTAAACAGGACTTTTGATCCCAGGCTTTAAAGTGCCTTGTCTCCTAGTCGTTTAAACACAACAGAAACAGAGTGTAATGGTCTGTGACAAGTGACAGAAAAGCTATTTCACACCGCTGTGAAATAGGTGCCACTCTGATCTAGGCTAATATTACACACTGTCTGTCTTGTGCATTTGTCAGTTTAGCTTGCCGAAGGAAATTCACCTCCCCAATTTTCCTTTGTGTGTTTATATCGGTTGACTTCATACTTTTATAAATCCAGATATATATACTGTTGTAAAACTTTGATTTGGATTCTCTGACATGATTGACCGTTAGTATTGCTGTGGAAATGTGTACCTGTTTACAATAATTCAGATTCACAGGATGATTTGTGGGAAGTTCAAATTCTCTAGCCACACCCAGGCCCGATTACTGCCACACCTGTTCTCAATCTAGAAATCACTTAAATAGGACCTACTTGACAAAGCGAAGTAGACCAAAAGATATTCAAAAGCTAGACATCATGCTGAGATTCAATGAAATTCAGGAACAAATGAGAAAGAAGGTAATTGAGATCTACCACTCTGGAAAGGGTTATAAAGCCATTTCTAAAGCCTTGGGACTCCAGCGAACCACAGTAAGAGCCATTATCCACAAATGATAAAAACCTCTTGATGAACCAGACAAAAGTTGAACTTTTTGAAAGGTGTGTTTTCCACTACATCTGGCATAAAAGTAATACCACAATTCAGAAAAAGAACATCATTCCAACAGTAAAATATGGTGGTGATAGTGTGATAGTTTGATTCAGGACCCGGAAGACTTGCTGTGATAAATGGAACCACGAATTCTGCTGTCTACCAACACATCTATTTGTGACCTCAAGCTGAAGCGAACTTGGGTTCTGCAGCAGGACAATGATCCAAAACACACCAGCCAGTCCACCTCTTAATGGCTGAAGAAACTTTGGAGTGGCCTAGACAAATAATTTTGTTCTTATCAAACAATAGAACGGATATAAATAAAGATTTCATTCAATGAGATCCAATTTGTAATTAAAGTGTTACCTGAAATGTTTTGCAGTGTACACAGTATAAATGAGTACACCACCTCTGGAAATTCAGCAGTTACTCTTTACTTGTTTGGGGTTCTTAGAGATATAATGTTCTAGGAAGTCTGCTTGATCAGCTACCATAGAAGTATGTACAAATGAAAATGTTACAAAAAAAAACACCCTCCTGAAAGTTACTAAAAAAAATTCTGGTGTAAGTTTAAGGCAATTTTTCATCAACAGGTAAATTTGTCGAACTAAAACATTTAAATACAAGTAATTTATTGGTTTTTAAGTGTTGTATAGCCCAATGAATCATTACACAGACTTAATGCAGACAATAATGGAACCACTTCGAGAACTGTCAGGACACTCATTTACCAGCACAGAAGAGGACAATGGTACAAGAGGATTACAAAATCATTGATCAAAATCATTACGTGTAATGATAACACTTAAAGTAACACTTGTGACAAGGACCCTGAAATAAGCAGGCCTTTTTTTAGTGATGAGTGATATTTTTGCTTGACAAAGAGCCGGAGAAATGCCAAGCAAATGTCTCACAGCAAAATCTAAGAAAAGAGTAGCTGTTTTTCCCACAGAGTAGGATGCATGGTTCTCATGGTTAGTCCTGCAGAAGTAGCATGCATGGTTGTTGTCCACACTGGAACTCCCTGTAGCCAAAGTGTAGTCAATTAGCCTTTTTCAAGACCATACTCTGCTCTCTTGAGACCATGTCAATCATTTGGGATATGACAGCATCCAACATGTTATGGTGTTGCTAGAGGAGGAGAACAATGAGAAAGGCTTGGACTTATTATTGTCAAAGACAATATCCAGAACAATGGTTAAAAGATCACATGGAGCAGATCGAGTCCATCAACACCCTCAACATTAGGTAGTTTTGAATTGCATGCTGTTTAGTGTTGGTGATTGTATTGTTTTACATATGCGTATGATATTTCTTCACGCTTGTTTTGGAGAGTCAGTACTCTTTCAGAAGATGCGTCATAGCCGGAAAATACCATCAATGACGGGTAAGTGTTGGCAAACGGATGATGAAAGTTTTCCTCAATGATGGGGAAAGAGTTAAAGTTCTGTTGAACGTTTGCCGGTCTCTGGCTCCTTACCTTATAAAAAAAACTTGTTACAATCATCTTAACGGTTAACAACCACTGCCATCAGTAACTGTGTTGACTATAAGAGCTTGTTTGAGTTCTAGTGTTCAGGTCTACAGGGGTAAGACTGTGTTTGACAGTTATGTCTTTCCAGGACCAACAAAAGATGTTGATCCAGGAACATGTCCTACTTGGCAGAATCATGGCCATCACTGCTGCATCTCTACCTTTCTCTGAATCCAACACTAACCCACTGCCTGAACAACTGAGGCGGTCAGGAGCCAGTGACAGCTCTGTTTTGTGGCTAAGAAGCACAAAGCTCTGGGCTTCTTGTCAAACAGACAGATTTCACTGGAGCTGGAGCCAAACTGAGCTGTCCGCTGCCAAAAAGGAAGTTGCTTACTATAGAGGGATGCAAGTGGAGACCCTAACAAAACATACTTCTGTTTGCTTTCTGACAGTATACCAAATTCATCTTCATAGCAGCTTTTATATTTAAATTCTTATTTTTTTATAAGTCCTGCATCATTACCAATCCAGAGACCTTGATAGGAGAATCATCTCTACTAATTCCCTTATTAACAGTCAATTAACTGCACGGCTGCAAGGAATGCAGTTTTGTTTGGCATATTGAGGTTTCTTTGCTGGAAGATTTGCATTTAATTAAAAATCAACTTAATATATTAATCACAAAACAAAAAAAGAATCACAATGTATCCCACATATTGCTCATAATCCAGCTTAATGCCCATAAACGTAAGTCTACATGAACGCGTGTCTGGCCTCTATCACTGGCTGTATGTTAATTATGTGGCACTCTCAGGTTATCCTGACCTGTGAAATGGGGCTAATAATACAGTGGAACCCACTTATCTCGCCCTCGGTTATCTCGCCAACCCAGTTTTGTTGACGTTTTTTAAGTGGAACCGCCAAACTCCCTCTTTGTCTTAGCATTTTCTTATCGGTTTTGTCGATTATTTTATGTCGCCGAACCCTGATATCTCGAGCACAAAAGAGGGACAAAGTCACCACTTAACATCGGTTATCTCGATCCCCGTGACTAATGATAGTACCGAGTTGCACATGCGCTGAGTTCGCGTTGCACTAGCGCAGTGGTTCTCAAATAGTGGGGCGCGCCCCCCCTGGGGGGGCGCGGAGCGATGCCAGGGGGGGCGCGCGTGACCGTGGGGAACATGCTTTTTTTGTCAGGGAGTAGGTTTTCTTGCACTGAACAAGAGCAGCAGATATGAAGTTCAGATAACAAACCCTTCACCCGTTGATGTGTACGATCACACCGGTTTTCATGTGTCACGTGATCAATCGCTAAATTCACACTTGTTTTCACGCGCTATCTGGCACTGATCCAAAAAAGACGCGCTCAGAGAACTTGATCATTATAAAGGTTTTTAAGCGACAAACATTCACTTCCACATATCTGAGAATCTGAATATCAGGTAGTTGATAACAGAGCCAACAAGTTGGTGACTATTTTGAATAAAAAAGAAAAAACTAAATAAATGTGAAACATCTATCAAACAGCGCTCTTTGTGACTGCGGTCTGTCACGTGACAAGCATGACGCGTTGCCATGGAAACAATAAAGCGAAAGTTTTAAAATAGGGGGGGGGGGGCGCGTGAAATGTTTACTTCTTCCTAGGGGGGGCGCGACAGAAAATAATTGAGAAGCACTGCACTAGCGTCACGGTCGATCTCAAATAACGCTTTACTAACCTGCAGCCGCGAAACCATAATAACTGCGTGTACAATACTTCTCAGAACTGTCAGAGCAAAATGACTGTGTTATGAGCGAATGTGTTTGTGTGTTGTGACTGTGTTTGCACTGTGAGCGAAATTGTGTTTGCAATGTTGGAGAATATAAAGGTTTGTATCGAGAATTGAAGGTGGTTTTATTGTATACTGGTGAATCTTGCACTGGCTGTCAAAGTGGTTGGTGCCCAGATGACGAGCTTTATAGATGGGTTTCACACTCTTCTCAAACGTGTAAAGAGCGCAAGTACAAACCAGGAAAAAGAAAACACTCTGACAAACATTGCAAATAAAATAAGGAAAATAGAAACAGTAGATTTTGCTATAACAGTCGGCGGTAGAGCGACCATCTCTCTCCTCACTTTCCTCCCTGTGCGCGCGCGCTCACACCAGAACAGCGCACACACAACAGCATAGCATAAAGTAGCTGTTACAATCTCTGCTGTTAGTTAATCTCTGCAATATGCCTTTTGTTGTTAGCAAACATGTACAGCATGTACATTTTTATAGCATGCTGATCGCTTCATCAAACAAATCAGCATATTGGCTGTTGGTTATCTCGACGCTTTTTTGCAACCCCTGAGGCCGTCGACAAAACCGGGTTCTACAGTATATGTGAATGACTAATGATATCTACAACATCACTACCTGCGCAGCGCAACAAAAAACTGTTATGGTACTTTGTTTTTTTTTTTGTTTTTTTTTTTGTTCTGTTCAGTTTTGTTTTGTTCTTGGGCCCTTTTGAATAAGGAGCTTCAATCACCCCAGAAGTTTTTTACCACTGATTTTGCTTATGGTTTCATCAAGATGTTGCTGAGAGAGACCGAGATTGTGACGTTTTTCTGGTCTTAAGGTCCTAGTGTGGCGATTGTTGTCTTCACAGCACTGGGAATGCTTAAAGGGACAGTTCGCTTGAAAACAGTCACAGTGATTCTCAAGTTAACCGTTCACTGCATGGGTAGGGGACACTATCAGTAAGTATCTTAAACTTTGGTCTCTTACTCAGACAGAGCTACTGTGTGACTTGAGAACATTTTGAATATAGTGTGACGTTTTATTAAGGTTTCATGATGCGTTTCTGCCCTTTTTGAAAGCCTCAGTCATTCATTGGCCCTGTCCCAAATTGCCATTTGGGAGTGGAAGTGTGCCATTTGGGAAAGGCCCAATGTAAATCCATGGACTGATCAGACTTCACAGTTCCTCTTTAGACCTTATGTGCCAGAGAAACAAGCATATCTTCAGAATTTTGTGTTTTTGCTGTAGCTCTCTGTTTTTCTATAGCTGTTGAAGAGTAATTAGCCAGTGAAGTGGATTACGTCTTGTAGAGTTAACTAAAGTTATGCGCATTGTAATGTTTGAAGCAGATATCATAGCAGATTTGATCATAACAGGAAGATTTTAAAAAGAATGGTTTAAGAGAAGAGAACACAATAAGTGTAGTGCAGAAAAGGGGCGTGGCTACAGAAGGTCTATTTGTGTACCACAGAAAATTCAAGTCAAAAGAGTGAGTAAATAACGACAAAGTTATGATTTTTTGGATGAATTATTTCTTTAGGAATGTCTGAATATGCCACCTTTTGAAAAAGCTCCCCTTAAGGCAGACCGAGGGCTGGACACTTGATGCCAGCTGACACAGTGTCACAACTAAATGTGTCCTCATGCACCACAGGGTCTCTGTCCCTGTAGCTGACTCACACACAGACCGTCCTCCATAAAATCCTGCGCATCTTGCAGAATTCTCAGCCTGTTCATGATTTTTCAAAAGGATTAAGTAAACATTTATTTGAATTATACATGTAAAATGCTCGTTTTAAATGCAATCCTCAATAATAATAATCATTTGTTAAATTTATCTATTGCTTTTCTCTAAACTCAAAGTGGTTTCAATGGAACTCTTAAACCACCACCAATGTGCAGAATCCAAAAGCCAAAACACCCACAACAGACCAGTCTATTGATTGAGAAGAGTCAGAGGCCAATGGGCAAACCTGGTCAGGATTTACATTTATTCATTTGGCAGGCGCTTTTGTCCAAAGGGACTTGCATTGCATTCAAGTAAAAAAACATTGACATTTATATCCGTTCTTGCTTTCCCTGAGGTGCTGGGGTTATACCCCAACTCTTTTTTTTTTTTTTTTTTAAAGAACATCCTTGGACTTTTAATGATGACAGAGTGTCAGGACCTCAGTTTTAACATCTCATCTGTTGGACTGTGCTTTTTTCACATTATAATGCCCCTGTCACTATGACCCACACAGACCACAGGGTGAGCACCCCCTGCTGACCTCACTAACACCTCTTCCAGAAGCAATCTAGTTTTCCCAGGACTGAAATGTACTGACCTGGTTTAACTCTGCTTGGCTTCAGTAGGAAACCAGTCTTGGGCTACAGGGTGATATGGCTGCTGGTTTAATCAAAAAAATTATTCTTTAAAAAAAAAAGAAGCCTATTATTGATATTTACCTGATCCTTGGTGTGAGCTGTAAATGAAAAAGTATTTGTAACCCCTATCCCCAACTCAGTTTTTGATGTCATGCTGTTAAGATGGCCTTGTTTTAACAAAGATACAGTGTGTCTTTAACAGATGTTGACACACACAGCTAGACACCGGTAAAGCCTCAGTGAGCAGAGCACCAGTTATTAACCAGTGTGTAATGGAGAGCTCAGAGTCACACCTGTGTGTCATTTATCTTCTCTTCAGCCCAACATACGGCATATTCCATCCATACCTCAGAGTTCCTTCCCCTGCAAATATTTTTATCCCTAAAATGCTTCATCATAATACAATTTCCCTGCGAAAACGCGGCATGTTCCACATGGTTGCCTTTAATTTTGCAAGGTGTTAGCTTTGCATCATTGAAATGCTTTCATGAGTTTTGGGTTGTTGTACATGAACAATATGGTTAACTGGGTCAAATTTAAAGGGATAGTTCATTTTAAAATACAAATCCAGTTATTATTTACTCATCCTCGTACCTTTCCATACTGATTTTTTTGGACAGGTCGCTGTTCACTTTCAATGTATGGAAAATAGTTTCTACAAAACATCTCTTTGTGCTTCTAACTGTAATATCACCTACCCCTATCTATAAAGTTGTATACAGAGTACAGTAATCCCTCGTTTATTGCGGTTAATGTGGACCGGAACCCCCTGCGATAGATGAAAATCTGCGAAGTAGGACCAGCCAATCAGCTCACGGGATACATCAACTCGTGCTCTCATTGGTCGATCTTGTGCCGGGAACCAATCACGTGTCTTGTCTTAGTGCCGTGGGTGTGTACAAAGCCTCTGAGAGAGTTTTTCTCTTTGTCTGGCATCCTGGGAAACCGTTTCTCTCGCATCACGATGAAGCAACGCTGCTTTCCGCAATACGGCTGTCGATATGCCTTTTATTTTTTTATTAATATTTTAGAAAAATCCACGATACACTGAGGCTGCGAAACTTGAACCGCGAAGTGGCGAGGGTTTACTGTATATCCAAACTGTACCCGCATATATACAGTGCACTCATGTAAAATGATAAACTAAATGGAAAATCTCAGCTGCTTGATTGTGTATATTGTCACAAAATGTAAACTATATTATCGTCCAGCTGAAATCTGCTAAATGTGACTAGAAGGCATTAAAATATTAGGGTATTATAAGGGTAAATATAAGAATATATAAGGATCTTCTACTTCCTGATCTCGAACAGTGCAGACGTGTTTCATTTGCCCTGCTCTGACCTGGCGCTTCGGTATTTCGTCTATTTGTCTATTTTTTCCCTGACCCGCTGCTTGCTGGACTCCTGATAATACTGCGATGGACCGATGGAACAACTGGCAGGTCCTGTGCCTGGAGACACTGTCCGATGCAGAAGATCTATGCATGATTGGATTACTGATGGCAGGGTTCCTGTTCTTTGGCTTTGGGATTGCCCTGACCTATCGAAAGATTGGTAGGACAGCTGTGAGTGACCGACTGAAGGAATTAGATCAGAGAATGACACAGATTGAGGAACTGTACTGCAATTTATGCGAACTGAACCGTAACAACGCAGTCCAAACAGTGAGTCAGATCGGTGAACTTTTAGACGAGGATCGAACGTGAACGCTGAGGACCAGAACTGATTGGTTGTTTATGATCCAGACAACAGCAAATGGATTAAAAACTGTATTTGCCCCTACTCTCGGTTTGGGAAGCCAGCGGACAGCCTGGTATCTCTCTCTTTCCCTGGGAACTGCCTTATCTCCAAGGACAAACCATAGTAAAAACATCTGATGTTATGGCTTCCATTCCCACGGATCCGTCTGCCTGTTTACCTATTCTCATCTACCCCCTCCCCCACCACACAAAAAATTCCAACATGTAATCACGTGCTGTGACGTGTCTTGTTATCTTGTTTGTGTTTTGCTGTGTAAGGCTTGCTAAACTGCATTCTTGTATTTCTTGTTTTTCTGGAGAAAAAACGGCGCATGCTCTGCTGCGACGACACGTCTGTGAAAACAAATTTCCCGTTAAGGGACAATAAAAATCTATCTATCTATCTAAACCTGCGATATAGCGTCGGTAATTACTTACTAGCACCAGCAGGGGGAAACCTCTGCTATTGCGTCGGTAATTCATAACATTAAAATAGTCCCAAAACAGCTATAATAACATGAAAAGACACCAAACAAAGCTGTTCTTAACACAGTTTCAAGTTTATTTAAAGCACAATTCACCAATCACGGATAATTATCCACAAGCATACTCAGGAAGTTCGGAAACATGTCTGTGCGCCAAAACTGGTTACGATAGGCAAATTCTAGCAGATAGGATAGAAACAATGTATGACTAGTTCCGTTAGCTAGTACAATAGTCGTTAACGCTCGTGGTCTCCCTGCCATTGTGGATTTAAATTATTTATATTTCAATTATGGTAGTGGGTGCCGTCTAATTACCGACGCTATTGCGGAGGTTTCCCCCTGCTGGTGCTAGTAGGTAATTACCAACGCTATATAGCAGGTTTAGTATTATGCGCTTCTGTAAAGCTGCTTTGAAAAAATTTGTACTGCTCTATACAAATATTTGACTTATTTCACAAAAGAAAGTTAGTTGAGTAAATGAGGCCAACATTGTCACCTTCTAAAAAGAAAAGTTTGGTCAATGCTGCGTAAAACAAGTTTAGTTTAACAACAGACATACTACATTTTTGTCTAAGTCTGAGCACTAGCTGGAGCGTGTCATGTTGCCCTACTTAGTTAATGAGAATGAATGAATCTCTTTTTTCATTTCTTTCAAAGCACATTCACACGCTCTGACACACACTCTCTTTGTGAAGCAAAATTGAGATGAGCGTTAAATCGGATAAAAAGCTTCTCTCTCTGCAGTTACTACATTTCCAGAGACGGGTAAAAAAGTAAGTGTGTTAGAAACGGCTAACACTTCAGTAAATCTTCTCTGCCGGTCTGACAGGAGTAACATTGTGATTTCCTTATTTCATAACCGGAGTCATTTTTCAGCTCCAATAAACTTTACCTTTAGCTGCTGATTCCCAATTCAGAAGCATAATATGACAGGTAATCCTGTATTAAAAATGTACTCTCCATTTATGATTACGATATCGCTAAAGTTTAAGCTTTGCTTTGGAGGAAGTTCTTTTTTTAAAGTGTCATCATCAATATCAGCCGGTTGTCAGTTTCATTTTGGGCTTAACTTTGAGGTCAGCTTATCCTGTGCTCCTCTTTGTGACGGATGTCTGGAGAAAAATCCCAGCATGCTCCACAAAGTGTATGTGAGTCACTGATTCAGCCTCTGTGTGTGAGTCAGCTGGTGGAAGAATTTAGAGGACACTCAGGCCGAGAAATGAGGGGGATTTTAATTATCACATCATTATATCACTGTGTGTGTGTGAGATAGAGTGAATTGGTTTCGGATTGTGTTGTGTTAGTTATGTGGTCCGATGTGATGGGTCATAACACGCTCAAGATGTTCACTGTGAAGAGGGAGCGTGCGGGGCGTAGAAATCTTTTGAACAATCAGCTAACAATGTCAGATAATGGTTATTTTAAGCATAGATGTGTGTCGATTCCATGTTCAATGCTCCAGACATGGCAGCCTGACCGCCATCTTGGAACAGTCAGTGTGTCGTCACTCACATTAAGAATCAATAGGTGTGTTCAACTTGAAGTGGTGCTTCATATACCGATCAATTTATGGCGGCAAGGTACCGCAAGAGTGATATTCGTCTAACTATAGTTGCAGACGCTCAGTCAGCTGCTCTCGAATGTTCATGGACCTATTTTGACCACTCCAATATAGCGGATGGCTTACGTATAAATCTTTTTCATAGCAGTGCCATCTTTGATTTTTAACAAGAATGAAAGAGAGGCTGTGAGGGATAAACATGCATCTCTTCAGTGGGTTGTACTGTTATTTAATGTGTTTTTAGATTGTTCTACTGAAACACTGCAAAAATAGCTTTCAAAGAAATTTCTGTGGTAAAAAAACTCCAGACAACATGAGCTGTGAAAAAATTATAAGTGATTTAGGAGCTTTAGACAGCTATGACATGACCATATATGGTACTCCCTGAGTACTTCTTATTTTCTATTCTCTTAGTTCGATTTTACTGTTTCTTTTATATAAGCACTTTGTACAACTTAGTTTCAAAGTCTGAATTAATAGGAAATCCACCCATTTTCAAAATGCATTGTATTGATCTTATTTCAACCATTTCTTCCATGCACAATTGCATGTTTTTTTTACTTGTAATTTTTTAAAATCAAAATATAATTACTCAATCTTCAGTTGAAATCACAGACTTTTCTCTTTATTCATACTCATAAATGCCTCCCTTTTCTTATAATTGACTGCAAGCTCACATTCAGATCTGCCTCTAGTCTCTGCTTTACTTAAAAAAACAAAAAACTGCTGTTCTGTTTCAATTTGGATGTATGTCACCATACAGGAAAAAAGCATCTGTCACTATTTCAGTTACATCGTCCTTTTAAGGTTACTTTGCAAATCTTTTTAGATTTGTGTATGTATTGTAGCAGATGGTTTTATCCAAACAGAGGAACAAAAGCAATTTATTACAGTGCTTCCACAATCACTTGTAAATAAGAGATGCACTACTTACTAGATGTTTACGATTGTCACTTTCCAAAAAGAAAACTGAGTATTTTCAAGCATGTCTCAGGCTGACCTTTCATTTTACCACATCTGTGACTCAGAATCATGAATTTTGATGCATGGCAGTATACCGTACCATGAACTCCGTGTGCTTTGATGAATGAGTAGGCTCACTTCTTTGTCAGTCTTCACAGAGCTGTGCGTGAGTTCATATTGTGCTGATTGCTTTGCTGTTTACTGAAATGTTTTCTTGTGTGTTTGTGGTGTTCTCTCTCCAGTTTCTGTTCTTTTTTTCTTATCAGCACTCATTAAGTTTCCAGGGTTGAGGTGTACGTGCCTCTTGTGCACACGCATGCACGCACACACACACATTCTTGTACATCTGTCTTGGACATCAAGGACATCATGATGTCATTAGACATCATTCCTGGATATTATTGACTAACCTCAACCTACTTAACCTTATTATAACCTTATCCATAAGGTATATTCTATGCCCTGATGGCAGGTGTTTCGTCTCTATGGGCAAAATCATCTTTCCTCAGCTCTATATTTCTTTGCGCTCTGACGAAACTTACCAATTCACAAAATTAATGGAATCTATAGCTGATATAAAAAAATGAAATGACTAGTAATTTCCTACTACTAAAAAAAAAAAAAAAAAAAAAAATGAAATTCCAATCATTGAACCATAAAAAACACTGCACATAATAACCTAGAATTTTGTCTAGCACTTGCTGCTCTGTCAGATCTTCATCGTCAGTTGGGAACCTGGGTGTGCGACCAATCTTTCATTTGAAATCCACGTTTCTACACTATATAATGTTTATTGTCAAATCAACAGTAAATTACTGGCAGCAATTATCCAGTACTTGCTGTATTTCTTACCACAGTAAAATTACCATAAAAATAACTACAGTAGATTTTAGCTTACTGTAACATTTACATTTATTCATTTAGCAGATGCTTTTATCCAAATTGACTTACAACTGAGAAATTCAGCAAGTTAAAAAAAAGTACAGCATTATACTGTTATTATATGTTTTTTAAATATAATTATTATTTGACAAAGGGGTGCTAAACAGAATAAACCACTTCATCTCCACACCATGTGGAGAAACACAAGTTGCTCTTCCCTCCTCTGCAACGTGACAGACAACCATACGCTACTACCTTACTTCCCCTACGCTACTACGTGTTACATCAAAAAAAGATAATAAATTTAAAGCGACTCGTGTTTTAGCGATCATTTACATACCCATCGATCATGGTATGATAAATAAACAAACAACATGAAAATAAATCAAAACATGATTTTAAACCCTTAATGTGACTGACTTTCAATTACAACATGGATATATTTTCACAAAAAATTATTATTTTTTCTGATACAATGGAATCACAAAAGCTATTAATTACTCATTCTCAAGAAGCACCACTACTTTCTGGATGGTCATTCAAGGACTGTAGACTTGGAGTGCTTGCTCATAAATCTCAGTTCCCCTACTTTCACCTTGACTCTCCTAACAAATCCATCACACTCTTTGACAGTTTCAACTACTCTACCTAACTGCCATCGAATTCTTGGCAACATGTCTTCTTTGATGATCACAACATAATTTACTTTCAAGTTACAATGAAGAGTATGCCACTTTTGACGTGTTGAAATGTTAAGAAGATATTCCTTCTAACGAATCCAAAACTATTTGATTAGATATTGAACTCTACGCCATCTTTTAGTAGTGTACATATCTTCTATTTCAGACTTTCATGGAGGACATAGTGTTACGATGCAAGGAACAGGGAACGTGTGCGATGCGCAGAAACAACGACGAGGAGCAGCAGGTTCCGAACTTAAACTCACTTTATTCATTAAAGAAACAAAAACAGAGAAGACAAAGATAATTTTGTGTTAGAGAATGTTTTCAGTCTTGAACTACTCACTTTTGCAGCTTGCTTTCAAAAACCATAAGCCCTATTAAAAGCCCTTCCTTGTTTCTTTGCTTCCTGCTCATGCATCTGCAGGCATTTTTCTGTTAAACTTCTTTTAACCAAAACTGGTTCTAATCTGTTTCCCAGGTGGGTCAACTTCTACTGCAGAGAGTGACATCTCATTAACTGGGTCCATTACCTCTCTAAACCTCTAAAAGCAGGGCAACTTCAGCAATAAGTACTAGCATTTAAGTACTCAAGAGATATTATCAAACGGGATCAATTCAACCAGTATTCACATTTAACATTTCAATATTTCATTTGTACTTAAAATCATCAGACCAATTCAGTTTACTTAGAGTATTAATTATGACCACTACTAATTAGTGTAATTAGTACTACATTCCTTTAGAACATTTTAAAAGTTCAATAAAACCAAGCCAAATATATTAGTATTTTCATTTCTCTAACTTACAACTCATGGTAATTTTAATCGTCCAATGAAAATGTCCTGGAATTTTTTTCACAAAAATTTGAGCATTTATAATTAATTACTCACAAAGCATTAAATGTTTTTAACGACTAAAACGCTGTTATGCATGCCAGACAACCAATTGGCAATATCCCTTTGTGAAGAAAGTCTATTTATCCACGCACACATGCATTCAAATGTGCATGCCTGTAGCCTGAACATGTAATGCTATCAGCGTTTTCACAGATTAGCATTTTTTAAGTTTACATAGAGATGATAATGTTATCATTTTCAAAAACTTGCACTTTGGAACTTATTTCGAAGTTTGCATTCTAAGGCCACCAAAAATGGAAAAGAAAATGAACAGCCAAAGGGCATTAAAATGTTTCTGTTTTCAGTTGATAACGAGCTGCCCCTAACTTAATAACTAATGATATTTACAATGAAAATGAATCAGTCATAAACTTGCTTAAGCTGACTCCGCTGAGTCAGTCAGAATTGGTTTTTCAATGACCCATTCTAAAAACCCTTATTTGGTCCCTCTCAAACTTAAATAATAGGTTACTAATTACATTATACATTCAAAACATGTAAATAGTTAATGTAAATATTATACATTATACGTCCCTAAATGAAAGGGTCTTTCTTTTGGCACTGAGTATCTATCTATCAAATATTGTTTGATGGATGGATGGATGAATGGATGCATACATGCATGAATGGATAGATAGACAGATAGGTAGATGGTTGGATGATGGATAGATGGATGAATTATAGGCTGCTGGATGGGCAGATAGATGTAGATGGATGGATGATTGATGGAGGAGTGCATGGATGAATGGATTGATGCATAAATGCATGGAGAGATGGATGCATGGATTATAGGTTGGATGGAAGGACAGATAGGTCAGTTGATGGACTGTCGAATGAACACATGGATGGATGGACATACTGGTAGATTAATGGTAGTTGGATGAGCAGATGGAAGGATGGATGCATAAATGCATGGATGGATTTATGCATGGTTGGGTTATTATAGACAGATAGGTAGATGGATAGATGAATGGATTAAAAGCTGATGGATGGATGGGCAGATGGATAGAGATGAATGGACCTATAGGTAGATGAATGGATGATTGATGAATGAGTGCATGGATGGATTGATGCATAAATGCATGGAGAGATGAATGCATGGATTGGATGAGTAAAAAAAAAAAAAAAAAATTTGCAGACTGGTGATGTGATGTTCCCTAATTCCACCTGATCCCAGCACTCACCTGCGGATGAATGACAGTATGAGCAGAAGGCTGGACCCGCTGACTAATGACTCTCGCGCTCAGTCAGTCAGTCAGTGCGTTCAATGGGTTAATTCATGTTCTGTGAGGAATCTGTCTGCTTCTTTCTCATAGGAACCTGCTATTTCTTGTTTTGTGAACATTAATTCCCAGCGACAACTCGTGGACAACAATATCCAGCTGGACTACTGATTTGACAGCGATGTTTATTGATTGTTTTTATGAGGCTTGTGTGTGTTTGTGTGTACGACAGTCGAAAATCCATGAGCTGCTTTTTGCGATGTGAATCAATTAAACTCAGGAACTATGAGCAGGAATTCGCTTGTACCATGGAAGTAGTGAATAATCCAGGGGCTCATTAGAGCTGATTGGAGTTAGAGGGGGAAAGTCCAACTGGTTTTATTGCTTTTGGATGGAAGTCGAACGTGTTTTTTTCGGATAACAATCAAGGACCACTGTCCACTGCCATTCGGACCCGATGGCTAAAAATAATTGTGCGTACAGTCGCGAATGAGATCTGGAGAATTTCCTCATAAATCAGCGACAATCTATGATCCAGATTTTAGGATCCTGCAGCGACATCGGCTCGGATCATCAACCCATCGAGATCTGAGGGATCACTTTCAAACATCGTCCACCATCACCACTGAAGGTAAGAGCTTGTGCGTGAGAGAGTTTATAAATCAAATGTCTGAGGTGGATTTGTGTGACATGGAGGCTTTGATGGGAAGCAGGATTTCATAAACTGCAGCCTATTTCTACACTTTCACACCTGTTGTTTTAATGGGTTTATACTGACTGATCGATCGGACGAAAAATGAATGATTTTTTTGCTGTCGACTTGGATAACTGCTTGCTTACATTTTTTTGTTGTTGCTTAAACTGTTATTTAAACATCAATTGTTTAATTGATTAACACATATTATTATCATTATTAATCAATAATAGTAATTTTGACTCTTTACTTTTAAATGTTTTTTATTTAAAAATTATAATAATAATAACAACTTGTTTTATCCTCTTTTATAATTTATTATCGTTTAAAAAAATGTTAAAACTACTATAATTATATTTATTGCAGTATAATTTAATTATCATAAATTTGCAATGGCTCTTTACTTAGATCAACATTTTTATTGTTATTTTGAAAATACCGTAAATATATACATACATGTATGTATGTGTTTACGTAAATATGTATCTATGTGTGTGTGTGTATGTATATTTATATATGTATATGTGTGTATACACACACACACACATATATGCATATGCAAAATATCCCCCATCGCCGTTTAATTTGTATGTATGTGTATGTATATGTATATATATATATATATATACACATACAAATAAAACGCTACTATGGATATTTTGCATTCCTGAATCCTGTGCAAAACACAAACAACATTAGCTATGTATAATTCAGGTGTCGGTTTCTGGGCAAATTATCCACCTTACTCTCATTTGACAAGTCAGGTGGCGCCCAGTCAAAAGGAAAAAAGTGATGGACATGCTAATGATTAGAACCTGGAGGAGCGGCGTATAGTGTGAGAGAGAGCAGGAGTGGCGCTGTGGTCCGGGGGGCTGGTCAGCAGTATGTGTGTGTGTTTGTGTTCTCAACGGAGCTGCAGAGGCAGGACTACTTATGTCACCGAGCCACTGTATGAGCCCACCGATGACACCACTGCATCCCTCTCCAGAGTGTGACATGAGGTAGATGGTGACCGGCTGAAGGGATGAAAGAACGGATGAATGAGTGACTACCTGCTCCAGGCTGCTGAAATATTAACAAGGGGATTTTGGGCACTCTATGCTGCCTGGGGAAAGGACCAGCGGTGGGACGTAGTTAGACTGTGGAACTGTGGGACAGCCTGTCTGCTGTGCTCCGAGCCGGAGTGTGCTCTCAGATGGAGGTCAGCGATCTGGATCCGGACCCTCAGGCGGTGGGGTTTGAAGGAGAGGGGCTGTGCGTCCCGAGCAATGGTGATGAGAGTCCTGGGAAAGAGCCTGTGGAGCTTCAGTATCCTGTAGGGTTTGATTCATACGGGTAAGCATCCATACGGGATAGCTGCCATACCGGGATCTTACTGCTGTAACATTCTGACATGCAGGAAACATATTTTAAATAACTTTTTTGTTGGTATGTGTTCTGATCTTAATGTTAAACGTATTTTCTTTAATGAGAGTAGTTTGTTTAGAGATGTCCTGATTGGATGCTCCTGTTTTAGTATGCGTGATCACTGGCTTGAAAGTAGTTTGTATTGATTTTAATAACTTGAAATGTATTTATGCTCGGGTTTGTCCTTCAACCCATAGGTTGCTTTTGTAGGAAGGTAAAAGGGAGAAGATTGAGTTATTTTGACATGATGTGGAATGACATTTTGGAACTAGACTTTTTCCCAGTGACTTTGTGAAGCACTGCTCCCTGTGATTTGATGAAAGGATGCTGACTTTCTTAATTTGTTTTCGACTCTTGAAAACAACAAGGTATGGCTAAGAAATGCAGTGTTTTCTAATGAATTATTCTATTTTTTTGTCATTAAGAAATGCACTTTATGCTTATATTTGTTGAATTTCGACAGCTGTTTTTTAGGGAACTTAGAATGTGATGTGGCACTGTTGGATTGGAAAGTTTTGCCCTCAGTTGAGCACAGTGGGATCAATGCTGCCTCCACTAGTTACACTCTTCATGCCCAGACACGCCATTATCTCTCCTGAACATAACATCCTGTTTGCAATGGTTTGCTGACGTGACATTTCAAACAGTGTCCCATAAGGTTACATGTTATGCTCCACATAAAACGATTTACTTCAACTATAAGATATATTCTAATTCTTGCATAGTCACTAGAAATGCAGGGTTTATGACCTTGTGTTAATTTTGCGACTATATTGTACTTTTAATCTTCATCCATCGCACCAATGCATGCAGGACTATGCAAGTGAACTGCATTAAAAGAGTGAGAGATGTGCTTTGATTGGTCATCATTTCTTTAACATGAATTTCTTATACATATATTCACACTATCGTTAAAACGTTTGGGTCTATAATTTTCTTGTACAAGACTACATTAATTAATAAATACTATTGTGAAAACAATAATATTGTTTAATATTATTTCAATTCAAAATAGCTGTTTTTTTGTTTTAGTGTATTTTCAGCTGTCTTCAGTGTCATAAATTCTAATATGCTGATTTGCTGCTCAAGAAACATTTATCATCAATGTTAAAATCAGTTGTGCTGATTAATGTTTTAGTGGAAACCATGATACATTTGTTTTCAGGATTCTTTGATGAATAGAAAGATTAAAAGATCAGCATTTATTTGAAATATAAATCTTCTGTAACATTTTTAATGTTTTTACTCTCACTTTTGATCAATTTAATGCATTCCTACTTTTAAAAAAATGTGCTGACCACATTTTTGAACGGTAGTGTGTGTGTATATACATATATGATAAAATGTAAACTTTTCTGTAAATAAATGTTAAATCTAAATGAAGTTCACATTCAACTACCCATCTACAGTACTTTAATCAAATCTTACTCTCAGACAAACTACAGAATATCTTAGTGTATCAGATTAACCGATGCATTTTTCTTCGCATACTTCTTTCTTACTTTTGCCAGTTGCCGTCCCTTTGGCATGATGCAGCTGTCATGTACACTTAACAGTTCATCATGTGAACAGCATAATAGTGAGATTGAAAATAAATTAGTCATACTTTCCCCCTGGACACACTCAGACTGTCAGGCTTTGCCCCGGGGAGTTGCATGGTTATGGATCTAAAAAATGCATAGAGATGGAGACATGTTTTTGCAGACTAACTTGCGGTGTCCGTTTTTACCCACAGTCGTAGAATGTAGTCAAAAGGGAACTGTTCGTTTTGCTCAAGTGTATATTCATTGTGATGTGTGTAGTTAGCCGGTTATAAAAATAAATTCCATGTGTAGGATGAGTTTTCATGATTTATGAGTTATTTATTAGAAAACCAGAAGTTGATTTGTTAAAGTTGATGAACCTGGAGGCATTTTGATAATTACCTTAATTACAATTGCCCCCATAAACCATTCATCTGTGCTTTTTCCCTTTCGGGGACAATGATTTATTTGACCAATTCAGCTCTACTTGTTCAAAGTGTTGACATATGGTGCTTTATAGCCATTCACACAGTTCCCTGAAAAGATGAAGAAATGGATTTCATTGGCATGAAACAACCCGCCAAAGGCCAATATAGAGCTGCACCATTAATCGTCAGAAGATTGCAGTCCCGATTAAAACGCCCATGCGATCTCGTTCCTAAATGACGATTCACTTGTGTCTATTAAACCTCTGACAAATCACATAGGAACATTCAAATCTGTGTTTATGATGCTACTGTGCCAGAGAGAGCATTTGCCATGTGATATAGGTATGAAACAGCTTCACAAACAGTCTTTTCAACCTCACACTAATAATTAAAATTATCACAAAAGACCTGGCATAAAAGTTTATAGTTCTGACAGAAACACTGATGTCTACGGTAGCGATCAGAATAGAGCCAAGTAACAAATGATTAAAAATGATTACATCATTACACCAGTAGGTGGAGACAAGTGGCATAAAAAAAATATTTTTCATTGAATCATTCATTTAAGAGAGTTGTTAAAATAAGATTTAAAAAAAATGCTGATTCATTCAGTAATGAAACAATGAAATATTTATGGGTGAGTAATTGAATCATTCATTCAAACTTAGATTCATTAAACATTAATTGTTGCAGTCTATTTATAAACATTGCTGCATAAATAGACTGCAGCGATTAACATTTGCCAGAGCCTCTAGTAAATTGCATGTTGTCTGTTCAGAATCCTGCAGCTCTAGCTTAATTATATATGTACACCATGCAACGTGTTTTTCAAAATTAACCAAATTTACATAATTTTTCTCTAAGCCTGATTCACTATTGTGTGTTTTTATACCATGGTCTATCGGAATACTTGATTCGGAATAGCTGGAAAGTGTGCAATACAACTCTTTATGCAACAGATCATTCTGGTTTTCAAATCTGATTGGCTGAGAGTCTTTTCCAGCCATGAGATATTACCCCAGTATCAGCACTGGAACCGTTTAACTATTTGTATCACTCCGCTTGCAACATTTCTACAATACTACTGTTTTTGTATCTCAGAATGTAAATGTAGAGTTTTTTTAGGCAAGAATCTACTTATTTAGACCTCAAAATATGTGATATTTGTACATATTATCGAATATATGTATAAACGCAATTTCACACTCGTAGGTGTGCGATTATGTCTGTATGTCAAAATGCTGTGATTACCTACAGCCTAAAAACAGCAGGTATACAGCCGTGAATTATCTCAGGATGATTTTCACCGGAAATTGTGTAAATACATAACTCTACCTTGTGTGTCTCATCATATTCATTAATAGAGAGAAGTTGCTCCAGCTAGTTTGACACGTTAGTTGTCACAAATGAGAAAAGTTGATATTGGGCAGCTAAATCTCAAACCTCTGAGGAATCACCCATTTAAAAAAGCCAGCTCAGAGTTCGTAATAAAACAAGAATCAACATTGGTTTTGCTTTTTGTATAACTTATTGAACCGATAAAAATTTTCATATACAGTCATGCAGAGCTGAAGCACAACCAAAACAATGTTCTTCTACAAAATTAATGCAGTTTTTTTTTAACCGCAAAAGTTACATAAGCTATACTCAGACTGCAGGCAAATCAGATCTTTTCTCAAATCAGATCTTTTCTGGCAGACTGTCCGCACTATAAATTGCAAGTGATCAAATAAGATTTGTGTGGCCAGACAAAACCAATCTATCTGCTTGGGTTTGTGACGAGGCTTTCAAAACAGATGCAGGAAAAATTGAGGTGCTTCATCTCACTTTCCAAATAAGTGTCCTGTGGAGCCGGGGTGCAGAACTACGCCATAAAAGAAAAACTCAACGATTGAGGAGACTGTTACATATTGTAATGTCTTAGCTGAGGGGTGCGGTGTTTCCATTACTGTTTTTGACGTAGTTAATTGCTTCATTCATAATAACACAATGAAACATGCCAATTTTAGTGGACATAACTTTTGTCCAGGCTGTCATGCACCATGAAATATTGAACAAAATTGTAATAATTGAACAAAATTGTAATAATTTTTTTGTGTTGTAGGCTGTGCATGCTTTTTAATGCTTTTTTGTATGGTTTAATTAAACATGGGGTCATTAAGAACAAAAATGACATCTCTTTTTAATTACAGATCTTTATGCTGTAGCCAAAGTGTTAGATGCTTCTGATCAGAAGTGTTAAACTAATACATTTGCATCTACATATTTGATAGAGAGATTCTGGACTTGAACCAGAGAGATTTGAAACCGCATTCAGGCCATTAAAGGCTTTGCACATCCCAATCAGCTGCCCCATTAGAACAAACCTCCAGTCCTCCTACATTTGTCCCAATGCAGCATCCATATTTCAAAGGGTCTGCCATCCATCATAGGATGTGTCCTTCAGCAGACTGCTACTACGGGCTTGAGCTCTGTGTGAATTCCTCTGCACTGGTGACTGGCTGTAGCCCAGCACATACTGTGACTGTGGGCTCACATTCCAAAGCATAGTCTGTGATCTGGAACCTCATGCCCCTTCAAGCTGACTGCTACTTCAAGTGGCTTTTCTTTCTTTCTTGCTCTCTGCTGACGGTGTTGTGGTATTTAACCTGCTGGGTGACCACATTGTCCCCATGAGAGCTTTAAGTTCCTGTACAGAACACCAGCAGTGCAGCGTCATACTCTGATGGAAGGCCAGCTTTTAGCTCTGCTGAAAACAGGTCTGTCTGTAAAACAGCCGAAAAGAGATGGACCAAAGTGAGCTTTTTTTAATGTCAACACAGTAGCACTTCAAGAAACATAAAGGAAAATGTTTTAAATTATGTACGCTCACATGAGATGAAGACTCCAGTCATAACAGCAGTATAATAAAAGCTGTTTTATGGTGCAGCTCCCCATATGGCTGACATTTAGACATTTTAAGAATCACTTCTCATGCCCCCCTTCAAACCCCCCTGCAAATCATCATATTAGAATGATTTGTCAAGGCTCATGTGACACTGAAGACTGGAGTAATGATGCTGAACTGTAAGCTTTGACTTATTATGTCAATTTATAATTCAATTTAAAATGTACTTAGTAAAATAGAAAACAGTTGTTTTAGATTGCAATAGTATTTTACAATATTACTTTATCAATATTACTATTACTGATTTTACAAACAGGATGTTCCAGGATTCCATAACAGGAAAAAAAATGGCCGTCAGTGTTGGGGTAACACGTTATAAGTAACGCGAGCAACGTGATTGGATTACCTTGATCAAACAAAGATTAAATTGTCAAATTTACTGTTAATGCAAGTGACTTTGCTTTACCATTTATTGACTAACATCTCTCCTGTCCCCATGTTGAGATAAATCAGAGTAATGCTGCCTTCATGTGCAATTGGAAATTTACGACATCCCACTTCTGAAGTCGTGATTATGAACTCATCGATTAACTAGGAAACTAGTATTTACGATAATTCTGATAGCATGGGTAGGCAGCATAAGTGCAGAGGCGTTGTGTGCGATATGTGGTTATTGTAGTTATAGAATAAATGTGAGCATTTAAGTATCTCACTGGCACAAAAACAGATGAGGTATTTCTTAAAATGAAAAACAAAACTGATAAACGTAAACTCAGAATATGCGCAAACCTGCAATAATGAATTATGTTAAATAATACAAATATACTTTATGTATTTAATCTCACTTTATTAACTAATGTCTTTGCTCCTGACGTTTCATGATCCAATTCAACCACATGAATAAGCAAAAATGACTAGATAAACATCACATTTGTGTTTCATTTTTGTACTTTTATTGCTGAAGTAAGTGACTTTCCTGTGACTTATTCTTCTGCAAGCCAGAACGGCAGTAAAGTTAAAAGGTTTAATTTGCGCCCTCTACTGTACAGGAGAGAACTTGCATTTCCTTCAGCCTGAGGCTTATTCATTTCACTTTTGGTCTGAAAGGGCTTTTAGATTTGCCAAAAATAGAACATTTGTTGTTGTTGTTTTTTGAAAAACAACATGTAACTTTCCCCAAAGATGCTGGCTATGTACTGTACACCAGAATTGAAGAATCGAGCACCCTTCTCTCTAGATATCAGTATTAGCATCAGATGTAGAAAAACTCATACTGTGAGGTTTTGTAGAGAAACATTGAACATCTTTAAAGTAAACTGGACTCAGTGGTGCTTTTTCTGTAAATCTAAGGCTAATTTTAAGGTTAATCTTACACAGTTGAAAGCTTGATTTCTGTTTATTTTTGGATGTATTTTAATAATGGCTAGTGCATGGTTAGCGGCTGCCACATGGGCCATGAGCCAAAAACTACAGCAAAGCCTTCAGTGGGTTTGTTTGTGGGAGTACTTGGTATGCACAGAATCCATCTTGATCTCTGAAACGGCCTGCAGGATGTTGAGTGCTGTGCATTTTGAGTGGGCTTTTGACACTCAAGCCTGTTTTTAAAACTCACGTTTTGAAAGCCACTCACTTCATACTAATCAACATGGAGCCCAATTACAGAGAAACTCAGTCTCACATCTCCATCTGATGGCATTGTATTAAAATCATTCCCATGGCTTTGACTGTGCTGAATAATTAATAGAGAATTTTTGATCATGCTAGGCATAATATCTGAGAGATTTCCATATAAAGAGCAAATTAAAGAGCTGTTGTTATGTTGACTTCATGAACTCTGCATATTTTTGTTGAGTAAAAATACTGTTGATTTGCGTATGCAGAATTGTTCTGTTTATATGAATCATACAATCAGTATAATGATCATTATTGAGCCATTTTGAGAATATCATAACCTATCGCCTTGTAACTGTATCTGTTTGACTGATGAACAGAAATAGTCTAGTTTCCACCCAGTGTCAGATACATATAAGGATACATCATTATTCATTAACGAATAATGATGTACATTATTTCTGTTTTCATTTCATTATATTTTTATTCAAATATTTTTTCCGTTTATTTTGTAAAAGTAGTAAACGAGTAATTAGATAAGTAATTAAATAATACAACTTAAATTCATATGTCTTATTTGCTATATTATATTTTATTATACACTACCATTCAGAAGTTTGGGGTCAGAAAGACTTTTTATTTTTTTATTTTAAGAAACCAATATAGACATTTTTTTTTAATTATCTTTTCCCGCAAAAAAATACATGAAGCTGCATTACTGTCTTTGTAACATAAATAATAAGAAATATTTGAAATATTTTTTGAGCAGCAAATCAGCATATTAAAATAATTAAGGAATGATGCTGAAAATTCAACTTTGCCATGACAGGAATATGTTACATTAGAAAATATATTAAAGTAGATATTTTGAATTGTAATGTTTTTACAGTATTTTTTATTAAATAAATGCAGGTTTGGTGAGTATAAGAAACTTTATAAAAAATATATCCTACCCCAAACTTTTGAGCATTAATGTTTATATTTTATATATTATATCTACACTAGATTGTCCATCATCCACCCTGGTCGATGTTGCTATCAGTAATTATAAAAACACATATTGGTAGACCCCTAGTTTATATGTAAAAAAATAAATAACTGTAGCTGTCAGGAAAATTTTAGTGACATTACAATAAACACCTGTGAACAATAACTGCTTGAATTGACTCTGGAGACTCCACCCATATGTTCATAAACATAAGGGTAATTCAGAGGAACCTATTTGATTAATTTAATGCTTCGTTTGCATTGGAACAGTCTTCATATCGTTTTACAACTAGATGTGTCTTTTGGTCTGGTTGTTTTAGCATTTTCTGATGCTCTCTCTCAGGGAGAAGATGCCGTTCCACCATGTGACGGCAGGATTGCTGTACAAGGGGAACTTCTTGAGTCGCTCACTGTCCGAACATAGCAATAGCGAACAGCTCGCCAGCATCTCTGTGGAGGAACTAGATGGTGAGTACCAACCTTACAGACAATGATGAAGGTCAAACTTTTGACCATGGGTATTTCATAATTATTTGGATTAAAGGAATAGTTCACTCAAAAAAAAAAAAATTCACCTTCACACAGTTGACTTAATACAACAGCTCCAAACATTAGGAAAGAAACACCATAAAAGGAGTCCATACAACTTATGTATTTCTATCTATCCATCCATCGGTTTGTCCACCCATCCATCCATCCGCCCATTGATTTGTCCATCCATCCGCCCATCGATTTGTTCATCCATCCACCAATCCATCCATCAGCCCATCGATTTGTCCATCTATCCATCCGCCCATCGATTTGACCATCCATCCACCGATCCATCCATCAGCCCATCGATTTGTCCATCCATCCATCCGTCCGTCCATCTGCCCATTGATTTGTCCATCCATCCATCCGCCCATTGATTTGTCCATCCATCCATCCACCCATCCATCCACCCATCGATTTGTCCGTCAATCCATCCATCCATCCATCCATCCGCCCATTGATTTGTCCACCCATCCATCCATCCACCCATCGATTTGTCCGTCAATCCATCCATCCATCCATCCATCCATCCTTCCATCCGCCCATCAATTTGTCCATCCATCCATCTGTCAATCCATCCACCCATCGATTTGTCCATCCATCCGTCCATCCGCCCATTGATTTGTCCACCCATCCATCCATCTGCCCATCCATCCACCCATCGATTTGTCCGTCAATCCATCCATCCATCTGTCCATCTGCCCATTGATTTGTCCATCCATCCATCCATCCGCCCATTGATTTGTCCATCCATCCATCCATCCGCCCATTGATTTGTCCATCCATCCATCCATCCGCCCATTGATTTGTCCATCCATCCATCCATCCACCCATCCACCCATCCACCCATCGATTTGTCCGTCAATCCATCCATCCATCCATCCGCCCATTGATTTGTCCGTCAATCCATCCATCCATCCATCCTTCCATCCGCCCATCAATTTGTCCATCCATCCATCTGTCAATCCATCCACCCATCGATTTGTCCGTCAATCCATCCATCCATCCATCCATCCGTCCATCAACCCATCGATTTGTCCGTCCATCCATCCATCCATCCATCCATCCGCCCATCGATCCATCCATCCATTCTTTTGTCCATCCACCCATCCATCCATCAGCCCATAACCTATCCATGCATCTATCCATGCTTTTATGCAACCATCCAAAAAAAATATAAATATAAATGTAAAAATGGGGATCAAAGCAGAACACATCCATCATGATTCAGAGAGAGAGAGGCAGTGGGTTAATCAAGTAAGGCTGCCTTTGTCAGCAAGACTAATACATTGAACCCTTGAGGCCTGAAAATGAATGTTTAAGTGACACATTAACACTGCTGGGCATCTGCAGATATACAGAGCTGCTACAAGTCATTGACTTTGTTGGTTTTGCTCTGAAACAGACCAAACTGTGAATTACAGCTGCTGGAAGCCTGCTGATGTTGTATCAGGAGGGGTCAGCAAATATTCTGTAGCTTCTTAATCACAGACATACTCTTGTGTAAGAGAAACGTGGAAACCCAAAGATTTCTGGAGTTCTTGTATTAAAATGCAAAACAAATCTAATTGAATCTGCCTTTGATATGACAGCAAAAAGTTTAAGCAATAAGGCAGACGAAATCTGTTTATGTTCCCAGATGTCTTTCAAAGGATCTCTGTCAATTTATAATCGTCTCTATCCATATGAAGAGTACATTTGTAGAAATATGGATATTTATATTAAATATATTAACATTTATTCTCATTGCACCTTGAGGTGTCTTGCTAGATCTATAAAATTGATCATTTGGGTTTGGCTGCGAGATTCATCTCTAAAATGAACACTGCTTGTCAGACATATAGTCAGAGAGAACGAAATGTTTGTGAAGACTGCGTTCAAACAGGCTTTACATCCACAAAAGACTCCTTATGTATATATTCATGAGGTTCCCTCTACACAAAAACAAATCTAATGCCTTTTCAGTGCAAACACTTTGCAGAGCTCCCAAAATCTTTTTGCATGCGTGTGTCTGTGTTGAATAATTATTACGAGCTTTCTTTTCCTGGGACAGATGTTCTTAATTGGTTCTGAAACATAACTGTCAGTGCAAATAGCTGTTGATATAAAAAACGTTCATTTGGCTATAATTGTGACAGTACATATAAAACACTTAATGTGTGTTAAATAGCTTTTTTATGTTTTATTTCTTCCTTAAACTGATTATTTTTGCGTATAGGTGCTTACTTTGTGCTTGGTTAATCTGATTTGGCTTGAGTTGTAGTTTGTCTATGTTTGACGCTTTTAGCCAATAGAGGGGGTTGAATTTCAGTCTTATTAGCGGGTCCTCATAGTCATGGAAAGCCAGTCAATATTGGAGAATTGTAATGTTTTTCACACCTGGAAAGGTCTTGGACATGAATCAGATTCAAAGGTCATGCAAAATAATGAGTGTTTCTATTTTCAGTATTGATTGTTCTAGTCATTCTCTAAAACATTTCAATATATCACTAGATGTTGCTTTTCATGAGCTCTTGTGTAGAGTAAAATTTAATAACCAATTGCATCAGTTGAGGATGACATTCTGGGATTCAATGGGTGGAAGGTATTTCTAGTTAATTGGGTTTTTATGGGACATAAAATAGAATTCCTTAAGGGAAAAGGAAGCTCTGAATTATCTATTGAATATAGATAATCTCAGTGGGGGGGTTTTCTTGGAGACATTTGTACTCCAGAAAGTTATTTAAATCTAGAAATTCAATGAATTGGTACCTGGAATTCAAATGGAAATCTTTACCAGAAATCTCTATAAGTTAGTCAGAAAACAACTAGAAATATCACGGAAAAATAATGGAAGTTTTTTATCATTTACATTATGTAATGAAATGTAACATTTTTAGTCACACTGCTCAGAATTGTAACGTGTGCAGTGCAATCTAAACACAAATGAATGGAAAACAACTACAATAGAATACAACAGAAACACACTACACAACACTGTTTTCAACAAAAATACATTTTTATGCATTTTGGCCATTATAATGTGTTTTGGGGGCCTGAAAAGGCAAACTTTTGAAAACGAGTTTCTGAAATTGACACAGTTATCGTCTCTGTGTAAACTTAAAGCAAATTTGTGAAAACGGTGTAGCGTTTTATGTAGCTTATGTAGCTCCGCCCCTTTTAAGCACTCCACTCGTTGTGTTTTCTCTTCCCGTTTGCATTTCCACACTATGAAGGTAAGATCTTGCAGATTTATGTGTTTTAAAATCTTCTCGGTCTACTAACATCTGTTATGATATCTGCTTTCCAACATTACAATGTTTCCTGTAGCTCAAACAGTAGAGCGTGGCACTTGCAACTCCAGGGTCATGGGTTTGATTCCAATGATTAGAACTGATTAGAATGCCAATTTGTGTGAATGCAATATAAGTTGCTTTGGATAAAAGCATCTGCCAAATGCATAAGTAAATGTAATTCTAAAGGTAAACATTACAATGCTCTTGATAACTTTAGTTAACTCTACAATAATTCAATCCATTTCACTAGCTAATTACTCTTCAACAGCCATAGAAAGCGCAAGTTTTCGAAAGATTCTAAAGATGCCATGTGCGAGTTCCATTTTTGCAGATCTGTCTGAACATGGAACATTGTCATCTGTGCGCGAATCTTTTCAAAAACCTTTTCACTTATAGCACATCATTGTCATGAAAGCGCACACTAACAGCGATGGCAGACGACTGAACAGGGAGTATATATGCAGGTTATGACCAGGGAACCAAACAAGACACAGGTGATTAAGTTATCTTCTAAAATGAATAATTGAAGATATGACCCTGACAAAGAATTGATACCTGAAATTCTAATGGAAATCTGCCTTAGAAATCTCTATAAAATGGTGAAAAATGATTTAGCCTGAAAACGAAAATTAATGGAAATTCATTTTAAAAAAATGTTTCAGGAACCCTAAATTACTGTATAAATTTCATATTCAATGGCTAAGAAAGATAAAAAATATATAAGTATATATATATATATATATATATATATATATATATATATATATATATATATAATAGAATAAAAAAATACAGTAATTATACTGGACAGTATAAGTAGATAAAAAAGGTTAAAGTGAAAAATAAGTGTCAGTAATTGATTAATTATAATTTTTTGAAAAGCTTTTTCCATTTATCGAATAAATCTGACAAAATTGCAGAACTTGTTGTGTGAGTGCAGTCATAAGACTTGATTTAGAAGGATGAGAATAGTTCAGCGTGTCCTCAAATCTCAGAAATCTTTTGTTTCCCCCGTATTAATTCCCAAGTTGCTTGACTTCATCTGCCGTTAGTACGTAGGCAAAATTACCAAATGTACTGCTGTGTGCTCGAACATGCTGTGCAACCGTTGTGTGCTTCAGAGTTGTGACACTCAAGCTCTATTTTAAAACACGAATCCTTTGCTGCTGCAAGTTTTCTTCTCACAGAAGGATTGTTTATAAAATATGCATTTGATGGAGCTCGTTTCTGCCATTCGAGATGTATATATATATATATATATGCATTTCATAGGCAGAGTCATCCTCTATAGAGCAGATATCAAAAGAAAAAGCCTGGCCTCAAGTCATGTTTCTGAGGCTGGTTAAAATTCAGACATTCACTGCTCTTTTTAGCTTTCCAAATGAACAGTAAAATAAGAAGCTGACAAGTGTTTCGAGCAGAGAATTAGCATAGCAGTGTGTGTCACCACTGGTCTAATAGCAGGTGCAGAGAAGGTGGCAAATCGCTGCTATCATTGCTCGGTGGATGATGACCAGTGATGGGAAGCCACCTGAGGTGTTGAGTCGCATACTTGTTTGTCTTGGCAGAGATTCGGGAGGCTTTCAGGGTCCTGGATCGGGATGGCAATGGGTTCATCTCCAAGCAGGAGCTTGGCATGGCCATGCGCTCACTAGGGTACATGCCCAGTGAAGTGGAGCTGGCAATCATCATGCAGAGATTGGACATGGATGGTGAGTCCCCTTACTCACCAACACACATATTTGTTTTCCTGTCATGGTGGGAATTGTCGTTGACTTCTGTTGGTTTTATACTGCATTAATGATCTTTTCTATCCCCTAACCTTAAACCTCAAGGACATTATTTAGTATGTTTATTTAGAGGTTTTACCATTGAGAATTGATAGCTGGACTCCACATTGAAGGGTAAACCTGACCCACACATAGACGCATAGATAGTGCTCGTATTATTCTTCTTTTAGTATAGTTATATTAAGTACATATGGAGTTTAGAGTCTTTTGAAAGTCTCTTATGCTAACCAAGGCTACATTTATTTGATCCAAAATACAATAGAAACTGTTTAAATAACAATTTAAAATAACTGTTTACTATTTTTATTATATTTTAAAATTGTATTTATTCCTGTGATGGCAAAGCCGAATGTTTAGCATAATTAATATGAACCTATTTTAGCATATTACTATTTGCATAATATAATTAACTGATACATGTCTTTCATAAACGTATTTATTGTCACATAGCTATCTATCTATCTACAAATGTATATTCACTATAATATTTTTATTTGTATGGAATTCCTTAGTAAAAAATTTTCTTGGTTATGTGTGGGAATACAATCACAAATGTGACAATTGTTTTGTGTTTGCAGATCTGAAAATGTCAGTGGACAGGAGAATCCATGTGAATGTGATGTTCTAACTGTAACTGAATGTATAATATTCATAACAATGAATCGATTGTAGAATCTGCTAGTTGTCGATATGTTTCTTTTATTGGACTTATATTCTCAAAGCAATTTGATTCTCTTGCATCTCCTGTAAGCCAGCAGAACTAATATATAGGCTTTTGGGCCTGACATATTATGTGTACCCGTAGAGGGGATCCTTTTTTGTATGAGGAGTTTAAATGGAAAGTAATTTAAAAAGCAGTAATATTTTCCTGCTTTATTAGCATATGAGAAAAAAGTAACTGGACTTTTCCTTTGATTTCAGTCTGTTCACTTTATTTAGAACTTTCTTTAGTATTCATAACAAGAGGATGCTTCTGAAATTCATTAGATAGTGTGATGGATTGTCATTGAAAAGCTGGGATAAAAATCTGAATGACTCTAGTTGACCTTCATCACTGTCAGCACATTTGTGCATTCAAGGGCCATGAAACCTGCCTGACAGGGACATTTCGCCAGCTGATATAATCAGATGAGCAGCAAAGCTTGATGATTTACACTAATGTTCAGCTGAAGTTTGTCAGATTGTGTCATCTTCAGGTGTGCTGCATTGTCTGAGGAAACCAAAAAGTAGTTTAAAGGAAGAGGCTATGCTCATTCACTCATTAAAAGATGAAAACATATTATGTTTGTTCACTTATAGGCTGATTGCTCATAACAGATTGTGTGTTATGTGTTAGTTTGTTTAAATGTGGTAGTAAGCCATGTTAGGTTTATGGGTGGCTCTGTTCACAAAAGTCTGGGATGTAAACTTCTGACTCAACCAATGGTTGATTCTTCCTGTTTGGGGAACTGGAGGGCTGGAGCTAGATGGAAGAAACAGTAGAGGTCTTTGGCAAGGATTTTTCTAAATAATACTGATTTTTGCTATAACAACACTGTTCCGCAGATTGACGTTCAGCGATGGAAGTTCCCATCCTTCTTTGTCATTGCTCCTCCTCCTCTGTGAGATAAGAAATACACTCGCCTAAAGGATTATTAGGAACACCTGTTCAATTTCTCATTAATGCAATTATTGAATCAACCAATCACATGACAGTTGCTTCAATGCATTTAGGGGTTGGTCCTGGTCAAGACAATTTTGCAAGTGGTGTTGCTTACAGAAGTATTTTTTTTTCATTCTCTTTTTTTACAATTGTAGATTTTAAAAAGGGTTAGTTAAAGAGTTTTAAGCCATAAACCAAGATCAACTAAGATGTCAACCACAAACCAAAAACACTCAGAACGCTTTAGAGAGCAACATGCTAAATGCCTATCAAAACACCTTAGCAAGTGCATAGCAGCATGCAAAAAACCACATTGCCAAATGTTGAAACTACCCATAACATTATGGTAATTGCACTGCATAAATAAGACACTTAGTAATCTTTAGCAACCACATAGCATGCTAAAACATGTCTTTGGTCATTGAATAGCAACACTCTGAACGGTTATCAAAACACCTTAGCAAGTGCATAGCAACATGCTAAAAAAACAATTAGCACACCTTAGCAGTTGCAGTTTGCAGATTCATTTGGTACCAATAGTGGCACACCTCACCTTCAGTGCCTCCGGTCTTAAAATAATTCCCTCAATTTTAAAATGAGCTTTTGGGATTTGAGAGCAGAGTTCTGACTTTGATTTGTTTTACAGGTGATGGACAGGTGGACTTTGATGAGTTCATGACGATACTTGGACCCAAGCTCCTGTCCTCTGAAACACGAGAAGGCTTTCTTGGAAACACAATAGACAGCATATTTTGGCAGGTAAGAAGCTGTGGAGGACAATTTACTGGTAGTTGTGCAGGACTAAGCTTCAAAGAGTCTTAAAATTGCAATATTACATAAGACTTTTTTTATTTCTATGACGCTTGTTATTCTGACAGGCTGTATAACAGGAATAGGATACACCATTGTGTATCTGAATGGTGGTTTCTGTAGGGGTGCTTTGTGTGGAAAATGTTAGATTAGTGAGATTTGTGTTCAGGTTTGTAAGAAACTTATTCAACTGATTAGAGGTGAGTGATAGCAGTGTTTGGCCAGGCCATGATCTGCCTGAAGATCTGCCGGAGAGGATCCCTGTGGGTTTAGTTAACTCTCAGGATTGTGATGGAGTGCTGTGTGACTAAGATGAAGCAGAGCTCATGCCAACTACACGTGGTTCAGAAAAGGTGCTTGAGACCTTGGATAGGCATTGTTGGAGGTAGCCTACTATCGCTGAGGAGCTTGATAGTTGAACATTCACAGAGGCTAGTTCACTTACTCTATGAACAATCAGGGAATTTTTAAATGGGCATTAACCCTAACTCTGACATTTTATAAACTGTTATAAATGTCTGCTTGAAGAATTTGACAGTAATTACACAGGCATCTTTTGGGTATATTTTCAGAAACATTAAATAGCAACAAACACCTCCATAGCATAGTTTGTCATTATGCAATGTGAATAATTTGATGTTGCAGTTTAAAAATACATCTGATTTGTGTGGCTAGTGAGAATTGGAACGATCACATACACAACCATTTTTAACATATAACATTTTTAAATGTGAGTGTATTTTAACCCAATTGTAACCCAATTTTGATCAATTTAGTTTTCCTTGCTAAATAAAAAGGTATTTAAAAAAACTTACTAACCTCAATCTCTATCCACCCCCAGAACTTTGTTTTAGATAGATTATCAACTGCTGAATAATAAAATGATACAAAAACAACAAAAAGTCAAGGTTGACAATAACGTTATTTCCAAAAACTTTGAATACAGTGAATTAATTTGTTTATTAAATAAGTTTGGAATAATTGATGACAACCCACTTATACTATAATCCACACCTCAAGACATTGTGCAGATGTTTTATTTAAAGACATTTGCTAGATTTTTATCTTTAATGCACTCTTGTGTGTAGAAATAATTTCTAATGCATCTCATCTCAAAACTCCGGCATTGTTAATTCCAAAACTACCAAAAGCAAAGCGGTAAGTTTATCAGCTTCAAAAACAGTTAAGTTACTGCCTGGTACTGAGAATAATAATAAAAAAGATTAATGCTTAATCAATGCTAATTAAGTCATGGACAGCGCTGAGAATAAGTTTCCGCTATGTTTGCGTTTGCGTCTCTGTACTGTATATGTGTACGATTGTATGAGAGAGAGAGCTGGAGAAAAAACACTGTGATTTACAGATGAAACAATTTTGCGGGAAAACTTGCAAATAGTTTGTCATTTTTATCCAATTGTTTGTTATATCTATTTAATTGGTCAGTGTCTTTGTGGGTTTTGGTTCTTTTGCTGTTGTAGGCTCTAAGGACCTTTGAAATATTTGAAATAATGTGGCAAAGTGAAATAGAACTGTAATCCAGTCAAGACCTGCCTGGAACTTCTTTAGCTGTGCATTTACTGAAAAATAATTGCACATCTTTTCAGAACATTCGTCAACTGAACAGAATCAAGCATTCAACAGCCCCGTAATTTACATTATAAATATCCACTATATTGGTGTCACGGTCTTGTCTCGTTGTTCACATCCGGGTCCCTTCTATGTATCTTCCAGGTCCTTCACGCACCTGTCTAATCACTTCCTAAGTCTCGTCAGCTGGTTCCCATCCCGTGTTTATTTATACCCTCTCGTACTCCCTAGTCTTTGTCGATCGATGATACTGCTTCATGTTGCTGTTACGTGTATGGATGATACACCCTTTCTTTATTTACTAGTATTTATTAATATTTTGAATTAGCTTTCACTTGTATATTTTTAGTCTGTTTGCTTTTTTGTTTTTATTTGGTGTTGGTTTATTCTTCAGTTTTAGTTTAAGTACTTTTTACTTAAAAAAAAAAATCAGTTAGTAGCCAAGACATTTTCATTAGAGTCTATGTTTTTGAAGCTTAAAATTTTCATTTAATATTTATACTTTAAATAATGAAAACTAAGTGCACACTATGCTCAGTGTGACGATTTCTTTCCCTGCTGATTTAAGCGATATATGTCCCTTTGTTGGTTTTAGACATGGAGTGTTTGATCTTGCAGTGTTATCTATCTAAATGAATCGAGTCCCAAGAGTGGCTCATTCCCGCTGTGAGGGGAAAGAATCATTGAGACGCCCCATCCATCATCTGTGTGTGAAATAGGAGGAATCAACCTTCCTGTTATGAAGGACGTTTTCCCTGTTATATATCCAGTTCCAGCCAATGCTTCCTGAGTGACTTCACTATTCCTGGTGTATGTCATTAGAGGACGGGACAGTTGCCCTACAGCAGTGCTCCTCAAATGATTTTGCTTTTGAACCAACATTTTACATTGGACGTGGTAACTAAAATATATGGAAGGTGTCTACCTGTACATTTTATATTTAAACTACAGTTCAAAAGTTTGGACTCGGTAAGATAAAAAATACTTTTATTCAACAATGATGCATTAAATTGATCATAAGTGACAGTAGATGCTTATAATGTTAGAAAAGATTACAAAAAAGATTACAACTTTTTTTTCCCCATCAAAAAATGAATGTTTTTTTCTGGATTCTTTGCTGAAAGAAACTCCACAAAAAATTAAACTCTTTTCAATATGGATAATAAGAAATGTTCCTTGAGCAGCAAGTCATCATATTAAAATGATTTCTGGATCAAGTGACACTGAAGACTGAAGTAATGATGCTGAAAATTCAGCTTTGCCAGGAATACATTATATTTTAAAATAGAGTAATAGTTTCACAATATTACAGTAAATCATAAAAAATCTGACCCACTCCAAACATTTGAATCGTAGTATATGTATATTCTACCTGCGTATATATTTTGCTTTATTTCTTTTAACTTTGCATGAGGTTATCAGCCTGTTATTTGCTTTTAACATTGTTTTTCCCATTGTCCCGTTCCCATCACAAGAGACCTATGGTCCATATTTGGGCCACGACCCACCGGTTGACATCCACTTCTGTTGAGATGCTGTAAATGTACTGTTCTGAGAGTTCTGAGCTAGTTTTTTCCTGTGCTTTTCAAAGGGGTTATTTTAGAGCATTCTGTTACTGTCAGTGCTTTAATTATATTTTATGAATCATTCCCCAGACTTCATAGAAGACTCTGCTCTAAAGTATTTATTTTCTGCCGCGCTGCTGCGTCAGGCTTATTTCATCAATGCTACATCACTTGAGCGTTCTCGTTTGCTCGGAGTGGCTTTCTAGTCAAAGCTGGGTCATACTTTACTTACCAGTGTCTCTCTTATAGCAGCCTAAAATAATACATCTGTAATAATCTATCCTACAACATCATCTGTGCCTGCGTTACTTTTTTATTGTATGCATTTTTTTGTAATGTGCATTTTCTAATGTCCTTGTTCCGCAAATAGGGCACACCTTTTTTTTCTCAGTGAAAAGAGGTGTTTAAAAATGTATATGAAAAATAGAAATGTGTGTATGTCTGTTTGTAAGTATAATTGATAAATAGACTTTTGGAAATCATATATATAATCATATACAATTGTATCATTCTATGTTGCGCAGTGTTCTTTTGAGGAAGTTCTGAATATTATCTGAAGATGTTTGACAACTTTGCACTAAGAAACTCTTTTTATTGTCATAAAACATTGCATCGAACAGCATTGGCATTGTATCAGAATTGGACATTTCCTCCGCTAATGGCCGTTTTCAGTCCAATACTAAAAGCTTCTAACAAGGCAAATTGGCATAAATTTATATAAACAAATGACTGATTCAGAGAGTAATAAAAACATTTGGGGATTAAAAGAGTAAAACACTTTTGTAGTACAGCGCCTACATGCTGCACTTCATCCAAATGTCCAAAATCGCCATCCAAATGTTGTACTTTGAATTTGACAAGAATAGTTTATCTAAAAATGGACATTTTGTCATCATTTACTCACCCTCAAAGCTTATGTGTTTCATAGATGTAAAGTGTATGGTGACTTATACTGGCAAGCTCAATGAACACAAAAAAATGCACTGTAAAAATAGCTCATATGACGTATGTGCTATATTTCAAGAGTTAGGAACAAACAAAAATTGTATCTATATACCTCAAGTTCATGAGAAAAGTAGAGAATAAATGAATAATTTTGTCACTTCAATTTAGAGTCCATTCTCACTATTAACTATTAAAGGGGTCCTATTATGAAGTCTTGGTGTTGTACAGGGAGTGCAGAATTATTAGGCAAATGAGTATTTTGACCACATCATCCTCGTTATGCATGTTGTCTTACTCCAAGCTGTATAGGCTGGAAAGCCTACTACCAATTAAGCATATTAAGTGATGTGCATCTCTGCAATGAGAAGGGGTGTGGTCTAATGACATCAACACCCTATATCAGGTGTGCATAATTATTAGGCAACTTTCTTTCCTTTGGCAAAATGGGTCAAAAGAAGGACTTGACAGGCTCAGAAAAGTCAAAAATAGTGAGATATATTGCAGAGGGATGCAGCAGTCTTAAAATAGCCAAGCTTCTGAAGCGTGATCATCGAACAATCAAGCGTTTCATTCAAAATAGTCAACAGGGTCGCAAGAAGCGTGCGGAAAAACCAAGGCGCAAAATAACTGCCCGTGAACTGAGAAAAGTCAAGCGTGCAGCTGCCAAGATGCCACTTGCCACCAGTTTGGCCATATTTCAGAGCTGCAACATCACTGGAGTGCCCAGGTGTGCAATACTCAGAGACATGGCCAAGGTAAGAAAGGCAGAAAGTCGACCACCACTGAACAAGACACACAAGCTGAAACGTCAAGACTGGGCCAAGAAATATCTCAAGACTGATTTTTCTAAGGTTTTATGGACTGATGAAATGAGAGTGAGTCTTGATGGGCCAGATGGATGGGCCCGTGGCTGGATTGGTAAAGGGCAGAGAGCTCCAGTCCGACTCAGACGCCAGCAAGGTGGAGGTGGAGTACTGGTTTGGGCTGGTATCATCAAAGATGAGCTTGTGGGGCCTTTTCGGGTTGAGGATGGAGTCAAGCTCAACTCCCAGTCCTACTGCCAGTTTCTGGAAGACACCTTCTTCAAGAAGTGGTACAGGAAGAAGCCTGCATCCTTCAAGAAAAACATGATTTTCATGCAGGACAATGCTCCATCACACGCGTCCAAGTACTCCACAGCCTGGCTGGCAAGAAAGGGTATATAAGAAGAAAATCTAATGATATGGCCTCCTTGTTCACCTGATCTGAACCCCATTGAGAACCTGTGGTCCATCATCAAATGTGCGATTTACAAGGAGGGAAAACAGTACACCTCTCTGAACAGTGTCTGGGAGGCTGTGGTTGCTGCTGCACGCAATGTTGATGGTGAACAGATCAAAACACTGACAGAATCCATGGATGGCAGGCTTTTGAGTGTCCTTGCAAAGAAAGGTGGCTATATTGGTCACTGATTTGTTTTTGTTTGGTTTTTGAATGTCAGAAATGTATATTTGTGAATGTTGAGATGTTATATTGGTTTCACTGGTAAAAATAAATAATTGAAATGGGAATAAATTTGTTTTTTGTTAAGTTGCCTAATAATTATGCACAGTAATAGTCACCTGCACACACAGATATCCCCCTAAAATAGCTAAAACTAAAAACTACTTAAAATATTGATACAAAAATATTCAGCTTTGATATTAATGAGTTTTTTTGTGTTCATTGAGAACATGGTTGTTGTTCAATAATAAAATTAATCCTCAAAAATACAACTTGCCTAATAATTCTGCACTCCCTGTATATACCAACACGGTCTTCTCTAATGCCGCTCAACCAGGCCTTGTTGCCTTTTTTGTGTATAAAATGCGATGTAGTCCAAACGAGCTGTTCATTGTAGTTCTTGAAAAGTGTATTTAATTAAATATCGTCCATTGAAGTTGACTTTGAGCTTTGAAACAGTTTTGAACATTACACACTAACTAAAGTTTAAAAAAGTAAAAATGCATAATTAGACTTGCCTCATTAAACTCCTAATTACTGCTTATTAATAGTTAGTAAGAACTTGGTTGAATTAAGAGATGTAGTATATGGTCATGCAGAATAAGACATTAATATGTGCTTTATAAATGCTAATAAACCACTAATATCCTTGTAAAATGCGTGCTAATAAGCAACTACCATATTTTCCCGCTTATAACCCGCTGGTTATACTTATATAAGGGTGCAGACTATATCACACATTTTTTACACGTAATAATATTTCAATATATTTGTTTTAGGTCTCTAAAGACATACGTTTTTTACATACGTATTTTCTTTCTGTTTTTCTTTCTTGCGAGGGTTGTTGTCTCTGGCGCTTGCACTCACTCTGACAGCTGGTGCTGATAGGCTGTCTGACCTGTCAATCATGCAAGAAGACGTGATTGGCTGTGCTGCCATGAGGGCGTGCTCTTCTCATCTCATCCGATGATCAACACCTGTAGATTCTTAAGGGATGTGCTGCTGCACAGCGGGAGAGACTGCTTTTTATATTCTTCTTCTGATTCTGACTTGTTTTCTTAATGTTTGAATTTTTTGCACAAGCACTGTGTACCGAAACTGAACAGTTATGGATAATTGACGTCATACGAGCAACATTCGAAATTCGAAATGTGAACTTACACAAAAAAAGTTCAGAAATCTATGGGTGCGGGTTATATAAGGGTGCGGATTTTACCACTGATTTTTTACACAAAACCCCAAACCCCGCGGGCTATATGAGGGTGCAGACTATCTGCATCTGCGGGTTATATGCGGGAAAATCTAAACTATTACCAATCACTTTTTAAAATTACTTTTGAATCTGGTTTTCAAATTCAGTTCACTAATTCAGTGAGCCAGTTTGACAGCTCACTGGAGGAGACAATTATCAATAAATAATTTAAAATAATTGACATTTCAGTCCATTTTTCACACAAATCTATCTCGTATGGTTTTAAAGTACTTTGCACCACAATTATGATACTTTTATCTTTTATAATTTTATGTTTTGGAAGGGTGTCCGCTTGAAGTCGTTTCTGCAGCATTAGTGGCACCTAGCAGAATTACAAAAATACAGCATATTTAGCAAATTTCCTTTTCGCCTAATGTACCTGTTGTATTCGACCTGTTTAATCTAAATGCAGTGAATTTTGGCTTGCCCTCTTGCACCCGAATCTGAATGTCTTATTTCCATATAAAGGGTCAGTCACAATCCCACGCCGGCTAAACAAATTTTGGCGAGATAAACTCACAAATGTTGTACTAATAGTAGTCAATGAACAATAAACTGAGTAAAGAAAATGTATTTTAACATAGAAATCGAACACACAGTACTTAACCTTAACCATTTTTTATTTTCTCTGTACTCCAACTTTTAACAGCATAAGAAACCTTTGCTTAGCAAGTATGAATGTAGACTTTGCTGTGTGACACAGCTTGAAGCCTCAAAAGCTGAGGACATCTATCGAGATGAGAGGCTGAACTCAAACCCTTTATTCCTCACAGATCTAAGAGGATGAAACTGATATTTGCTCATGGCTCACTCATGAACTGGCACACACACAGTCCAAAAAACGAAAATGTTCTAATCAAGCCCAGATTAGTGAATTAATGCCCATGTCTGGCTTTTAATTACCACCGTGTGTCAGGTTTGTTAATCTGCCCCAGTGCGGGAGACCACACTGCGTCTTGCTAATGAGACAAGGATTTTGTTTAAGAGATGACGAAGGATAATGACGGATCATCGTGAGCACTCAATGAGAAATGATGAGAAAATTAGAAGCATGAAAAAAATTGGTTCCCAAAGCCCAATTCAAATCATAACTACACGATTGCTCAATGTGTCACAACTAATGTCTCGTCTGAAAGACTGGGGTTCAATTCCTGTTGGCAACACACCAGCTGCAATCTTCAAATGTGATCATGCGTTGCTATTATTGCACAAGAAAAATGATCAGTCACTCCTTATCCCATTTTGCTAATGTTAAAGCTTATATAGGGCTGTCAAAAAGGCTGTTGACTGTAAGCCAATGTTAAATAAAATTAAAGTAAAATTTGACTTTTTTTTGTACATGTTTGTAGATTCAAGGATTTACTTATCTGCACAATAATGTAATGTCTGAATTATTTTGATTAAAATTTGTATTTGCTTAACAGCCCTACTAATATACTAATCACTATCATATTATATTATTTTGATTATTAATATGTATACTAATAATATTGTGTTTTTTATATGTATTATTTTTTTTACAGTGGATTCCTGAACTGCCACACAAAATGTATGCACAATACATAGAACAGATCAAATGCTTTATTCCTCAGAGATCTGAGCGGATGAAACTGATATTCGCTCCAAGGTCTTTAAGTATTTTTGGGAAGTGTAGCCAATTTTTTGGAGTGCTAAACCCATGCCAAGCGTGCACGTTGACTTTTGCTTCTTTATTGCTTTAATAATCATAAAATTTAAATAATCGTATTATTTATGCATGAGATGGTTTCTGGACCTGAATATGTTCTGAAAATATTAAAATAAATGATCTATAGCTGTAACCACAGGCACTTTGATTTAGTAGACGACATGATTTGTAAATGAAAGGGAAAAGGGTTTCACATAAGAAAAATAGCTTATGATAGAGCCATTTTCTCTCATCAGTCTTTTGTCAGAATTAGAGTATGCATTTGATTCAGATTTGCTGATCCATCCCTATGAAATATTAAAGAGATTAATCTTGCTCAATATATGCTTGTTAGACTTTCCATCAAAATGGCAACAGCTTTGAAAAAGAGTCTAGACAGGATCAGATGGTTGTTGGCATTTAGAGGGGTTTTTGCTTTGCTGTCAAAGTCAAGTTGTGAATCATTGATGAGTGGTATAAAGTTGCAAGAACCGAGGACTTAAATTGTGTCACAGGCCAGATGCATGTTGAAATAAGGCCATATATTTAATGATGGCAAGAAATCTACAACAAAAAGGTCATGAAAGGTCCAGTAATTTCTGAGAAACGCTTTAGAAAGTGGATCAGACCGAGCACCAAAACACACTTGTAGCCAATCAGCAATGGTGTGCTTATATATAATATACTCATGATGGGGGAGGAGAGAGAGAGTGAGCAAGATTTGAAGAAAGACTGTAGAAAGAGAGATGAGTGAGAGACATTACAAAAAAGAAAAAGTCAGAGGAATATCTCTGGACAAAACAGATTATGGACCTTTAGGAGTTTTAGGACCCACTTTAACATTAGAAAATCTTTCCAAAGCTGTAGAGACTGAAAACGCATGCCGAGGTTGCGTTGTGTCTGCTTCATATGTGATTTTGTTATGATGTTGTTGTTGTAATGTTAGCTATAGCAACAGGACAGTTTTAAATAGAGGTGGACTGATTCATTGGTTTTGCCGATTAATCTACACCGATAACTGATTGGTGGAACTCTCGGTTATCAGCAAAAAACCATACCAGCCGCTGAGAAGGGTCCGCTGTCATTATACAGTATGAGAGTTGCCTCTAGACAAGACCATTACTTACGCCTTGTGTTGTTTATTGTGACATGTGAGGCTGCACAAAGAGTTCTGACAAATAAGATGCACATTTAAAATAGATAACACATTTGAAACGGTATGAATACAGACTACTACATCTTGTCATATCATTATAAAGTAATTAATTTGTTGACTAGATGCAGCATTAGCAGAGAAAGAACAGCAGTAAGTAGACTGGGTTTACCATCAAGGTTGAGAGGAAACTAACATTAGGATCTCCTCAAGTGGCTAAAACAATGTGACAAAAATACATGCAAGTTTGAGTAAATATTTTGCTACCAATTATCTATAAACATTAGTTTATATCCAGCTGGTCACTTTTATGTATTTATTAGCCTACGAAGTTGCTTATCTAAAGCTATTGATGTGAGGAAAAAAACACTTTTTCTCACAGGGCCATGTAGGTTTGGATTTTGTTTTCCTTTAGTAATAACAACTGCATTTTGTGCTTGCTTGTGTTATCTTTGAGTGATATTTAAGTTGGTTTGATGATCTGAAGCATTTAAGTGTGACAAACATACAAATAAATTAAGAAATAAGGAAGGGGGCAAACTCTTTTTCACACCACTGTATAATATATATTTATGTAAATGTGTATTATACAGTATATTGTATGTATAATGTATATTATGTTTTAATGCTCTGGCCTTTGTGTTAAACTCAGGTGTGATATCTTTAGATGTTTTTATATGGCCATCTTTAAGAATGACTGTTTGGATTTATATTATCATTGATTAACCATCCTCTGTTTATATCATCCCTGTGTTTTCTAACAGTCTTTGTTATCTCTCGTTCATGTAATGTCGTGTCATCCCCTAAGACCTGTTTTTTTATTTATTGAAGATTTATTTACTTATTTACTTTCCTCGTCTGTGTGCCTTCATTAACACACAACCGTAACAGTAGAAGTATTGTTCATTGTTAGTTGGTTAATTTCAACATTAACTAATACATTTTTAAATTGAGTTTTAATTTTCTTTTAATTTAATGTTTCTAGGTTATAACTAAAGAATATTTTAATGTTTAAATTATTTTCTGTAGAATTTATTTTTGACTTCTCATTTTAATATATTCATATTTATATATTTAATGTAGCAAATTTCGTTGTTCAGTATTGTTTTTTCATTGTTATAGTAAAGTTCAGCACTTACTTGAAGTTTTATGTTTAAAAAAAAAAAATCCAATATCCATTTTAAAAACTATCGGTTGATTAATCGATTATCGGCAAGTATGTTCCAGCTTAGTTATTGGTATCGAACATTGTTTGTCTGGAGCTGGTGTGCTGCTGGCAACTCTTGCTTGTATATACTCTTATGTACAGTATCTTAATCTTTTGTTCGTTCTTGTCATTTGTTCGTCAAAACATTATGGTCATTAAGAGACATCCACTCTTGCATTGTGTCCATGCATTTTGGGGGCCTGAGCAATGAATGGAGCCGTGTGTTTTTTGGGGCTGAGTAGCAATAGATTTTCAGAAATCGCTAATAGAGAAAGAAAACATTTAACATTTTAAAATGTATAGATTTGGCAGACACTCTGATCAGTTCTTGCTTTCCCTGGGAATTGAACCCATGACCTTGCAAGCACCTTGCTCTACTGTTTGCGCTACAGGAAAGTAGTTCAACCCACAGGAAAACAACAACCTTAGTTTGTAACTTCAGATTGTAGAGTAAGTGTACATACATTAATGTATACTTTATCATTTAATTTTATATATTTAAATTTGTAAGCATACAAAAAAGTTCAAATTTTTCCTTAACATTTTTAAAAGAAAAACAGCAAAAAAAAAAAACTACGATTTAGCATCATTTTTGCAGGACTTTTTAGTGCAGGAACTTATACATGAGATTGTCGTGTAGGTGGAATGAATTATGAGAATCAGTGGAATAAAATATGAGAGGAGACGCAGCGGGCGGCAGGCGATTACAGTCCTTGTCACCATTTTAACTCGACACTTTTGACACACTTACCTTTCTCACACTCGCAGCTGCAGCTAATTGACCGAATGTGCTCGCTTTACAGTAATGTGCTGTTATCACAAATGATTTTTCTGTTACGAAATGCTAAAATGTTGGATATCAGTAACCTCAAATGAGTCCTGCAGTATGAGTGCCATTTTATGTGCGCTTGGTTTATTCTCAGAGAAACGGCGAATGTTATAAATCTGTCTGTCATATTACCATGGTTTCGGTTCAGTGGGAAAGGTTGTGCTTGAAAGAATTTGATAAATAGAGTTCCTGGCTTGACTAAGGCTAAAGTGATTGGCTCTAAAGGCTGTTTCTTCACCTCACTGATGTGACATGCCATAAGAAGAGGCATAGTCATGCTTTCAAAAGTGTGATCTGAGAGCATAGAGGGCTGTCTTCACTGTCAATGTCATGTCTCACTCGGGCAACCTTTAAAAGTTCATATATACAGTAGTGTTAAAAAGAGTTTGTCCCCTTCCCGATTTCTTATTTTTTTGCATGTTTGTCACACTTAAATGTTTCAACTCATCAAATAAATTTAAATATCAGTCAAAGATAAAAGTAAACACAAAATGCAGTTTTTAAATAAAGGTTGTTATTATTAATGGAAAAAAAATCCAAACCTACATGGCCCTGTGTGAAAAAGTGTATGTGTGTGTCCCTGTTAAAACATAACTTAACTGTGATTTATCACACCTGAGTTCAATCTCTCTAGCCACACCCAGAATAAGTCAAGAAATGACTTAAATATGACCTGCCTGACAAAATGAAGTAGTCCAAAAGATCTTAAAAAATTTACATCATCCCGAGATCCAAAGAAATTCAGGAACAAATGAGAAGGAATGAGATCTTTTAGTCTGGAAGAGGTTATAAAGCCATTTTCTAAAGCCTTGGGACTCCAGCGAACCACAGTGAGAGCCATTATCCACAAATGGAGAAAACATGGAACAGTGGTGAACCTTTCCAGGAGTGGCCAGCTGACCAAAATTACCCCAAGAGCGCAGGGGCGACTCAACCAAGAGGTCACAGAAGACCCCACAACAACATCAAAAGAACAACATCCTTGCTTCAGTTAAAGTCAGTGTTCATGACTCCACCATAAGAAAGAGAAAGGGCAAAAATAGCCTCCATGGCAGAGATACAAGATGAAAACCACTGCTGAGCAAAAAGATTATTTAAGGCTCGTCTCATTTATGCCAGAAAACATCTTGATGATCTCCAAGAATTCTGGAAAAAAACTTGAGACAAAAGTTGAACTGTTTGGAAGGTGTGTGTCTTATAAAAGTAACACCGCATTTCAGGAAAAAGAACATCATACCAACATTAAAATATGGTGGTGGTAGTGTGATGGTCTGGGGTTGTTTTGCTGCTTCAGGACCTAGAAGACTTCCTGTTATAAATGAAGCCAGAATTCTGCTGTCTACCAAAAAATCCTGAAGGAGAATGTCCAGCCGTCTGTTCATCTCTGAATGGCTGAAGAAAAACAAAATCTTCAATCAAAAATCCAAATCTCCAAAGTCTTTGGAGTGGCATAGTCAAAGTTCTGACCTGAATCCTACTGAGATGCTGTGGTATGACCTTAAAAAGTTCCTGCTCGAAAACCCTCCAATGTGGCTGAACTACAACAATTCTGAAAAGATGAGTGTGCCAAAATTCCTCCACAGTGCTGTAAAAGACTCATTGCAAGGTATCGCAAACGCTTGATTGTAGTTGTTGCTGCTAAGGGTAACCCAAACAGTTATGAGGTTTAGGGGGCAAACACTTTTTCCACACAGGGCCATGTAGGTTTGGATTTTGTTTCCCCTTAATAATAACAACCTTTATTTAAAAAAATGCATTTTGTTTACTTGTTATCTATGACAAGTATTATTAAGCCACATTTAAAGATGGCATAAAACAGATATTGCGATCTTTTCCTCTGTATCGTAATTTAAATGCGAGTGAAGCAGCTTTTCAAACAAGAAATAATATAGGACCTATAAGAAATAATGTACTTTCATAGGAGGTTCTCCTGCCCTCGCTCCAGTAAACGCGTCATTAGAGAAGAGAAGTTACTGTAAGCAATTAGAGATTAGAGAGGCACATGAATTGTTTTAAATTATAATATGTACAGATAAATCCTTTATAGTACATAATGCAATATTCTATAAAAATGGTCAATTTTTATTTTATGGTTACTTTAAAATAGCAAAGTCACTGTATTATATAACACAGTATCAAACTAAGTAGCACCTGCAAACCAGACCTTGGTGTGACTAAAGAGTCCATATACGTACTTCTGGGACCACTTATATAGGAGTAAGTCAATTTCCATAAATCTATTGAATGAATATATTAACTTTGATGGCAGCCACTGTACATCCCCCTCTTGTCCCATCAAAAAGTGCTGATCTTATTGCACTGGAGTTGGCAGCGTGTGGACATGTTAATTTGCCAATGTAATTGTTTCGTGCTTGTTCACAGACTCCTTGTGTGAAGTAAGGTCACATGCCATCAGCTGTAGTCGAGCTCAGCACTCATATAAAAATGTCAAATAACCTGCTGTTCTGCCGTTTCATTACAACATCAGAGATTTCTGAGGCCCTTTGATTTTTATAAATGAACACCCATTCATTTTTCATGATTTCTTTTCTAATGTGTTGTAACTCTTTGTTTTTGTTTGTTCCCTTTACTAATCAAAGGAAATGAATAATGCACAAATCACTGATTTGTTTTGGTAGTGATTGGAGAGCTCTTCTGGGTGTTTTAAGTCCTCTCTTTCAATGGCCACCCCAGTAAGTGCAGGCTACAGAAAACAGGCACTTGTTAGAAATGTATTATGATGAATTATTTTGGGCTACACGATAATTGAGAATATTTTCATATATGAAGTGTTTATTCACAAGGGTATATAGCAGACATTCAGAAATATGCTCGGGTCTATCTGAGCTACTTAAACTTTATTCATTGTGGTTTGATTATTTACTCAGTAGCATGGAAATTAACAAATGCTCAGAGTCGTTGTGAGAGAAAGAATTCATTAAATACTGATATTTTTGCCATTGTTTCCCTGACTCACACAAGACTGAAACAACTCAAAGTAATATTGAAGACACTGGAAAAACTATTCAATTAATTACTAAATTAAAATTCAAGAGAACCAGGTGTTCCCAAACTTCAGACGAACCCCTTTGTCCTAAGATATTTATTTGAAGTATCCCCTGAGATTTTAAGCTAATATTTCAATAATTTAATGTGATGTCAGTTAATGGTCACATGATGATATACAGGTAAACAGATATTATAGTAAAAATAAAATAAAATATAATATATTTTAAATAAAATAAAATACAAAATAAAATATTAGATTTTATTTTATTTATTATATTTATTTTTATTTTATTTGTAACAAAATAAAATATTTTGTCTTTTTTTAGCAAGTGCATTTTGATTTTGATCTAGCAAGTGCATTTCAAGTGCATTTTGATCATTTCTTATACAAGTATATTATATATATATATATATATATATATATATATATAAAGTATTTATTTAAATTTAAACATTTTATGATTTAATTAGTAGCTTTTCATCCCTTTTCTCTAAACTTCTCTAAAATTAAGAAACACTTTATATTATTTTGACAAACTAATTGCCAGTGCATGACACATAGTCAAATTACATCCACTTAAATGTCTATTTTCCCTATTTTTACTTAATTGGGATATTGTGATGAGAAAAAACACAAATGTCATGAGTTGGTTATCTAATATATTGAGAAATGAAAAGGGATTGTAAGTGTACTGCATTTCAGAAATGATTTTTCTATGGTTTCATAGCCTGTATTGTTAACTAAAGGTGAACCAGGGAGGGCCTGTTGTTGGATTTTGTCAATACAAATGAATCTGTTCTGAGATTTAGCAGTGCAGTGACTTAAATGGAGTTGAAAAGTTCTTTGTTTCTGTGTGCCTTTAGCTTTCAGCCCTTATTCAGACCCATACTTGGCTGTCAATTGCTGACTTTGATAACAGTCAAGTGTAGCTTACAGAAAGACTGTGTTTGACCCCACCATCAAGTAAAAGAAAAAAAGCCTGAGTGCTGCATTATATACTACAAAATACTGAGAGATAACTGCCTCTTGTACTATTTGCTTTTGGCTAACTAAACAAACCCTTAAAAGGTCTGTTCGGCCGGTGTATCGCCATGAACAAAGGCAGCAAACTCAAAGGTATTGCACAGATGGAGCTTTTCTACCTTCATGGTGCTCAACATCATATTTTTGTTAAGACAGTCTATAAGAACAACACAATCTTTGACAGTAAAGCAAGGCAGTGTACCTATCATAATACTGATATGGTGCCTCTTCCCTCCATATTCTTGGGGCCATATTAAGTTTTTATTTAAAAGGAGATTAACATATATTAGTACACCATACAAAATTTTAGGTTGGTATGGTTTTTTGAAAGCCTCTTTTGTTCACCAAGACTGCATTTATTTGATCAAAATAGAGTACAATGAAATGCAGACTTCAGTGTCACATGATCATTCAGAAATCAGTCTAAATGATTTGCTGCTCAAGAAACATTTCTTAATGTTGAAAAGTGGCAGACGACAAAACTGCAGCGCACGCTTAAAATAAACATAAAGATATTGTACATTTGTATGGACACTTATATAGTTATTGTTATGAGAGTTCGACTGATAGTGGATTTTACCAGTACCAATAACTAGGTTGGGCCATACTTGCCAAAAACTGATTAATCAACTGGTAGTTTTTTTAAAAGTTTTTTTATGGATACTGGAAACAGTGCTGAACGTTATTACAAAAAGGAAAAAGCTTTACCGAACAATAAAAATGTCCTAAACTAAATCTATGGGTGTGTGTGTGTGTGTGTGTGTGTGTGTGTGTGTGTGTGTGTGTGTGTGTGTGTGTGTGTGTGTGTGTGTGTGTGTGTGTGTGTGTGTGTGTGTGTATAAGAAGCTGTGCAGAACAAAAAATATTATTTTCTCTACAGAAAATAATTTAAACATTACAATATTACAGGTCAAGTGTGTGTGTGTGTGTGTGTGTGTGTGTGTGTGTGTGTGTGTGTGTGTGTGTGTGTTTATCATAACCAAGAGCATGCAAATTTCATATTTAACTTTTCTTTTTTTTAAGTCCTATTTGTTATCAGGCATGCATTAGCTAACTCAAACCATCTTTAAACATCTACACAAGGCCAGAGCATTGAAATTACAGAAATGTATATTAGTCTCTTACTTTATTTGCATCTGTATTAGAATACTTGATTATTATCTAATCAAACTATGCATTATAGTGATAATAACTGAAATCGTATGAATTTATATTTTAAGTTTCTGTTGCATTCTCACCGTCAATAGCTTTAAATATGGTACTAATCGTTATAGTTATCTTTGTTGTAACTGTTCTTGAAGTGAACGGGCCTTAAAAGTATTCATTTAATTAAAAAAAAAAAACATTTGCCTCCTGTTTTAATTCAATTATGTGACATTTTAAACTGGGTCCATGGTGATGTCTTGTTTACTTAATATAGTAATAATGCAGGTTTGCTCTGTAAGAAAATTGAGGTTATAATTTAAAAGTTTGATACATGACAACGGCCTCCGTGACTCATGTGCCAAAAGATGTCGCGCTCTGCTTCTTACTGGTCTCACAAGGGGTAATTTTGCTTCTGAACTGCCTACCTGTAAAATAGAAAGGTCTTCGGAATAATCTTGTATCTAACGTAGTCCACATATGAATGTAAAATGTCTGCAGTGACAAGCTTTTTTTTTTGTCTTTCAGCTCTCTGTGAGATGATGTAAATTATGCAATATATGAAAATTTAGTCTGAAAGGCTGATTATAGAAAAGGTGCATTGAAAGTGGAGTGAATATGGGTAAATTCTTCTTCCTCAAGTGTGTTAGATGAGGAGATGTGACTTGGAATTAAAGCCCACATGGTTCTTTTTAACACCTCATCCTAAAAATGGAAATATGTGATGTCTGTTAATATGGAACATTAATTATTATGTAGCAGTTTTGTTTGGCTCAATTCATGATGTTGTATTGAGGATTGTATGATGGACTTGTCATAAAGAGCTATTTGTATTGGAAAATTGACAACTGCCATCGTCCATTTATCTTTCTCTGTAAGTGTGAAGAAGGAAGAGATAAACCATAAAGAACAGTCCATGCTACATACTTTCAATGGAAAGTTCAGCAAAAAATGCATTTTGTCAACATTTATTCAAATGAATGTTCCAAACCTGTATGACTGTAAAGCTATTATATGGGTGGTTGTAGAGCTTTTTTGGGTGAGTAAATTATCACTGATGATAGATTTCTGGCAAGTAGGTTTATATATCAATAGAGACTTTCTATGTTTCATTATCTTCCTCTCTTCAGTCACTCTCCTTCTTTGTTTCTGTACACTTTTGCTTTGCTCATTGTTTTTATGTATAAATACGTCCATGTCACCTCTTCAGTATTTTCTTTTTCATTCCTTCGTTCTCTGAAATGGAGGCAAATCTTGAGAATGGGCTGAGAGCTTTTCCTTCTGCAATTAGCAAACCTTTCCTACCTCTGCCTGTTTCCACAACCCCAGTGGGGCAGCTGTCACTCACATGCACAGAGAAAATTACAGCACTGCACCTCTTACTGACACACACACACATACACAAAATCAGGTACACACAAAACACAGACCTACACACTGCCTTCCCCAGCAGGACAGAGTGCATGGTGGAAATAATCACAATTTTAATTGGTTATTATTAGATACAATTATCTCTTTAAGTTGGTGAATGTTCCCATTTGAAGATTACAGTATTTTATGCAAGTTTGATCAAGCCTGGGCATGTTGAATGCTGGGAATTGTATGCCAGAGAAGAATATAGGCGTTTCTGTAAAAATGGACTGTCATTTAGCAGATCAAGCAATTTCATTGCTATATATATTTGACAGAAACTTGAATTGACAGTAGGATTAGTTGGGATGCATATGCACATTTAATAAACAGTAACGTAAACATTTTATGTAAATTAAAAAAAGTAAATATTCTTACTGAGAACTCTGCTCTTATTTAAATTAACCAATAGTCTTTAATGGTATCATATTATTTCTGTGGTATCTAGAATAGGTTTATGGTATTTAGTCTATAAACATTTTATATAAATGCAAATGCACAAATCTGCTAACGCAGATGATAAATTATGTAACATCTAAATTAATAATATATTAAAATGTGATAATACCAAACAGCTATATTACACACTGTATGAAAGGGAATATTCGAAAAACTTTATTGTGGCACTTTAAGCTGTTTCAACATAATAATGTAATGATAATAATAAGAAGCATGAAAATGACAAGAAATGTTTCTTAAACAGCAAATCAGCATATGCTGTCTGAAAGATCATGTGACACTGAAAACACAGGAATAACTTAAATTTTAAATTCTGTATATTGAAATGGAAAACAGTTATTTTAAATTATAATAATATTTCACAATATTTGTTTTACTGTATTGTTGATCAAATGATGCACCCTTGGTGAGCAAGACCTCTTTTAAAAAAAAGGTTTCATGACTCCCATATTATTTTGTTGTATGAACATCTGAAATATGTCAAAATAAAGAACAGACCCTCTGCTTTTTAATAAATAAATAAAAACATTTTATACATGCATTCCTTTTTAACACTTGAACACATGGTTAAGTTTCAGAAATAAGCAACATCTTGAGCAAATGCAAATGCTGAGCTGAGAAAATCATGTTTTTTTTATTAAAGACTACATCAGAACGAAGAGCATAACATAGATGTAGTCCATCAACAACCCCAAAGCTTCCCTTCCCAAATTTAGCAGTGAAATAGTTAATATTGTGCATCTGATTAACTTTCAAGTCATGACAGAACCAAAGAAAGTGCAAGAAATAATCTAGCTCTGTTTAGGTTCTTTTGTTATTTGCACAGTGTATTCCTTTTGAAATGCTTATGCTGTTTGGTATACAAGAGGTGGACAGCCTGCAAGTGTATATAAATTAATGCATTGTACTAGTAAAAATATATTTGCTCTTTATTGCCAAGGGCAGCATGTACTAGTCTATGCATATTAAAGCAGTGTGTCGAAGGAACACTGGTGTTTTGGTGGAGCCCATTTTAATATCAGAAATGGAAATGGGATGATACTGGTGCTCTGATTAATGTCTCTCTGCTGCTGGAGAGACGTGCTGAGACCTGGATCCATTTGATCCAAAAGAATCAGTTGGAAAACAAGAGTTACAGTTACAGGTACATACTGTTTTCATCTGCTTACAGTGTTTGTGTCTTTGAAACTTTGTGGTCATCTCTCTCTCTGGTTTATTTTAATGCTGAGGACCCTTTATATGATGATCCTTATTTTTGATTGCTGTTGGTATATCGGTAAATCTGAGCCCAGTTTGATACATTGTTGAGGTCTTTTTTGATACTCTGTAGGGGACAAATAGCAGGAGACTTAAAGGTATAGTTCAAGGAAAGGAAAATGATGTAGTCATTTACTCACGTCACGCCATTTACTCAAGTTGTTCCAAACTTGTATGAATTTTCTTTTTTTGCTGAACACAGAAGATGATATTTTGAAGAATGTGAGCAACCAAACAGTTGACAGAATTAATATAAAAAAATTACTATGAAAGTCAATGGCTAATTAATTGAATTTGTTCCCTTACTATGTCAGTGGCTACCATCATCTGTTTGGTAATTGACATTCTTCAAAATATCTTCTGTTTTCCTTTACACTCCTCAATTTGCTCTCTATCTTATTGCTATCTAGAAGCAATTGAGATATTAAAGAGATCTCATTTGATTTTGCTTTTATGTGGGTTTATGAAAGGCCTTCTATGGCTCATAACCATCTGAATAGTTTCACACCACAAAGAAACAGTAGTTTAGAGCCTTGATATACTTTATAAGTATTCCTTTGTATTGCTTTTGTGGCATATAGCTTTTCTTCTTCATTATGGTCTCACTGACAGCAGACAGAATGAAACTGAATGATGATGATTATTCTATTACTTTGTGGGAGGCACTAATATGAACGCTATAGAAACCGCCTGGCTTCAGCATTGCTCCCCATTACAGACAACAATATCACACAAAGGTGACATTCATATGCAATCTGAACAGCACAGATTCTTTATTCCTTTCAAAGTGTCTCGAGGAAGATGGTCATCATGCAACTTTCATGGAAAAGTGTGTGTGGTCCCAGAGCTGAAAGGTTGACAGTCTCAGTGAGGTGGATAGAAACTACGTTATAGGCTGGCCATAAAATGTACCGCCCTTCGCTCTTCAGGCTTAAGTACATGGTCGTCATAATATTTTACTTATAGTCCTTGAACTGGGTCTTGAGGATGTGTGGAGATTAAATGGCTGAGCGGTCAGACAAGGTCACAGTGCTGAGCACTGATTCCAAATGTAGGTGGCTCTAGTATGCCTATAATATAGAGTATCACGGAAGAATTTACAGAGGAGTTTAATGTATATCACTGAACACACAACCAGGGTTGGGGAGTAACGAAATACATATAACGACGTTACGTATTTAAAATACAAAATTTGAGTAACTGTATTTCGTTACAGTTACATTTTAAATTGATGGTAATCAGATTACAGTTACATTCAAAAAGTATTTTAGATTACCAAAGTGATTACTTTGAATTTTAGTGTCATTTATTTATTAATATTAACGTAAGCTGTCTGATGATTCTCTGTCTCTTTAAAAATAAAAAGCGCGCGCAGCCTGTTCAGTTTCAGAGTGTAGGCCTGCAATCGCATAAAAAATGGACGGGAAAACAGCACGTAAATTCGTGGAAATTCAAAGACAATTTTACTTATAAACAAGAAAAAGGACGTAACATCACAGTGCGCAAGCTATGTCTACCTGCAACAAAACTTCTATTGGCTTCAAATGATTCAACATCTAATCTGAAAAAGCATCTTTAAGTAAGTTGTTCTTGGTCTTTGAAAATTATTTTCTTTATTCCTTATTTTCCCATTTACTCATACTTTGAGCTTTGTATGGTTATCATTAGCCTACGTTTAATATTTATAAGAATTTGATCTAATAAAACATAGAATTGACATCCAATTAATCATGCGTTAAATAATGTTTTATAAAGCCAATGGCTTTGTGTACTTAATAGACAAACTTTAAACCTTAATAATTCATTACAAATGTTCAGGAAATGGCGCCTTTGTGCGAGTTCATTATCCGAATTGTGAACACTTTTTTTTTTTCTTCATCTTTTTAAATGAATCAATTTGTTTTGTTTACAAAAATATTGTCAATGAATTATTCACGAATTTGATAGATCTGGGGTGTGTTTCCCAAAAGCATCGCTAGATAACTATAGTCATAAATTCCATTGAACTTCATTGCGTACATTTTGCGTACTAGGGACTTTTGTCATATTTTTCCCCCAAACCTATTACTTTCTTGTGAAACACAAAAAGAGAATAATGGTGGTGGAGGGATGCAAAAAACTGTTGCGACACTGTAGGTGAGTCAGCTATGAATATATAAGCCAGAGATGCCCAAACTAGGGCCCGCGGGCCAACCTTTGATTTGTGGCCCGCCGTACAGTCCGAGGGGAGAGAGAGAGAGAGAGAGAGACAGAGACATACCTTCGACACAAATTGTGATTTCTAATTTGACATAACAATTTTGTTTGTTTTAGTTTAGTTTTGTTTTGTTAGTTGAACTAGAACAGAGTAAACTGAAATTAAATGTTTAAATTAATTAAAAAAATTATTGTAAATGCGCAATTCAAGGCGCAGCACTGCGTGCTTTGCGACACATGACGTCAAGAAACGTCAAAAAATTAAATGCAATAATGGAGAAATCAAGGCAGTGGCACACAGAGAAGAGTCACTTTTTTCAAGTTGGAGAGTAAACATTTCAGTGAATGTAATGCTTTAATTTCTTTGTAGTGTTTTTTGTCTACTACAAATTCAAGCTCCTGTTTACTGAAATTTAAAAAATGGTATGAATGATAAGCACTTTGAGTATGTTCTTGTTGCATTAAAATGACACTTGTTGGTTTTATTGCAGCTAATTAATATTTAATTTATTTTGATACATTTTGGTACATTTAAGCACTTTGATTGCACAAAGATTGCCCTCATTGTTTTAGAAGTGCTGTGGAAAACTGATGTTAAAAATAAAATGTAGCAGAAAACCAAATCCTATGATGGGTAGAGTTAATTTTTATTTACAGGTTGTAAACTTAATACAGGACATCAAGTTAATATGGTATTTTGTGTTAAGTATTTCAAAGTATTCCAAAGTATTTAGATTACGTTACTAAACTTGAGTAATGTAACGAAATACGTTACAAATTACTTTTTAAAGCATGTATTTTGTAATCTGTAGTGAAATACGTTTTAAAAGTAACCTACCCAACCCTGCGCACAACACATCGAACCTTGAGGCAGATGGGCTTCAGCAGCAGAAGACACATTAGGTGTCACTCCTTTCAGCTAAGAACTGGAAACTGAGGCTGCAGTTCACGTGATCTCACCTAAAAATTGGACAATGAAAGATTGCCTGGTTTGATGAGTCTCAATATCTGCTGCTACGTTCAGATGGTAGGGTGAGAATTTGGCATAAACAACATGAAAGCATGGATCCATGCTGTCTTGTATCAAATGTTCAGGCTGCTGATGCTGGTGGGGCTATTATCATGGCACACTTTTGGCCCCTGAACATTGTTTAAACACCACAGCCTACCTGAGTTTTTTCTGACCATGTCCATCCCTTCATGACCACAGTGGACCCATTTTCTGATGGCCACTTCTAGCATGTGCCATGAGCCTAATTTTCATGCTGGATAATTAGTGGCAGAGCATGACTTTAACGTTTCACTTTAAAGTTATCAAAGTCAGTATCTCCTTATTAAACCAGTCAAACATTAGAATACAATTTGATTGCCTCTTTTATCTTTCTAAATACTTCCTTTCTCTTCTCACATAGTTCACACACTCTCATTAGCATAATTTTGTCCATCTTTACAGAGAGGCTTCAGTATGTGGTGTTCTAGTGGAGCCGGAGCATAGGATCGATGACCACAGCTGTCAGTTTACTGCAGCAGCAGGGGAGATTCCATTAATGTGTTGCTAATTGCTGTTAAGCGGCCTGGTGTGTGGGGTGAACAGAGGCTGTCAATACTCCTGTTCGTGGTCTTTAGGGACACCTCGATGTCCTCAGAAACCCTGTCCCACTACAGAGCCCAACATTACCCTGCCATACATTTGATAGTTTACAGCTGCATGTGTACATAGTTCATTCAAGGACCATCTATATATCTATGGTAATTCGACCATCCATCCATCTACATATCTGTACATCCATCCAACCTATAATCCATGCATCCATCTCTCCATGCATTTATGCATCAATCTATTCATCCATACACTCCTGCATCAATCATCCATCCATCCATCTACGTATAGGTCCATTCATCTCTATCCATCCATCAGCTTTTATTCCATTCATCCGTCTACCTATCGGTATATAACCCAACCATGCATAATTCCATCCATGCATTTTCTTGAGCATCCATCTATCTGCTCATCCAACTACCATCCATCTACCAATATGTCCATCCATCCATCTGCTCATCCATATAAATCCATCTGCTCCTCTATAAATCCGCCCATCCATCTATGTGGTCATTCAACAGTCCATCCATCTACATATCTGTCCTTTCATCCAACCTATAATCCATGCATTCATCTCTCCGTGCATTTATGCATCAGTCTATTCATCCATGCACTCCTGCATCAATCATCCATCTACCTATAGGTCCATTCATCTCTATCCATCTGCCCATCCATCAGCCCATAATCCATCCATCCATCCATCTTCCTATCGGTCTATCCATCAGCCAATAATCCATCCATCTACCTATCTGTCCATTCATCCATCCATCCATCCATCCATCCATCAGCCTATAACCCAACCATGCATACATCTATCCATCCATGCATATATGCATCCATCCATCTGCCCATCCAACATCCATCTACCAACCTGTCCAACCATCAGCCCATAATCCATCCATGCATCCGGCCATACCTATCCATCTTTCTATTAATTCACCCATCTATTCATCTACCAATCTATTTATCCATCTATATCTATATCTCATAATCCACCCATGCATCAATCCAATTACCTGAATATCTATACAATATTTGATAGATAGATACTCAGTGCCAAAAGAAAGACCCTTTCATTTATAGAAAATTGTATTGGTAAATACATGCACACTAATCTGAATTAATCACATGGGTTTTTTTTGTTGTTGCTAAAAACTATCTAGCTAAAAACTCTTTTATTTGATGGTACTAACTATTTCCAAGCAGTGGATGGTTATCTTTACCTGCAGGTGTTTTTTAAAACGAAGATCTCAGGTCTGGAAATTGTCATCACACACGCATACCATCCCAACAAAGATTACTCCTGACTTCAGCACAGCCAGTCATAACCTTGAAGGTCAATCTGGCCATTGTTACTGATATATAAATACTTACAGCTAAGAAGTGGTGTTCGAAAGAAAGAAAATGGTATTTGTTATCTAGCTCAAGGGCTCTTAATGAGCTTCTCTGCTGCCTACTCTCATAGCCTCCAATGAAAACAGATGGATCTGATGCCCTCAGCCGACTCGGTCTCTGTGGCTGTGGGCTGTCAGAAGGTTACATCAATGCAGTTAGTGCCCACTCTTTCTCTTTGGTAAGCCCAGAAACATCCCAGCTTTACTGTCTGGATGCTAATGGGCCGGTTTGCATGAATGTCCTTGAATGACTTTCCTATTCAATCAGATGGTTTATCAGGAATAAACCTTTTTTTTTATCAAGAATCCAAGCTTTGAATTTTCACTATTACTGCTCTTAAAAAAAAATAAAAATGTATGTGTATATATATATATATATATATATGAAATGCCTGCATATAACTCGCCCTGCAGCTTGTTTTAGATTTGCATAGGCCAATGAGGGTTTTCTTTTAAAAAATTCAAATATTGCTAATATCGCACAGTTCTCCTAACCACACTGTTTGGCACAGCAGTTCATTTCATGTTCAAAATGCACTAAAACTACCCTAACATTTTGTACATGTCCAAGACCTAAAACACTTATAACAGGGATGATTATACAATGTTAGCTTTTGTAAAGTTTCTTTACAAAATAAGATTGACAGTTCTCTACTGTATAGAATTCACTGCAGTATTTGTTACATGTTTACATTACAGTACAACATTTTTGTACAGATGGGAATGAAATTGAAAGACAAACACCTGTGTAGGAGTTCTAATTATTTGATTTTGGAATACTTAAATTTGGAATACATTTCAATATGTTATTACTGTAGAAAATGTAACAAATTGCTGTCTTATTGAATTTTGTATTATGCTAGGTTTTGAATTTAAGCCGAGCAGTTTGAAAAGAGAATGTAAATGTGCCAATTACCCTATCATTACATAGCGTTTTGGTGGTGTTTGTGAGTGAGAAATGTATTTCGAGCCAAAACAGTGATAAATGATCCACATTCTAGCTCATATAGACTGATGTTGTGCTCATTGTATGAAGAGTTTTGAAAAAGTGACCCAAGCATAGAGAAAGGAGTCCTAGCATTTGTAAAAAAAAAAAAACATTTTCAAGCTATTCATTCCTAGCTAATCAATTGGAAGTCTTCAAAAAATAGCTTATTTCCATTTTTCAGTATATGGTTGATACATTGTTATATCAGAACACATATTGGACCACAAGGTCAACATTCATTCTGATAGTACAATATAATATTTTCAGCCTGTGCGTTCTCAGGATTACAAACAAACACAAATATGAACTGATTAATAGGCCTGTTCTGCAGTGTTTACTACTGCTTGCATGCAGCATCACAAAGTAGTATTTCACTCTCATTTCTTCTGACTTGCTGAAGTGGAGTGAAATGACAAGTTACTGTGGAGGTGAGCATAGCATAGTGAGGCTGTAATACTTAATGGCTTGTCAGATTTATTAGCTTGCCAGCTATTGTAATATCCTGCTGTCTCTCCTCATGAGCTGCAGTGGCCTGTCAAGCGCCCTTCACAGAACTGCACTGTGAGCTTCCTGTCGTAAAGTTGGAGGTTTCCATTCTGTATTGTATCACTGTGCTTATAAAAAAGTGAAGTTAGATTTAAACTATTAATTTTTCTCTCTTTAAATATTAAATACCATGTATATCATAATAGCATGTTCTTTGGACATGTCATTGTGAATATACAGCCATGGCCAAAAGTTGACAAGGCTAGAGATCACGTGCTGATTGAGATAGAATAGCTTTAAAAGGAGGGTGGTGTTTGAACTCATTGTTCTTCCTCTGTTAACCTTGGTTACCTGCAAAGAAACGTGCAGTCATCATTGCTTTGCACAAAAGGGATTCATAAGCAAGGATATTGCTGCTAGTGAGATTACACCTGAATTAACCATTTATTGGATCATCTAGAACTTCAAGGAGAGACGCTCAATTGTTGTGAAGAAGGATTCAGGACGCCCAAGAATGTACAGCAAGCGCAGGACTGTCTCCTAAAGTTCAGGGCACCACCAGTGCAGAGCAGCAGGCAGGTGTGAGAGCATCTGCACACACAGTGAGGCGAAGACCTTTGGAGGATGGCCTAGTGTCAAGAAGGCCAGCAAAGAAGCCACTTCTATCCAGAAATAAACATCAGGAACAAATATCCTGAAAAGGTACAGGGCTGCTGAGGACTGGGGAAAAGTCATTTCCTCTGATGAATCTCCCTTTTCGATTGTTTGGGGTATCTGGGAAAAAAAGCTTGTCCGGTGAAGAAAAGGTGAGCACTACCATCAGTCCTGTGTCATGCTAACAGTAAAGCATGTAAACAGTTAAGGCCATTCATGTGTGGTGTTGATTTTCAGCCAAGAGATTGGGCCTAAGAACACAGTCATTAATAAAAAATGGTACAAACATGTCTCCTCTGAGAGCAACTTCTCCCAACCATCCAAGAACAGTTTGGTGACGAACAATGCATTTTCCTGCATGATGGAGCACCTTGCCAAAAGTGAGAGTGATAACTAGGTGGCTCAAGGAACAAAACAATGAAATTGAGTCCATGGCCAGGAAACTTCCCAGACCTTAATTTAACTTGTAGTTAAGCCAAAACCCCACAAACTCTTACAAATTCCAAGCATTGATAATCCAAGAATGGGCTGCCATCAGTCAGAATGTGACCCAGACGTTTATTGACATCATGCCAATGCGAATTACAGAGGTTTTGAAAAAGAAAGATCAACACTGCAGATATTGACTCTTTGCATATACTTGCTTTTAATTCTACTTCAGTCAACTATAGTAACATCTGACAAAATATCTAAAAACACTGAAGCAGCAGATTTTGTGAAAATTTATCTTTGTGTCATTCTCAAAACCTTTGCCCATGGCTGTATATCAACCAGATTACCATAATATTACCATCACTGTACTGTTTTGTTAAGGAAGGCCGAATGATTTAGTGGTGTATTAACATGTAGCCGACTGTATAGTGGTTCTCCCAGCGTTCCTAATGACTGTTTGTTCTCTAACCTGACAGCTTTGCAAATAAGGCATTAAGCTGGTGCGCCACAGTTTCATTTACGTCCTCCTGAACAATCGATCTGCTGGGCTAATGTTGCCTAGGTAATTAAACGGATGGAGCTTATAAATGCCCTCTGGATGCGAGTAATAAAAATCAACTTTCAATATTGAACCTGAGTTACAGTCCCCATGAAAGTTTTCCTGGGATGTTCTTTGAATTTTTTGCAGTTAATTGTGTTATGTCCCTTTATACAGAGTGCCATGTGAAAGTTTTCAGACTGATCAATGCTTTTTTTTCTCCTCAATTACAAAGACTCTATTGATATTTTCTTCTGTGCTTTTTTTAAGCACTTATTTTAGTGTCGCATGACTGACATAAAACTGATTAAAGTATAAATAAATAAAATAAAATTGAAATAACTAGACCGTAAAATAGTAAACTATCCCATTAGCAAAAATTTTACGAAACATTCAACAAAGATCTGAGTTTTTGTAGAGCTTGAGTTTGGTTGAGTAACTTCTGTGTTATTTGTCTTTGTAGTTTGACATGCAGCGGATAACACTGGAGGAGCTGAAACACATCCTTTTTCATGCCTTCCGGGACCACCTTACAATGAAGGACATTGAGAACATCATCATCAATGAGGAAGAGAGCTTGAACGAGAACTCGGGGAACTGTCAAACAGAGTTTGAAGGAGGTGAGTGTAAACATAGCTGCCTTGTGTGTGTGCTGAAATGGGGTTTAAAGGCCAATTTACACTGTAGTAATAAAACGGACAATCACCAGATTACAGTACGTCTCAGAAATTACCCAACAAATGCAGATTGATGATGTGAGAACCAGGAGACGGGAACAAAGAGACGGCATCCACACACGAGACAACGTCAACATTAACAACCAACCCAGACAAGGGGAACACAAGAGGGTTTAATACACAAGGGAATTACGAACACCTGGGTAGACTAACGATGTAAGTGATTACAAGATAGGTGTACGAAGACTAACAATGACCTTACAGACAGGAAGTGGACAGAAGACACGACTGACAGGAAGCCTAACAATGACCTTACAGACAGGAAATGAACAGAAGACACGACTGACAGGAAGTGTAACAATAACCTTACAGACAGGAAGTGCACAGGTGACACGACTGACAGGAAGTGTGCCCATGACCTCACCAACAGGAAGTGTACAATGACCTTACTGACAGGAAGTGACAAATAAGACACAGACAGACAGGACCAAGGGTGACATCTTGACCATCCAGTCACACTACATTAATTTATAAAATATTAAAACCTTAAAAATATTTAGACATTGCAAACTGAATTATGATATATAAGAGTTAAACAATCGTAGTTGGTTCGTGGTCAATATGGTTTGGCTGACGTGTACTTCACGGATTAATTGCTGAAATTCACCATCAGTTTAGAATGAACAGCGAAGTGATTCTTCTCACATCTCCTTGGACAGGCACATAAACACAAAATTATGTCAAAATACCAGTTTTATACTACTAATATAAACTGTATACTTTAATACTAGTATTCTCGTAAACAGTCGGTAACGTCTTAAGTGAATGTAAGCAGTTCAATGTGTATCATTATATTGGATATGTGCATTTGGAAGTGACAGCCTTCCAAATGCACATATCCAATATAATAAGTCATTAATGTTAATCAAAAAACCAAACACGGCTTTAACAAAGATTAATCTACATCTAATTCATACAGTGAACACTATAGTGTTATTTTACATTTAGGTCTAATTAATACATGTATACTTTAAATGATAAACAATAATACTTGTTTACACACAATATAGATACAACAATATTGTATCTTTTTTTCCTGGCTGTTCACTTACCTTTCATAATGTTTGAACTTCAGTTAGACTAGTAGTTTTTGCTATGGTTTCAAAAGTACTCAAATCAAAAGTTACACTTTAAACAAAAATTTCTTATCCAAAAAAATGATCCAATCCGTGATTCAAAAACCGCAATATGACCCTAACCCTATGTGTTTTGTGGTCCATTGAACCACTAATATAAATATTTAATTTAAAACAAATGGAGTATTAAATTCTTGATTTTAGTCAATATTTTTAATAGAGTAATCGAACAGATGTACGCACAAAATAACTAGTGTATGTAGAAAATAAAAATGAGTATAATAGAAAAGCACATAATACACAACATGAGAATTTATTTTCTTTTTGTATTTATAAGCTATAAAATACTTCTGAGAACCCTTCAACCTCCAATGTAGGTATCTACCTTTAAAAACAGTGTTTGTAATAATCTGTAAGTGCTTCTCTTGAGGTCATTATATGGTTGTCTGCTTCACTGTTTGTTCTATCGAACTAATATGGGATGATGTTAATGTTGTTGTTTCATGCATAATAATATTCCTCTTACTGCACCTCATCTCATCCTCTGATGAATAACACACCGGTCCTCAAGGTAATACACAGGGTTAATGCTGTTTTACAGTATGTGATATTCACAGCCTATTGACATGAGGTGCAATTTTTAGAAGTGTATTTGTTAGTTATTAAAATCAGAGGAGTGAATTAAAAATGCTAGTTTGGTTTTTGAGTAGGCAGCTCATTTCCAGATTCATGAGTGGGTGTCGTCACTTCATCTACTGGGTCACAAGAGCTCACTGTCGCATATGCTACACTACATTATGAGGTCTTCTGAAACAAACTATAATCATCATATGAAACTTGTGAAAATGAGTTTTGAAGTTATGACGCAAACACACTATATTAAGCCTATTTAACGCTTTGAGTGCCTCTGACTTTTTCCACTTAAAGAATTTTAAACCTTGTGAATGAATATTGCTTTCAACTATCATGTAAAGATCAAATGGCCAGCTTTATCTTGTAAGGAGCACTGCACATGACATGGGAATTTTTTCTTTTTTTTTTGTATGAATGTTCAGTATGTTGGTGTATGGACCACGCTAGCACATTGAAGGGGTCAAGTACGTCCCTTATGCCAACAACGCAAGTCTCTGTCCTACCAGTAGTAACAGATGTCCACAGCGCTAAAGCAACACCTTCTGTTGAGCCCTCTGTGTCTTAATAAATCATTCATAGAGGCACCTGGGCAGAGCTTAGGTGTTGTCAACAGACCACACACTGAGACTATGTTAATGTGTCTAGAGACACAAGTCTCTTTAACACAAAAACTATATGGTCTGTATTAGAACTAGCCAAGCAACTACCATTGAGATGAACAGGAATGCTAAGACATTTAGCATTCATTTGGTGATGCTAGTGATTCAGAAATGGTATACAGTAATCCCTCGCCACTTCGCGGTTCAAGTTTGGCGGCCTCAGTGCATCGCGGATTTTTCAAAAATATTTATCGAAAAATAAAAATTCATAAATACCGCCATATCGGCAGCTGTATTGCGGAAAGCAGCATTGCTTCATCATGATGCGAGAGAAATGGTTTCCCAGGATGCCAGACAAAGAGAAACTCTCTCAGAGGCTTTTTACACGCCCACGGCACTCAGACAAGCACGTGATTGGTTCCCGGCGCGAGCTCGACGAATGAGCACGAGTGGATGTATCCCGTGAGCTGATTGGCTGATCGGATTTTCACCTATCGCGGGGCGTTCCGGTCCACATTAACCGCGATAAACGAGGGATCACTGTACTTAAGCTTTAGAGCAGCACCAACACAAGATAATTGTTGGGAGAGAGGGGGTTGTTTCTTGTAAAAAGAAGAAACGGAAAAAAATATGTGGCCTGAGTAAAGAGTACACAGGCCAGGTAAATTTAAAAAGAAGGTAAATTAAAATGTATAATAATTAAAGCTGCGCTTTAGGGTGATTTCTTGACCCTCTTAAGGAGGACTTAAATACATTTTTATAATTTCATTCTATTGTTTTACTGCTGAATGTACTGACAAGAATTTATGGAAAACTAAAATATACTTTAATGTCATCCTTATTGAATCTTGTATGTCTTTTTTTTTTTTTTATATTTGTCATTAAATTTGTAATAATGAAGTTTGTTAACCATGATATCGTACGGTGAATTTGGTTTTACCAAGTAGAACAATCAACCAATTAAATTTGAGGGAAAGGTTTACAGGCTTACAACAATATTTCTCACAAGAGGGTTGCAGTACTGTCAAGTTCAAAACATGCTGAGCATGCAGTGAGACATTTGATCTTGACTTTTATGTGCTGCCATTTGGTAAGGCAAGAATGGGGCCAACTTTAAAGTTCTCCTTTGCAAAACACACTCAGGCAGAAGAGTACCTACGTTTGCTCATTATCGTGCCTCCGCTCTGCCGTAACCACTCCTGGGATTGGCTGCAGGGGGCAGGACTTGATGACTAGCGCTCAGCGCTGGAAAGAGGACTGGAGCGGAAAATGATATCACAGGGTGAAGCTGGCACACAATCTGTCTGTGAACCTAATAACTGGCTCTATTCGCGGCCCAGACCCCACTGTCTGAACCCCATGCTTCTGAGCCGAGCTGCCACATGTGCTCAGGTGAACCTCAAGCCCCAGCTAAACATCTCCACCTCGCAGCTGCACAAGAAACGCTGCTTTATTTAGACGGGTCAGATTGGCAGAAGAAAGGCGGTCGGCTAGAATGCAAATCGACGCCTACGCGTTCAAACACAAGTAGAGAATGCATCCAGATTAGCAAATATGCTAATCACTGGCTGTTTCTGTTGTTTTCCTGAGGATCTAAAGATTAATCGCTGTATTTGTGTCATTGCAGTTCATCCCAAAAAGAAGAATCGACAGACGTGTGTGCGCAAGAGCCTGATATGCGCTTTCGCCATGGCCTTCATCATCAGCGTCATGCTAATCGCGGCCAATCAGATGCTGCGCAACGGCATGGAGTAGCGACACCACTGTGAGCGGGGCCGAGCCTGCATGTGCATGTCTGTCGATGAAGTTGTTGAAACTAACAAATAAACAATCGCGAAACAAAACCAAACACCTCACTACTGAAAAGAGGAGCTTTTTATTCTTTTTTTATTTGTATTCTCCTGTTACTTTTTCACACGGACCAAGTGACACAGGAAGTGAACGGCGAGCCAAGCCAGCATGTTACACGGGGCCTCATCTCTCAGGCAGGAACTTTAAAGGGCTGACTTTCTGCTTTTCGTGCCACCTCTGTTCCCTAATGCAATAACACGCAGGAGTTCATAAGCACCTCTCCTGCGTCTCCTCCATGGCTCCAGATATTTCAGCCGGGATTCGCTGATGAGCTTTTTCCGGGTTCGGGCCTGCTGTCGATGTAGGAAGGCAAAAGTAATTGGCAACTCATTACACCTTTGTGGAGGGGGAGTTACAGCATCCACTCCGGAGACTATTTATGTCTGCTCTTGCCAGAGTTCTTTTCTGGCTTAGGGGATGGTGGGAGGCTGAGGAAGGAGCGCGCGTTGTAGTCCATAATTAAATTCAGAGTCGTCAGCTCCAAAAATCCATGAACCTGACTCATACTTTTGATCATTTTGAATGTGTTCTGCTATTTGATTGTGCGATCTTACCATGTCTAATGCTTTTTTTCTAAAGTGGTTTGTAATGAGCACACACGCAAAATATTGAAATATTGAAAGTTGCTCCGATTTCCACAGAACTCATTCCCCACCATTTCCATTGTTTGTTCCGACAGTTGATTTGTACACACTGGTTGAGCATGGCGCTAGAAACAGGTTTGATTCCTAGGAAATGCACGTATTTAGAAAATGAAATGTATATGTAGGTTTCTTTGGATAAAAGAGTCTACCAAATGCATTAATGGAATTGAAAAAACTAAGGGGTTTTTCTTTGTTTTCTAGTAAAAAAAATCTAAACATTCTTAAAACATTATTTGCATAATTGCATAAAATATGGAGATAAATAATTTAATTAAATATTATAAACTTAAGACTTTTACAATTTTATGATCTTTTAAAAAAACTTTTACCTTGCTCTTTTGGTTCTGAAGTATTTATTTATTATTTATTCATTTTTTATGTTTTAATGGAACAATACGAAGCCCTGCACATGACGCACAGGGTAAAAAATATGTATATTGTGGTTATGGAGTTAACAATTCATTCCTGTGACTTACTAATATGTCAGCACGCTTTACTAATTCATTCAATCGTTGAGTAAATTGTGCGCACAATATAACAATTTGTTCTTTCCTTTTAATAAATCTTAGCCACGTTTTGAATGTGTGACAATGATTTTAATAAAAGGAGTAAATAAGTAAATCGAGGCCACAAATTATTAAAACAAGAGAACGAATTCTTAATTCGTGGCCACGGTATATATTTTTGTCTCTGTGGAAAACAACAAAAATACTGCTAAAAGGGATTAAAAGAAGGTACGTTTATTTGAGAAGCTAAATTTGAATAAATTATTCATTCTTCACAATACTGTGTATATTGTTTTAAGAGTATATAGATATTTTTAATGGAAAACGAGAAAGATACTGATGAAAGAAACAATTTTAGCTAAGTTGATTATGCTTTCAGCTACCAATAAGACTACAGTATACTCTCAGGTATGTTTTAACACATTTTAGCATATTTAAATCCATTCCAAATCTATTCTGCCAAAATTAGATCAGAAAATGTTGGCAGGTACCGTACAAAATGTGTGCTCGCTTGGGGTTTGCAGTACTTCAAGGAACTTAATGTGGCTTAATGCTACTTTATGGCCAGTTATTGGCATTTCAAAGGTTAAACGTGTTTAGATGCACAATTCCCAAGCCCACCAGAAAAGTCTTTCATTTACTTTTTATTTTGCCGGTGTTTTTTTTATTTTTTAGCTCCACTGAAGACATCCTTCTCATTGCCATGAGCTAAGATATGTCTATGGTACATGTTCATATTGCATCTCAGTCTCAGTGTCAGCATGAAATGTTAGCCTTTTCCATGTTAGCATTGGATTGTTAATTTTTCAAAAGATGTGTACAGCCACAGAAATGTAATTAAGATGCTTCGGGATTGTAAAAAGAAACAGAACGATAATGGAAGATGATTATATCTTTCACATAGGTGTGATGGCTAAAACTCTGTGCCTGATGCAGATCTTTTCTTTGTGTCTCATTTTGTCTCTTTTGTCAGTCTCCTCCGGACACCTGTAGAAAACACACTGGTATATGTTCTCCACCATGTTTCCTGAGGTCTGCTTCTAGTTTATAATGCATGTTAATGAGCAGAACTCTGTAAATAGAGCTTTACATGTGTGTTTTCTGTTTGTGCATGATAGTTTAAAACAGTACATTCTGCACAGATCTCGTCAGTGGCCGGCTGAAAACAATACATGTCTGCCAGCTCTCCATTCTGACTAAAGCCATATTTGTCTGCACAGGTGTGCTGAAGAGAATAAAGCTGCATACACTGAAATTATAAAGGTGTAATGTTAGTCCAACCCTTTTTTCCACACTCAGATGTTGATCCACGTGCAGTTGCAGCGAGAAGACATTTGATTTTGTATAATGGCGACACCTGGCGGTTAATGTTTGAACTGATGAATTTTTGTATTTGTCTTCATACTGTCCTTGTCTGATCCAGAATGTAACATTAGCTTGTAGCAATCAACTAAAGACCTGGATGGGTTGATAAAATAATATATACTATGTGTTTGCATATTTAGATTATTTTGATCTCCACAATTATGTGGTGAATGTAAAAATTATACATTCATTATATTTTGAAGTTGGTGGATTGGGTGGGGGTTTTAGAAATGTAGGAATGTTGTGCCAGAACAATGTTAATAATAATTACACAGACAGCTATTTTAGTTTATTTCAATATCTTATTTAGGCTAAAGACGATATTGTGAAATGGCCTTTTTAATAATTAGGACAATAATGTTATAAAATATCCCAAGAAATTAGACTGAACATAAGAAAGACCATGTATAAATGATTTCTGTATTTAAAGTGATTGTGTTTCAAATGAAGACTTTAGGGTTTGGATAATAAGGGTGATAATGCGGTCAATTCAAAATAATTGTTAAAAAAATGTATATAACCATATTCACTTAATAATAGATCACTTTGCATGCTGAATATCTAGCTATGTAGTTTGAGACTAGCTTATTGCAAGCTGCCCATAGATGATTTTAATTTACATAATCAAATATGTACAGGACAAATGCATAGCGTTTATGCAATAAAACATTTTTGTAATATTTGTGGCATCTTTACTGACTCCCGTTTCCTAGAAAAATGAATAGACAATTTTGCACCGTTAACGTGCTATTGATGAAACTGTATTAATAATACTGTTTTTTGTTACACTGTGTCATCATGATTAATATAGTGCTGTAAAAACATTTGTTTTAAAAACAATCTGCTTCATTATGTGCGAGATTTGAATAGAAACAAAATCGATATTGTTCCACTGTCACAAAGACACAGGTTAGTTGATACTGAGTAACTCAACAAAGATTTGAGTGAGTGAATGATTCAATAACTCATTCATAAAGACAGTCAATTGTCACCACCACATAACAATGTAATCTGTGGAAACAGTCAATGCACATTTTCGTCACTAACATAGTTTTCTATTAAATTACATTATATTTGCCCTTATCATCATAAATGTGCATAATGACTTCACCCTGTGCTGCAAGATACATTTAATCTAACATTCATAGTGTTCCAGCTTTTTTCAAGAAAAAATGCTTAGGCCTAAAAAACAACCCTTTTATAATCTTTCATTTTGCTCTGTTTTGCCATTCTTCTCCGTACAATACCTCGATTAGTGATAGTATTAATGGACAAAAATACCTTGATATTTACCCGACATACCAGTATTCTGAGATACGAGCAAAAAAAACGACGAGTGATTCACGAGTATTAAGCTGTGAGCAGCATGAGTTGTGTGTTCAATAATAATAAATATGAGGTTCTGAGGCTATCCAATACACTACACGGGAAAGAAACACTAGACTTCCATATTGTGTTTGCATTATCAACGTTATCCCTCCTCTTCCTCCTCCGCACATACCGCTACTGTATCGTTTGTCTTGAAGGTAAGACCTCATAATTAAAACCACGTTTTATTTTATAAATCCTTAGGAATCCTTATATACAGTATTATATTTTCTGTGTGTGTGTTTCTCTATAGCAATTAAAAACATGTTTTTTTCCATTGTTATTAGCACTAATAAGGGAGCTTTTTAGAAGGCCGGAATGGATTCATTTTTTTCTGTTATTTCTTATGGGGGAATAATTTGATATATGAGCAATTCGAGTTACAAGCTCGATTCGTGAACGGATTATGCTTGTATCACAAGGTATTACTGTATATACACTCACCTAAAGGATTGTTAGGAACACCATGCTAATACTGTGTTTGACCCCCTTTAGCCTTCAGAACTGGCTGAACGTGGCATTGATTCAACAAGCTGCTGAAAGCATTCTTTACAAATGTTGGCCCATATTGATAGGAGAGCATCTTGCAGTTGATGGAGATTTGTGGGATGCACATCCAGGGCACAAAGCTCCCGTTCCTCCACATTCCAAAGATGCTCTATTGCAGTGGTCCCCAATGGTACCAAATGTTGTCGGTCTACTCAAGGAAATTATATTATTTCCTATTTACATAGTGGAGTTGAGCAGCTGCAAGCGGCTGTGTCGCTGTAGCTTCGGCAGTGAGGTGTGTTTCGCTTCTCCGTCAGAAGTTCAGCTGAGTAACCACCACCACCAGCCTGCACAGAGGTAACAAGGCATGATGGATCCATGTTCTCATTCTGTTTACGCCAAACTCTGACTCTACCATGTGAATGTCTCAACAGAAATCGAGACTCATCAGAACAGGCAACATTTTTCCAGTCTTCAACTGTCCAATTTTTGTGAGCTTGTGCAAATTGTAGCCTCTTTTTCCTATTTGTAGTGGAGATGAGTGGTACCCGGTGGGGTCTTCTGCTGTTCTGCCTCAAGGTTGTGTGTGCTGTGGCTTCACAAATGCTTTGCTGCATACCTCGATTGTAACGAGTGGTTATTTCAGTCAAAGTTGCTCTTCTATCAGGTTGAATCAGTCGGCCCGTTCTCCTCTGACCTCCAGCATCAACAAGGCATTTTCTCCCACAGGACTGCCGCATACTGGATGTTTTTCCCTTTTCACAGCATTCTTTATAAACCCTAGAAATGATTGTGCGTGAAAATCCCAGTAACTGAGCAGATTGTGAAATACTCAGACCGGCCCGTCTGGCACCAACAACTATGTCACGCTCAACATTGCTTAAATCACCTTTCTTTCCCATTCTGACATTCAGTTTGGAGTTCAGGAGATTGTCTTTACCAGGACCAACCCCTAAATGCATTGAAGCAACTACCATGTGATTGGTTGATTTAGATAATTGCATTGATTAATTGAACCGGTTTTCCTAATAATACTTTAGGTGAGTGTATGTTTGCATGTCTTGATTATTCTCAGTCGTTTGCTGCCACCAACTGGAGATACCAGATCATAAAATGGAAAATGTCATCGAACATCGAAAATATGACTAAAAAGAAATGCAATGAAGTTGTGAAATACCCTGCATTATTTCTGCCATGAACCTCAGAATTTTTTTTATACAAAATATAGTTTCATAACAATATTGTTGACCACAGACTGTGGTGACAAAATGTGTGCGACTTTCAATGGGAAGCCCTATTAGGACCGGATTAGTTTTACTTTGAGAGCTGGGGATAAAGTAATTACTGTATCTTCTAGTTGATTTTAGTCTTGTGACGTCCGAATGTGCCATATCAATCAACATTACGGATAATGTCAATTTACAGTGATTTTTACCATGTTTTATTACATGACCACAGGTAATGCTCATCTGAAGGCTAATGTCTGTGACTGCTGATGTTGTATTATCCTAACGCTGTTTTTGTTGTTGTTGTTGTTTTACCTACCTTCAGCATTTTCTTTCATTTTTTTCAGCACTTTCATTTTATTTCAATGTGTATTGTAATAAATTGAACCAAATCGCAAAAAAGCGTAAGATGCTTATCTAGATTTTACTGCTCACTTGTGTTTGTTATAAACAGCCAAACTCGTTAAGTTTACTTAAATGTTTTTTTATATAATAAACAAATAAACTGAGCTATATGAGCTATGAGCTATTAAAATGAGCTATAGGACCTATAAGCCTATAAATCTACAGCACACGAGCTTCTGAAAAGCCCACATCTATAAAATATAAAATAAAGTAAAACTCGGAAGGCCTATAGGAAAGAAAGGTGAAATGAAATCACCTTAGAAATCACAGACTTCGACTGATAAAAAAAAAAAAAGTTTCTTAAACGTTGTTTAGTAATCTAGTCTCCTCCGAATAGGGCTAAAGAAATTTAATTTAATTTTTTTCAAAAATATGAAGCCATACCGCACTTATTCACAAACATAAGCAACATTTCTCAGCTCTGAGGGTAAATCACTAAGTTAATGAGCCAGAAATGAATCAATATTAACAGTGATAGTGAACTATGGAGGCGTATCATCTTTAATTATTTACTCTTGTGCAACAATTACTCACTGCTTCACAGCTTACCATAAAACGAAACAAGCCTCTACAACAAAGAAAATCCATAACCGAACAGAGCTGTCTATATGGAGTTGTTTAATGTGGAAAGATGAAAAAGAATATTTGCCCTAATTCGAGTATATGCATAATAAACAGCGGTTGAATATTTAACAGGCCTCAAACATGTGTCCCGGCTCACATGACTGGGAGTTGTCAGTCACAGAGAGCCTGAAGCATCACAGCAGGAGAGGTTTGGCTCAGTGATGGGAGGCGCTCAGAGGGTCGATTAGTATGCACAGTTGATGTTCTTTTAAGTTAGAACAGCCTTACCATTGCTGAAGGAAGGATTGTTGTGTGAGGAAGTTCAGCTGGTGCTTTTTGACAACCTAGTAGTGTCTTCAAATGACACCCTAAAATGTTTTTCTGGAATGTAACTTTGATTTTTAGATAAACCACTGTGTTACTGCCTACAGTTCCTCAGGTACATATATAGGGCGTTAAACTTCCTTTTTAGACACTGAGCTCTACAACTCATGCAGTTCACCATTTTATTCAAATCAGTCCAATTCAAAATGGAAGACGTATGGGTGCAACAACATCTGAAGAAACTGTAGTTACATATACAGTTTATGACTTATTGTTGGTTGACAATCCCTGACGATCATTTTCCCACATTCCCTTCGCCTACATACTGGCCTTGTTGCTTTAGAGTGTGGTTCAAAATAACAGTATGACTACTACAGGATCCATTCAGCAAAAGATAGAGCTCAGTTACCATAGTTACTGTTAAACTGTGCACATATCATAATGCCGTTCTCATGATAAAAAAATATGCACTAAATAACATATTTCCAGAGCAGACAGCTTATTAAAACAGAAGATGGCCTGGGATCCATAGCTGCAGACAGTGGGAACCTACAAATAATAGAAAGGAAGAAGAAATACAGATACTAAAAATGAAGTCAAATAAAGGCATCATGAACCTGTTTTCCAGGAAACAAACTAAATGTTCATGTATTTAATTTAGGAGTAGACTTAAATGATGGATACAATAATGTATAGAGTATTTGCAATGCAGCAGTCTATCATTTACAACGTTTCATTTTAATTTTGGTTTTAGTGCTCAAAATTTGAGCCACATGGTTGTTCTCATGTTTGAACCTCGAATATCCTATTCCAAATGTAAGGAACTTCAACAAATAGTTCAAGTGCCTACAAATCATTTCATTGCGTTGAGGTTACTTCAGGAACTGCTGATGTTCTTTAGAGTTCTTCCAGGAACTTATTCCTCAGAGAACTGTCCTTTTTCTAGAGCTTCTACAGGAGGAGGAAATCTGTGGAACCTGAATGGTTCTTCAAGTATCCTTTGTAACGTGGAATGTAGTAAGACTGAAAATCTAAACAAACATCGAGTTCCACAAAACCCTTGATGAAGGCCATTGAGATTCACGATTTTCTAAGGGCACTAACTTAGTCCTGTTTCATCAAATTCTTGATGTTCCACTTCTGGCCAGTGCATGAACGCAGAATCAGGGCATAGCCAAAGTAGACGTTAGCCGGCACTACTTCGAGACAGCGTCCTGTGGCTCGGTTGATGATTGATTCATTCTTCAGGGAACAAAAATAAAAATGATCATTTTACTGACCAAATGCAAAAGGAATTTCTTAATGAAGTGCTCTATGTAAAACGTGACTCTTTCACCTGTGCAAAGTGCCAAGTTTTCTGACGTACACTCGAGACCTTCTCGCAGTTCAGGAGCTGTGGGTAATTGCTGATTTTATCGTCCACCACACACCGAGTATCTTCGCCAGTGCTTCCCAGAGGTCCCAGGAAAAGATAACCCTCCTTAGTGTAGCGACCCAGCTACAAAATAAACCACAGAGGGGATAATGTGAATTTATTTAATTCAGTGATTTGGTAACTGGGTCACTGAGTCATTCAGGGGCATTTTGGCACCCTAAGCTGATGATGTTTGCCAGATAGTTTTTGGCACTTATGGCTATTTCCATATTGAAAATTAATTTATTATAATTATTAGCTGGGCCAGACTCCAGAGCCGATATGAAAACTGGTCATGACTAGATCTGGAAGAGCTGGTCTCCAGATTTCAGTAAATATTTCTTGTCATCTTGTTATTTCATTGCTTAGTTGCCACTGATGAACAGAATGCAGAGAACTGTGTCATGAAGAAACTCCCTCTAGACGTAACCTATTTCCTGTGTGCAGAGTAGAGGTTTAGTGGAGGTCAGGTCTGTGGAGATGTATAGCGGTGACTCTACCTGAGGGCCCCAGCCATGACAGGGGTGCAGAGTTGCCGTGTGGTTCTCCTTTCTGCCCTGGTCCACACACAGATGGGTCACATTGGTATTGCGAATCTAGAACACATTAAAAAGACTAAGCAGCTGAGAGTTTGGCCCACTTTTTGTTTGTTTAAAAAGTTATTCTCTCACTACGAAACCTGTTTTGATTAGATATTTTTTAATAAGACCTAAATAACAATCCAGTTAGCATAAAATGATAGTTCACACAAAAATCTTTTAGGGTGTGTTTACACTTGGCATGTTTAGTTTGATTAAAATGAACCCTGGTCCGATTGTTCTGTTTGTGTGATTCATTTAAATAAGTGTAAATCCTGCCATCTGAACCCTGGTACGCACCAAACAACAGTCTTCGATCCGCTTCCAAACAAATCTGGTGTGGTTCGAATGAAATATGAACTCAACACAGACCAAAGACATGTAAACAAACCAAAAACAGGAAGGGATGTCACTAAAAAGGACAGAATGCTCAAGGATACCTGTTTTTTCTCATCATAGTAATGACGTTGCCCATCAGAACCGCTTCTCCTCACAGCAGGTGTGTGTGTGTGTGTGTGTGTGTGTGTGTGTGAGCGCCAGAGGGATTCTTTCCGCTGGTTTGATTCCTTTACGTATTTTATACTGTTCAAAATACCATTATATATAAGCTACGTACATACAACGAGCGCATTTAACCCAACACACAAGATTGTTTTCGATGTTCGGGTAAGTTCATTCTCAAAAGTATATGTCATAAAAGCCAACCAATCAGGTTTTAAACATATCCCTATAACTTTAGGTTTTGATATTGTAAGGTTCAGTGTTAAAAATGTCAATGTGAACGTTAAGTGGACCAGGACTAAATGTTTTTTTGCCAAAAACAAACTAAACAACAAGTGTGAACACACCCTTACTCATCCTGATGCCACATCACTTTATTTCTTCCTTGAAACACTAGTGGATATATTTTGAACAATGCTCACATTGTTTGTTTTCCTAATCAGTGGAAGCGAATAACGAACATCTAGGGTCTCATTTATAAAACTGTGCGTAGGATCCCTACTAAAAGTTTGCGTATGCCTAAAAGTCAAAACTGGCATACGCCAAAAAATAAGAAAAATGTAACCATCTGTGTCGCCAATTCCATTTGTCTCCAGAATGTGCGAACGCAAAGCTCAAAGTTTGCTTCAAGGTCCGCACATTCTCCCATAAAGTTTGTTTTTTTATAGATCACAACCTTTGCGTGGAAACTGGCGTACGCACAAAACGGGGCTGGAAACGTACGTACGCCAGTTTCCACGCAGTTTCCGCTTTATAAATGAGACCCCTGGTGCTGTAAAACTCCAAAAATGACACAAAAAAGCATCTTAAAAGTTTCATATGACTATATTTCAACACTTCTTATGGCATAAAATAGCTTTGTATGTAGAACCAAGTCAAGTCAATTTTGTTTTCAAATTTGCTTTTACAACCTTCAATAAAATTAAATCACTGCATGTCGAATCAATGAATTATCTTTGCAGGAATGCATATAAAACATATAGAGCTGAGGTAAGATGACTGGTAGATTTTAGGTAGATAATGATTTTAAATTTGGTTTACTCACACTATGCAACCATTTGGACTATGCAAAGAGTTGAAATATAATTCAAGTGGTCACTTTTTCAAGCTTGACGGCCTCAGTCCCCATTCACTTTCATTGTATGGAAAATAATGCAACACTTACTTCTCCATAAAAGATAGTGTTGTTGTATCTCCTCATCTCTGGATAGATATTGTCGAGGTACCACTCAAAGCTTTTGCACTGGAGTCTTTTCCTGAGCTCTAGTCTCTGGGATACATCTCCATAGTCAATGCCATGGTTCTGTAAGGACAAAAAAGCATAAAATTATACTGTTTATTGTAGCCTATTATAATCCTGAAAATATGTGGTTTTTACCTTCATTGGGAGGTTCCATGCCAAATAGACATTAGATTTGTATTGGTCCATCCAGACTTCTGCCACTCGAAGAGCATTGCGTCTTGTGTGAAAGGCGATGTTACTGTGGTAGGGCTTTTTTGTTCTAGCAATATGGGCCACTCTGGAGCAGGGAAGAACTTCCATGCTGCCTCCACACAGCCAAACCTGGGATTTGAAAATATACACACCAATAAAACTAAAGTTCTGGCAAATTTTTAAAAGCAAAACAGCTGAAATATATTTAAAATGAAGGTTCTGTGGACTGAGCGTAGGAAGGCTAAGTTATGAATGCTCTACTTTAGTGGAGGGATGTGGGTGGCATACTAACCCTAATTCCCAGCTCTATATTTTCGCCTCCATACACGTCCATACCAGCATCGAGTAGGCCCAACTCCCCAAAGTATTCCCGGTTTACCACAAAAGAGCAGCCTATCATTGCGGGTGTCCTAAAAAAAAAAAAATTTAAAACTTTGTATTTTCAATGCTGTTATTTTCTCTGATAAACTAAATAATTAATGAAGGTCAATATAAAAAAAAAAACTATATAATAATTATAAATAATTGAAAAAATATGAACTGTATTTTAGTTTTATGGGGTTTTTTTATGTTGAAACTATAATATTAACATATTCTTCTTCTTATTATTATTATTTTTCATTTTCATTCTATTTAAAATTCAGTTTTGCTTTATATGGGATATGTGAATTAGGTTATTTTCCACAGAAATTCTTTATTGTGAGATCGGTTTGCATTTAAGAGAATATAGTAAGTATTAAGACCTTACACTGTGTTAAGACCACTTGTAACCTTACTTGTAACAACTGTTGTCTGCAGGTGTGCAATTTAGTGCAGTGTGAAATAAAACTGTGCAAGAATATTATAGTGAGTTGTTTAGCAACAGAAAACCAGTCACAAACTAAACAATGCTTACCTCATTAAATATTAACATGCTTTGTACAGACCCATAAACTTTTAATGCACTCGGTTTAGCTCCAATGAATTATTCTTTGTATACTTTTTTGTATGTTCCAGAAAATTTAAGACAACCAGAGCAGATACATGAGGTGACATTTCCAGAGCTGGACAAGCAAGTCCTGCTATTAAAACTTGTGTGCTGTACCAATTTGATTAACTTTGTAAATATGCAAATAGGTATGGTAATTTAAAAGTTCACATATGTAGAGTATCTTATATCTTGCCACCTGGCAACCCAATATTAAAGAGTAACCCATTGTATGAACAATGTGAAACCCAGGATTGCATTCAGAATGTGAAAAGCCATGTACGGTCATACCTGATCGGTGCGGAAGTGTCACCTTCATCCCACCACTGTTTCGGTGGACTAATGTACATACACCAGAGCTCCCAATTATAGCCGTGGCCTGAGTTCTCATAACGTTCCAGCTCAAACGTCTCGTCTTTAATGTTATCTATGGATGGCAGGATGATCCTCTTGTGGTTCTCCTTGATTCTGGACAGAACTGGTTCAGCCCTGACAAGGGGATGTAGAGGTTAGATCATTATAAGCAAAGCTGTATTGCACAGTGCTAATAACACTTCTTCAGCTCTGCGGTGGAGCTAAATCTAATCCTGGCTTGAGAATGTGTTAGAGTGTGTGTTTCTCACCTCACATCAGCCAATTAGATGGACCTACCGAGGGCACATGAACCCTGTTTACAAATAGTATTAAAATCTGGTTCAACTGAACTGAAGCGCACAGCACTAAATACAGGATTGAACGGGGACCACAACACGGGTAAAGAAAATTCATTTGTAAATTGTCAAAAAAGCATGTGATAAAAGGAAAAGGAAAATAGGGAAAAAGAAAAATAAGCAAATTAAGATGCTGGTCTTAGGTTTTAGAGGGTATTGAACCTCTTCTAGACGGTCAAAAACCATTTAAACACTCCAGCTAGATCTTCTGAACACCAGCTTGGCCAGGATGTGAAACCAGCTAAAACCAGTTTATTCCCATTAAAACCAGCAAGCAATTTTAAGCTGGTTTAATCACTGGTGAGTGGTCACTGACACTAGAGCTAGAGACTGCAGTCTTTAGCGTCCTTGTTACCTCACCCGCCTACCATGCAGGAAATGGCGGTCGGAGTCCCGCTCGCAGCGAGTAGGACCATGAAGTTACATGAGGCTTTGAAAGAAAATTGTTGTGTTGGATTTTGGAAAATTATCAACATTAGTAAATACAGTAATACCTCCAGATCCGAGCATAATCCGTTCCAGGGCAGAGCTCATAACTCGATTGCTCGTATCTAGAATCATGTTTTTCCATAAGATATAATAGAAAACAAATTCATTCGTTCTAGATCCGTAACAATGGGAAAACATGTTTTTATTGGTAGACACACACACACACACACACACAATTATAGTACATGTATACAGTATAAGGATCTGTGTGATATCAAATAAAATGTGGTTTTAATTATACGTTTTTACAGACAGTAGCGGCAGGTGCGGAGGAGGGAGGGGGGAAGGGGGTTGACACTTGAGTCCGTATCGTAACTTAGACGAACACTACGTAACTTACGTAAACGTAAATTAACATAACTGAACTTAGCTTACTTATTTTTTTTACTTTTCTATTTTCTATTATTGTTTTGCTTTTTCCGATTTTCTTTCTTACCTTTTTCCCCTTTTTTCGCCTGACTACCCTCACTTTCACTTGGCGCAGACCTTTTAACGAAATACCTATCGAGGCAGATTTGTTTCTGTCTCCCTTTGAAAATAAGTAAGACACTTGTCGTCAAAAAGCATCGAAGCAGTAGACGATTTATCAGGGTGTACGCGTGCTCGTATCTCGAACATTTACTTGTATCTAGAAGCAAAAATGTGCCCGAAGGTTTGCTCGTATCTTGGAATACTCGTATGTAGAGGCGCTTGTATCTCGAGGTATTACTGTATATTTTAGGGAATCACTGATTTTTAAGAATATGCTTTTTCTTTCTTATTTCGACTGTATAAACACACTTTACCAAAAGTGTAAAAAAAAAGTGATTAACGCATTAAGTCACAAATGTAGAGACCCTACACTTGAAATCCAATCACAAGTAGCAAGAGACATATTTGAGATGCATGTTACTATTAGTTGTATACAGCTATCTGTCTCAGCTGAAAACTTGTGTTTAGATCACCCAAGACGGATGTTAATACCAGGTGTAATCAATTGTGTAGCTAGATTCTCACCATGCCGGCGTGAACTCAACATGGGCATCAAAGAAGCCAGTCACCTCCCCAGTGGCCACTTTCCAGCCCTCGATGCGAGCACGGATGAGGCCCTCTCTCTTCTGATTGCGCACTATTTTGATAAGACCCGGGTAGCGCTTGCTGACATACTCCTCCAGTGGCCCTTTCAGTTGCACTGTCATGCATAAACACACACACACACACACACACACACATAAACGGTAAAGAGGGAGAAATCTCGTTTCATGGTGCATGAGTGCTTGTTACTGAGTTTAAACCACACCAGAGGGAACGTGTCTCCTACGCCAAAACTCTTCCATGCCTTTGATCTGTACGATGGGGATCCTCACCATCCCCCTGGAAAACACGTTCTTGGAAAATGTTCCTTTTCCCCGCGTTAAACACTGTCATCTGCTTTCCGAGTGACAAACCGTGAATCACTGACATTATGAGGACAGAAATGGGTGTGCTGCTCGCCTGCCCCCTCATTTCAGCAAATGCAGGCTTTTCCCCTGTGCTGATGGACAGTTGGCCCTGCGCCACCAGCTCATGCCAACAACGTGATGGAAATTGAACCGTCTCTCTGGGTAGGCCTGAGTACACACTTTAATACAATAAACACGCATAGCCATGCACAACGTGAGCAAAGGGTGCTTTGGCGAAATATTCCAGTTTATCAGTGTTGACACTCACGCTGATATACAGCACAATGGATTAAACCCTGTCAGAATGGTTTTAGAAACTAGATTTTTGCATTTTCTATGTGGTTTCTGAGGTGTTCTTATGGGTTTTTAGTTCATGACTATAGAGTTGCTATGGGGTTGGAGGTGAGTATTTGGTGGTTTCTTACTGTTCCAAGGCAAAAGAACCCATCAATCTAATTGAATGCACCACAATGTCATAATTATGAGTGGAAAACTCTGGAGTTTCCCAGTTGGGGTCATGTCGGTGAGAAAACTTGGAGGATATAAAGGGTGTAGCATCTGTTGTTGACAGTAAATTGGTTCAAATGTATGAAATTACTACTGTATTTCATAGTATTGTAGCGCTAAGATTGTACAAAAACTTGCTGTATTTTTTGTAGAAAAGTGATTTGAATGGAACTGATATCGTAATTACAACTTCCCAACTGGTAAATACAAATTTTCCAGGAGGACTTTTTAAACCATTTTATGGTTCACCAGAGAAAACCATGCGAATACCCACTATGTTTATGTACCTTGTTGAAGCCAACATCATCTTATTTCTCACCATCATCACTGTTGTCATCCACCAAAATGATCTCCTTTAGAAGATGAGCCGGTGTGTGGTTGACAGCTGAATGAACCGAACGTAGGATCACAGATAGTGCCTCGTTTACGAAGATGAAGATGATGGAAATCTGTGGCAGGTCACGAGGATAAAAGGCCTTTTTGCATCTATAAAAACATACACAGAAGATCTTCTCATTATCTTTGAAACTATTTACCTCCTTGAAGCTTTGGTACACAAGAAGTTGTGAACCCTTTCATTTCTTAACAGTGAGGCTCAAATATGAAGCTTATTTATGAAACCTCATTTAGTTGAACTTACAAACAGTAAATGACATTTTCCTCTCTTCTCCAGACTGGGCGTATGAAAAATCTCATATGTAAATGGTTCTAAACATTCTAGATAAATTATAACAATTGATATTTGTTAATCAATGACAAATATGAAAATATTTACAAGACTATGCCTCATCTTTCCTGGTCAGTTAACTCATATTACATCAAGAGTAACTGTCAAAAAACAACACATACTTGCAAGATTTTTAAAAAAGAAAGAAAAAAAAGATCACTGGAACTAACTTGCTGGGCCGATAATCTGGAATAGATCTATCCAGAGAGATTTTGTCACTCAGAAATGCATTGTAGCCATATTTCTCCCTCAGGTATTTGGCCTCCTTTCCTTCTGCCGGTGTAAGTGTGGCCGGTATACCTCCTCTACCTCTGCCTCCAAAACCTTCAATGAGCCCAAGAGAATTGGACAGACCTATTCAACATAAATGACTCAATTAATGAAATGGCTTTCTTGTTTTGTGAATAATGCTATGGTCAGACTTTAAATATTACAGTAGGAAGTTAATTTAGGGATACCATTCAGTTGTCTGTACACCACGTCTTCCAGTGATCCCAATCTTTTCAACAGCACCTCATGAGTGATGCTTGTCTCCTGAGAAGATCCATTCAGATACGTCTGTCCTCTCCCATCAGCAGCCGCCTGTTGACCAACAGCTTTGGTTGTGCGTAAATTGCACTTGCCCCAAAAAGTGATGAAGCCAGCCACCGTAAACACATTCAGCACCAGTAAGATTTTCCATCTTCTCATCACAAAGGCCATGAAAAATGTTGGTGTTCGGAATCCAGTGAATCGCATCTTGGAAGACATTTCATACACAAATTTAACTTGAGATGTTCACTGACCTCATGGTCTATTTAATTGAGAGACACAGTAGAAGAGAGGAAATCAGCAGGAGACAGATGGGACTAGAATAGGAAAATGGCCTGAGCTTGACTTAAACCTAGGTCTACGAAGAGGCATGGCAATCTAGACAAATATTTTTACTTTTAGCTATGTAGGCTGTGTATATTTAATTGTTTCATTACATCCTCTGGAATACTTGATTCTCATTGGTCAATCACACCATTCAGCTGTTACATATTTGACTGTCCACTGTAAAACTGACCGCTATACAGACATGATATATGCCGGTGCTACTTTTGTGTGAGTCGTATAGTCATATAAGCGCCAGTTACAATAATTAATTAACTTAATTATTCTTTCGACGATTCTTTCGACTGGAAACGGTTATGGTTATGTTAAAATGGCCTCAGAAGATTTAAGTATTTACTTGTATGGGGAACATAAAACTTTTGTTAAATGACTAAATGTATCTCAGCGTCTCCAGAACCAAGAACTGGTAAAAGAGATCGATAAGAGGGAGGAGGACAAGTTTGGAAGGACTGCTTTTTATATAGCCTATTACTACTACTAATAATAATAATGATAATGATGTACAATCATATTTTAATACCCCATTATTCAATTTTCTTGCTAAATTGATTGTTGTCATCATATCAGGACTAGGCTATCTAACAAATAATAAAATAATTTAAACCAAGTCAATATTTCAATTCTAGGTCTATTTGTTTGCTAAATAACACTGTCCAAGCGGGATAATGTACAGTTAGCCGACCATTGCCACAAAATCCATTTCAGAGTGATGATGACCGACTCAATTAAACTCATATTTTACATTCATAAATATCTGCTGCTTCATTTCATGTTTCTGCAGCCTATTTAGAATTTCATATTTTATTATTTAATATTATCAATCATTTCTTCCGTCTAAATGCACGTATGCCCTGCCCTCTGTAAAAATCCACCTTTTCGTAACACCCAAAAAATATGTTCTAGGTAAACAGCTCACAAGCTTTCGAGACACAACAGGCTTCCGAAAATCAGACTTCTACAATCCATTATATGAATCTGCTTTATCTGACCGAGAGCAAATGTAACTGACAGCTTGAGTCATCGAGACAGTTCTTGCGATACTTATTAGTTATGTGGCTGTTACAGTTCATTTAAGAAATGTGCCATAACCACTTACCATTTCTGATTGGTAAAATGCATCCTGCACTTGAACATTGTGGAGTCCGCCTGTGTGCTTTCATCCGTATTCACATGTTCTCAAGAATAAAATCCACATGGGAAATATTTACACACTTAAAAGAGTCCCAGCAAAGGTCCTAAACTGTAGTCATTCGTCATAAGACACCTGTTAGTCAAATTCAAGACGTCTTCAATGACAAACGCAGCTGTTCTTTGCTGGTAATAATGTGAAAAGATGTTTAACCTGTGTGTGTGCCCTGGATAAACAGATGGAAGATGCCTTGACTCCGCAGTCGCAGCATCATCTCCAGCCGGATTCATCCACATCAAGCGCAGTGCTCACTATAAGCCCTATTTCATATCCCGCTGTGATGAGATGGTCCTTCCGCGCAACGATGATCCCGGAGCATCCCGCATCTCGTGCCATCCACACTGTTTTCTGCAGTTAATGCGCCCGGTTAAATCGTTTTGTCCACATAATGCTGGATAGCGCCTCGGTTGAGACGGATGGAAAACACGGAGTGGATGACGCGTGTGGAGCTTTGTGGAAATACTCACGCGTTCGCCACTTAACTCTGTTCACCTGAGATTTAAACATTCAAAGATTCTTCCAGACTTCATATGTTTCTAGTCTAGTAGTGCTTTGAGTCCGTTTATAGAATAAGCCAGTTGAGTCAGTTTATAAAACGGAAAAATATACACAAAACATTGTGAAATATTAGTCAACTTGAGGCATTTGCGTTGAACCCTCTTGAGAACCTCTGTGCCCCATAGAGAAATTATACGCATCTTGTATGGATGTATGGGTTCTGTTTAAAAGAGATCTTCTCTTTTTGATGTTTCTTAGTTTTTTTTTTTTAATATTTATTGTAAAAATCATGTTGTTCCAAATCTGTGTGGCTTTATCGCTTCCCTAAAACAGGAATGGAGAAATTTAGCAGGATGTCCAAGCTACTCTCTTCCATTAAGTGAATATGACTGGAAAATTCACTGCGGCCATTGATCTGCAAAATACAAAATAAAAGGAGTTTATACAGTGAGTCTTCTGAAACCACATGATAGGTTGGCGTGATGAACAGCCTGAAATATGCATACGCGCATATTTGTGTGTGAAATCCACATAAGGACGCTTTCACAAAAATAATCATGATTCATCAATAATTTTACTACTAAAAGTTTACAAAAAAATAACGACTGAGGACACAGATGCAAAAATCACCTACTCTGGATGGCATTGTATGTTTTTTTGGGGTTTTTTTTAGAAATGATTTCATCATACAGTGAAAGAGCAAGGTGTGTTTTTCTCCAAGCTGCGATTATTTCTCTGCATACAATTGTACATCTAGTTAAGTTATAAAAGGTTTGTAGCTACAAAAGGTGTTTTTGTGTATGGACTGGTATTAACCAAGTGATATTAAGTGTATAAACTGGGGGTCAGAATTGATAAAAATGTAGAGCTATGAGGGGGAGTAAATGATGACCAGTATTTCAATCTGATGCTTAATTTGATTGACAAGTCCATATTTTCATGTTTCGATAAATTATTCTTTTAGAACAAGCTTAGGGAAGCATGCTGTGTTTACGGCACATTAGGGGATTTGTTCAGAGAGAGGAGATGGGTCTTAGGTGTGGCATTTAAAGAGAAGTTCTAGAAGCATCATATCTGATCGCTAGTAACCAGGAAGACATTTTTATAATCCATCCATCATGTATAGGTAACCACTTTAACAAAATATATTTTGAAGGTTTATTTGAAGCTGTCACCTTCAATGTACATTATTAACGGCTGTATGGATTGTTCAGTAGCTTTCCTCTCTGTTGCACCTTTAAATTCCACGAGTTTAGGAGGAAATAGGTCACCCATATAGCCCAAGGAATTGATGTGCCTGGCCGCATAGCGGTAACTTGGTAGATCTCGCCACACTCACATTATTCCCTCTGTGCATGACGAGTCTTCGCACAACTGCATTATGTGACCCTTGGTTGTTCTAAAGGTCTGACATTCTTGTTCTTGACAACTTGATAAACAAGAAGTGGCATAATGAGGTTGAATACTGAGTACAAAGACAAAAGTAAGGATGGGAGGAACCCAATACATTAAAGTGCAATAAAACACCCATACCAACATCATCCTCTAACTCAGGCCAGTTTGATTGTATCAGTTTATGATCAGCATGTTTTGATGAAAATATTGTGTCAGTTCCATTGAACCAAATACAGCTTTAGTCAACAGGAAATCGAAATTTACCTTATCGTATTTACCTTATTGTCTTTATCTTATTGTAAACAATTTTCCAGTGCACGTTATTCCAAAGAAAAACTGTTTGTCCTTCTTTCTAGCGAGCCCCACACATGACATGTGAAAAAAAAAAAACATTGTGGCCACGAATGAACAATTTCATTCCCTCGTTTTAGAGCAGTTGTGGCCTCTTGTTGTAATTTATTTAAATGGTGGTTTGACTAAATTAAAATGAGGGAATTAATTAGTACAACATGGCCACGATTTAGCTAAAACGGGGAGGCAAATTAGTACTTGCGCATGTTTAACTAACAAGAGAGAACTCGTTTATAAAATGTGGCCATGAATTAATAAGCCGTGGGAGTTTATTAATTTCACCAGCATGTGGTTATTTTTTTCTGCTTCTAAAATCATAATTTCTTTTTGACTGACATTATAAATACCTCTTACTTTTCAACCACATCTTCTTCTCAACCATCAGTTCCCAGTAAATACAAAGTACATAAGTACTGTACCCATTTGGGACACAACGGCTGTGTTCAAAATCGCACACTCTCTTGAGTAGGTACTTTTCTTGAAAAAGTAATTACTTCAAGACTGCTAGAAAAGTATGTTCTAGGAATGTGTGTAGTATAAATGTAATTCAACATGTTGTCATGATCCTGTGACCTCCCAGCATCATGTTGCTTCAGTGCCATTCATAAATCCTCTCACATGGCTTCATGGAAACGTAAAGTATCCATATGTATACAGAATCTCACCGGAAGAAGTAGGTCAGGTCAGATCTGCCTACTCTTTTATGCTGGAAGGATGGGTAAATGGTGGTCATAAAGGGATGGACATGGTCAGAAACAATGCTCAGGTAGGCCGTGGCATTTAAACGATGTCCAATTGGCACTAAGGGGCCTAAAGTGTGCCAAGAAAACATCACCACACCATTACACCACCACCACCAGCCTGCACAGTGGTAACAATCTGTAAATTCTGACATACTTTTCCCCCCTTCAACCTATTTGGGAAGTATGCAATTCTGGATTCAACCAATGACATTCCCAGTCACATTAACATTTTATATAGAGAAGGATGGTACTAATTAGTGACTAGTATATTTCAGTATTTGCTAAATGTATACTTTTAGAGTATTATATTGCTATATTTTGTACAAATTTGTTTTACAATCTCAATCATAGTCATGCCATAGTCTGCTTTCCCCCTAGTTACAGGTGTTTAGGGGTTGACCTTCATGCTTATGATTCCCATCGTACAAATTCATATGAAATCACCATCTTGTGAGTCACATTTTCCCATGAGATCAGGTTGATTCAAATATCTGTATCTTGCTGTGGGGTGTAACAGTCACGTACACAGCTGTGTGGATCTGTATGATGAAATAGCTCCATCAAAATAGGGCTCTTGACGGAGAGGGAAGGGGGTTGGACTGAGAGGGCAGGTGTTCATTTGTAAATAGTGAGTTTTTCCTCATCAGGGACTGTCTCAAATGAGGTCAGCAGGAAATTTTGGTGAAATTGGGCAATGGTTGTGAGAATGAGTTGCTGCTACTTTCTTAAAGTAGGTGATGAAGTTTACTGAGGTCAGAAAGCAGCAGATGGGTTAATAGAGAAAAAAATGAGAAGACAGAGTAGTTTGTGTAGGAAAAATAAGGTCTTTCAAAGAGAGTTCTGAACATTTTACCTTTGTTTTTAAGAGTGCAGGAAACTTATTGGAGATTTCCACTCACCGTTCTTCTGTGTTCAATGATGTGTTATAAAAAATAACTTATAACTGTGTAAAGTTTGACGGTCTGTCTGACTTTGCCAGGTTGTTTCTCACAACAACCTGTATATGTGCAATAATATGCTGTCAGAGCCTGTCTGGGAACAGCTTCAAAATCTGTGCATCTGATTTAGAATGCAAAGCATGCATCTCCCTCAACCATTTGTAGAATTTACTCCTTAAATTGTCTGCAAATGTAGTTTGCTTGCTGTAATACTCAAGGTATTAGTTTATTATGGTGCTCTGTTCTCTGTGTGATCGTCAAATTGTTTTTTATTATTCACAGGTTTTGACCCAGTTTCAGTGTCTGTAGCTAGTTTGCTAGTCTCAGCCTTCAATATTTGAGGAAAGATGTTAAGATGCATTTTTGCTGTCACGTATTGTACCAATGAGTTGTGAGTTGAGCAAGAGGTCTGGATCAGACTCCCTTTCTGCAGTGGTTATAGCACTAATTCTGTTTGAAGCTTTAATGCATTTGGTTTGCATCAGGTCTGCATCTGTAAGATCAGCGCAGTTCTCCATTCACAGCAGCTTGCTGTCAGGCTGATTGTCCTCATGCTGTCAGCAGCAGTCATGTTGTGCCAGCGCTGCATTCTAACCCCAGCACACTGTGTGACTCATGTACTTCTCTGAAGTTAGTGATAGATCAATAATTTCATCAGTTCCCTTTTCCTCTTAAAGCATGATGCAGCTAAGTGGTTAAAGCTCTTAAATGGCCTTTTTAGAAGGGCTATCAAGACTTAAATCCAATAAAGACATTGGTTGGATCTGTTACGTAGTCACCAAGTTAATGTTACATCCCAAGGCTTTACGTGAAGATGAGAAACAGCACTGCAATTCTCTTCTCTTAAGTGCTTTGTGGTTTAAGACTTACTCTAATAGAGGAAAGTCATAATATCTGCAAAGAAATGGTTATTTTTATTGTTTTATGTTTAATTGTTTTTATAGGCTTTTTAAATTCTGCTCAAATATTTCCATTGTAACAACTTACCACATATAGTGTGGGGTAATTTATTTATTACCTCTGTTTGTTTGTTTTTGGGCAATAACAGTGGAATTGTTTAATAGATTTTTGTAGCAAAGGCCACCCCAATGTGGAAAATAAAACAAATTACAAAAATAAACAATATAAATCTATTTTATAATATACTCATTAAGATCATTGAGTGGGTTGTTGTTGGTCACTTACAGAAATATCTTTCCACAAGTAATCTATTAAACCATTTCTGTCTGGATTTAGATCAGAACACAGCACTTCTGATGACACGGGTCTTCACAGCATTTTAGTTTTGTTAGAGATTAGTGCAGCCTTTGATATTGTATGTTATTCCATCCTCCTTGAAAGGATGTGGGTGGGTTTGATTGGTTTAAGTCATATCTCCCTGATCGATTCAAGTATATATGTTTTTTGGAAAAATAAATCTGAACCAGCATTGCTACACTAGGATGTCCCACAGGGGTCTGTATTAGGACCCATTCTTTTTAGCCTCATTCTTGTTACCCCTTGGATAGATCATTTGAAAGTCTCTTTGTTTCATTCATTCGGTTCTCTTGGTTCTTTTGGCATATGTTTGCCAGCATATTTCCCCTGTACTTTATCAATTACATTACAGGCACGTATCAGTTTTAAAACTGATTTTGTACAGCTATTCACGGGACAGCCCCTGCATATCTCTGTAACCTAGTTATTCCTTTTACTCCAACTCGGTCTCTTTGCTCTTCTAGTTCTTGTACTCTTCAGAAGTCCTTATGTAAATTAAAATCTTACATTTAAATTTAAATCTGTGGGGGGTCACGCATTCTCTGTTTTAGCTCCATGGTTATGGAATGCTTTTCCTGGACTGTTTTAAGAAATCTCTTATGACTCATCTTTTAAACCTTCTTGTTTGTCATTTTTGTATTCTTTGTAATCTTGTTTTTCTTCTTAATTGTATTTCATCAAGTTCCACCACTTTGGGTCTGAGAAAAGAACAATACAGTATAATAAATAACATTATTATGAGTATCATTTTAATTAACAAAATGAATGTAATTTGTTTTTAATACTATTTCCATATTTTTTTTAAAGTGCTTTTACTAAGAACCTGTCTTCCCAATGTGAAAAACACATACAAACCCAGACACAAAAACAAATACAGAAATAATCAACATAATTCATAAAAAATAAAAAAGTAATCATATTTACCAATGTAGTCATTATTAAATATGATTACGTTAACCATATACAAAATGCAATCATTTATTAAAATAATATAAAAAAATTATGTAATTTTTTAATATTTAAAAAAGAATTGAATATTAAAAATAAGTTATAAAGATTCAAATTAAATTCTATGAATAATACAAAAATAGTCAATAATAAATTTTTACAAATGCCAATAAAACAATAATTAAGATATTTTTATTTACATGCGCTTAGGTGTTACACATACTCAGCATCAGATGTTGGTTTAAAGTGCACAAGAGCATGATGTTTGCAGTTGCACTTGATAATTGTTACCCTATATCACTGTTAGGAGAGCTTTGAGCTGCCGGCGGCACTGAGACAGAGAGCACAGTAATTACAGCGAGTCTTTATCCTCAAGACTTCTCACTCACCCTTCTCCATCAATACTCTGACACATCCACACAGCCAGCAAAGAGACAGAGCGTGGTTTTTACAGCACTGACAAAGACGCATGAAGTTCTCCTCCTCTCTCAAGTGCTGTGAGGTTATTTTAATGTCATGCCTTGAGGATGTGTGTTCAAGGAGTTAAAAATTCTGGATTAATGTGGTGACACAGCCTTCTGCTGGTGGGCTGCGGAGTCCTCGCACTTGCTGGCAGATTAAATATTGAGAGGATTAGAAGAAAGAGCTGACATCTAAGCATTTAGGCTTAATTACTCCGAATATTTCATGTGCATTGAATGCCTTCACCAGTAAAGACTATAGTCACAGCAGAGAATGTACTAGGTTGTTGAAATACTCCTAATGGTCTCATGATGAGGAGAATGGTTCTGTCGCATACTTATATTATGATGTTATTATGAAGCTTAGGCTCCTGATTTACAGTTCCTCAAGTAGAAGATGGAAGGAAGATGTTTTCTTAAAAACCTGGTCTTTGCTGTTTAAGCAAAATCTAATTTATCTAAATCTAATCTAATTTGCTAATAAATCTAGATTTTTAGCAAATCTAAAATCAGACAAAGACATATTCTATTTCTCAAGGCATTAGATTAAAACAAAAAGCATTTAGATAACAGAGAGAAAATTATTTTTTAACTTATTAAAGTGTGACGGTGATGGATGGGAACGTGAAAATGGGACTGCCAACGTGCTAATGCTTTAAATATTGATAAATAGGTTATTATACAATTCATATTAGTAAGAGGCTATTCACAAAGAATGTGTTTTTGCTTTTAAAACACAAGATGAGGGCAGTGAATAAGCTACAAAACCCCACAAGATCAAAACATGGACTTGGAAAATGCAGTCAGTGGGGCCCCCCTGTCTTTCCCCAAGATCTATATATATATATATATATATATATATATATATATATATATATATATATATATATGTAGACTTTTCTGTCAGTATGTCAAGCATAGAGAGAGTAAATGCCATTTTAAGTAGGTCTATATTTCTAAGAAGTACATAAGAAGTAAACTGAAAGTATGCTTTATTTTTAGTTGAAAAGAAATATAATAATAGCACACTTGAATAAACATCTTTTTTCGTAAGGGCAGTACTGTGTAAATTAGCTTACTTACAAATTACAGTTCATGACAAAAAAGGCAGCTAGTAACCTAATCCATTACATTAGACATTTTAGGTAATATAATCTGACTACTTTTTGATTCGCTATCTTTAGATTTTTACCTAACTTATTTACCATATTGAATTGAATATTTTACCATATTGATATAAAAATACAAAGGGAAATAAAATATATTTTAAAAAATGGTCATCAATAACATGAAGTGCATTAAATGTGATTAGGTACGTTGGTATTTTTAAGATGCATCTTATTAGTCTTATATGAGTAATCCTGCATTGCATATCTTAACCACACGGTGTCAGTGTTTCGTAACAAAAGGTGCAGTGTCGCTGCATACGTGACTTTTGCAGCCTAATTCTTATTTTGGCAAAGCAAAATATGCGTCTAATTGTGTTACATAAAGTTCACACCGTTTTACACTTTAATGGAATGAAAGAACATGGGCAGAGACAGGTTCACATTACGTTTATTACATCTGGAAATACATGCACCATAAACATGCTGAGTTAAATCTGTGTAAAGAGTATGTATAAAACTACCAAATTCTCCCCATATTGTCAATGGCATATTTGGAGTTAGTTAGTGTGTCAGTTGACCAACTAAAGCAAAAGCACATCAGGGCTTCATCCTGGCATACAGTTCTAAGATTCCTATAATGTTTATCCAACAAACACACACCTACCATACATTTCATTACCAATGTCATACAAAGCACATAAACAGTCTATGATGCTCTAATGCTAAAATGGCTAAACCTGACATGGCTTTAATAGTTCGGAATTAGTCTTTAAAATAATAATCAGAGTGTTTCAAACACACACAAAAAATTGAATCAGTTTCTAAGTGGATACAAAAGTTTTAGGGGCATGATTTTCACTATGAAACAGAATAAATAAACAATAAATCCATTTTTAGAAAGATTAAATTAAAAAAACTGACAATAAACAAATTTGCCCACTGCTATCTACTAATATAATTCTTCATATCACAATGAGGAGTGTGATCTCTTGCCTTTATCACTTGGATTTCATTAGTACGACAAAGAAAAGTGACTTGCTCCTTCACAGCACTAACTAAACACAGCAGAATAAAGGTACAAACATGTCGAAATGTACCGCAAATCACCACTCGCTCTAAGCTAACTAAGGAAAACGAGGTAATGCAACTTTCACAGTGACAAAGGAGAACAAACTACAGTACTGGTAGATAAACTACAACAGAACAAAATATTATAAGTGTCCATAAAGGGTGATTTCAGTTCATTTCATGACAGATATTACAGTATTTAGTGTAAATAGGGTTAATATTTAGAAAGATGTTGTTAGGCATGGCTGTCATACAACTATACAAAACTCATTTAAAAATGGCTTGACTCTGTTCTCATGAAACTATATCCACAGCATTGGATTGAACGGATATCCAGACACGTAACAGAGTTCGATAACATCAAATAATAAATCTCTTCATAACTAAGTTTGTTACAACATTTAACATAACATAACTCTAACTTCTTTTAAAAACAAATATTGTCCAATAAGAGGCCAAAATATAAATGAAACGAAACAAAGCACACGTACAATCATACATCATAAAGATTTACAGGCAAAAATACTCCCAAAGAGTAATCTGAACTATTGATGAGCTCAAGTAACCTACAAATAATTCATATCGGTTTATAAAGGCCATGTCTATTTATGTGTCAGCAACATTTAGCTTGTTTCTACCTATGATGACAGTTATTTACCCGTAAGGCAATTGTATTGCCCAAGAGCTCAACACACTAATTGCTACTTCACATCAATGGCAATCTTCCTGAATGTTATAAATCATGGCAGGATCTGTAAGGTAACAACTCCTCTTTTCAGCTAGAAATAAGACATAAAATGAATGTAAAAGTAGTTATTGGACGGATATAGACTTTGGACGGATAAAAAAAAAAAGATTTAATTGTTGTCTAAAGCTGACTCACCATTTAAGAGTTAAAGTGTCTGTGTAGTGTAGAGATGTTAAAATTCTGTATGATGTCATTACAAAGTAAAAAAAGAAAGAAGTAGTAACTAAAACAAAAGGAAAAACAATAATGATTGTTCTAATGTTATCTCACATTACAATGAATCCACGGATGCACCACAAAGTGAATTGTGGAATGTGGGAGCAGCAGTGCATGCAGATATTCTGGTCCTATGAAACATTAAGGCACCAGAGGTATCAAATATCTACTTGTTTTTTGTTTCATTTTTAGTTTTTATTCCAAAAAAAAAGAAGAAAAAAAAGAAAGATTTTCCAAGTCTTCTAAAGGCAGTTTCTGTGAGTGCATACAACCTATCATGGAGGAGACGGAACTGATCTGACTTTACGCTTGAGCACCCGTCATCTTCTGCAACAGAGGGATCTGTAGAAGCAGGACATGATTTAATATGACATAAAAAAAAGCTCTATATGGTTAAGAATGGAACTCATTTTTCTGTTTTATAAGAATGCACAATATATTGGTACTGCACTATATTGGTTATTGATTATTTTAGAGATTTATTTAAATTCGGTTTATTAATAATTTTATTTCATAAAGGTTATCAGTATTGATTGATTTTGGCTATAGTTCAGCTGAAAATGAATATTCAGTCATTCATTTATTCATTTATATTTATGCATTCATTATACGGTTTTATATGAAATGACTTAATGAGGAACACAATATGATTCATCTTAAATATTACAATTAAATTAGATATTTAATAATTTAAAAAACTGTTAAATGTAATCGTTGTCAAAATTCAAAATGAATAGATTTTTCAAACTGTACAATATAATGTTGTGATGCCAAAATCCACTTGTAGCATTTAAGTGATTGTAGTATTTAGTATTTAAAAAAAAAAATTCAAAGCCTAATAAATGTTAAAATGTATAGCTTTCAAATAAATGGCTATAATTTATGGATAAAATTGAGAAAAATTTAGACATCAGTAGAAGTTTTGGTCTCGGTGACGCCTTCTTTCATTAAAAGATGCCATTAAACAAATATTTAATCAGGAGATTATATAATAAACACTTTTGTGGGTTATTTTCCAATTCAGGAAAAAGTATTGATTAATTCATTTTTAATTAAAAACATTTTCAGTGTGCATTTAAAAGTATATTTTGAATAAAATGCCCATCTAACACCATAAAACACTTAAAAATGTACCAGACCATTTTGTTTTGAAAGTCCTGATTGATGTGTTTTAATAAAAAGCTAATTACATGATTAGTCTCACCTTGGACAGGTCCACACCCGTGAGTGCATTTACAGACACGGGCAGCTCTGCGAGGAGACGGTTCACCTCCCCGGTCACACGACTGCCGTCCCCACTCAGAATCACAATCTCATTGGTCCTGCCCAGAGGAGCAGATACCTTTCCTGCAATCTATGGGGGTTGGATATAAAGAAAATCACAGTTAGAAAATCTAAATATGAAATCGAGACCTTCAATAACCATAGTGATCTTGTGCAACCGCACTGTGAATCTCGATGAAAAGAAGTCATTCAAATGAGTTCACTCACCTTGGGCAGTGCTTCTAAGACGAGTGCGGTCTTGGCAGCGTCTCCGTACTGCTGGTAAGCCTCTGCTTTCAGCCTCATTCTTTCCGCCTCGGCCTTCCCCACAAAGGAGATAGAAAGGGCCTCCGCCTCTCCGATTTTCCGAATCTTTTCTGCCTCGGCCTGAGCAAGCAGCACTTTCTTCAATCTGTTCAGTGTCACAAATATCGCACAATTCATTTCAGTGCTTGTCACAAATCAGTTCATCAATACGTAACGGATACATGATTAATCAAACATTCTGTTTTGGTTTTGAAGCAACATCTGTGCCACATCTATGAAGCATTTAGTTCTGAAAGTAAGAGATGCACAGATAGTGAAGCCAAGTGGACACTAAAAGATTGCAGATTCAGATCTAACAGAGGATGATCTATGAATTAGCAAGGCACTTAATCACTGTTACACAACAACTACGTCAAATTTTGCCCCGAAATCAAATAATAATTAAAAAATATATATTTTTGTACTTTTTTTGTACTTTCTGCTATTCCTCAGTAGTGTTTCTCATTAGTTTGTTATTCTCGTTACTGTAATTAGCGGGCAATTTCGCAGGTAAAAAAAGAAGCCGCTTTTAATCTAAGCTGCTTTCAGGTGGTCAACACGGCAAATTCATGTGACTGGCAAAATCTGCATAGGGAATGTTTTATTTGCGTAGATTCCTATTAAAATGACTGCATTTTCTACATTTCACTGAGTAAATTAAACTAAAACTAAACTAAAAAAAGTAAATGTGGCTGCACCTTTAAAAAATAATAATAATAAAATAAAAAATATATAGGCGCTTGGCCATCTTGAACCGTATCTCGTGTCTGTGGGTTATTTATATGTTCGGTCCATTACCATTCTTTGTCTTATTATTATCAAAAAGCTATTGTTTGGTTATGGGCCGAAACAATATTATTTGAAACACAAACTTTTATGTTGGTGCAATTAATTGACCTGACAGTCCTAACTATTAAACGTACAAAAAATGTAATGTATATTTATTCATTCATTACATTACTAACATTATTATTTTAAAATATTTCTGTATTTAGGTCACACTCACTTCTGTCCTTCTGCCAGCTGCTGCATCTTGTAAGCCTCTGCTTCAGCAGGACGCTTGACCATAGCGGTTAGCTCCTTCTCTGTCCTCTCGATCTCCTTCTCCTCAATGGTGATCTGCTTTTTCCTCTCTACCACCTGGATTTCGATCTCTTCCAATCTGATCTTCTGCTGCTCTTTAGCTGCCTGCAGTTCATAGGCCAGCTGAGACTCGGCTTTCTGTGTGTAGAAGAGATATATTTCACACAATTGCTATAAATCTCATCTGAGACTGATAAATGCATAAGCCCACATCTTAACGGCTAACTAGATGACAAGGATTTAGGACGATGGCCCTGTATTCAAATGAAATTTAATCCAACCTTAGTGTTCACTTCTTGATTGAAAGCAGCTTTCTGCAGCTCCAACTCTCGCTTGGAGTCGGCAATTTTAGTGTCTGCCAAGAACTTCACATCCATCATTTCTTTCTTGCACTCAGCTTCCTGATAAGGGAGGTGGAAGAAAACAGAAGCTAATTAATGCCACATATCTAATGGATAATGCATTAGCAATACAGAAAGTGAAGCCAGAAATCTCTTACTCTAATCCCAGCATCCCTCTCTGCCTCCGCCACCCCGATGCTGGCGTCTCTTTGTACAGCCGCTGTCTGCGTTTTTCCAAGAGAGCTCAAGTAGTCCAGCTTATCATAGACGTCCTGTTAGAAAGGACAAATAGGGGACAAATAGAGGTAATATTTAATTTGTTATTACTTCTTTTATGTTTCTTTATTATTATTATTATTAATAATATTATAATTGACTATGACTTAGAAGTAAATATTAAAAAATACGTATACGTACATGAAAATATCATACTAATATATATATATATATATATATATATATATATATATATATATATAATAAATTGTACCAAAACTAAAACTGAAATAAAAATAAACTGAAGCTAAACAGAAAAAATTAAAATTAAAATTTCTAAAACATTTACATGACAACAATGTAGTAAAAACAAAAAGGATTTCCTTTTTGGTTTTCGTGTACAGACATTAATGTGTAATCCCTGATCCACGAAAATGACAAAAAATGCTGTATTCTGCTTTCAGGCCAGTAGAAGGCCATGTCACTTTGTAAAGAAACACAACACCTATAGACTGAACACATCATACGAATGCGCATGCCCACCATTTTTACATATTGGCGTTTTTGTCATTTAAAAGCTATCATTTTTAAAAACTTGCACTTTAAAACCTATTTTCAAAAGTTTGCCCCCAATTTCCAGGCCCCCAAAACGCTTCTGTTGTGTAGATGAACACCTAAAATGTATAAAAAGTGTTTTTAGTTGAAACTGGTGTCTTGTAAATGACCTTGAAAATGTATTATATATTAATAGTTAAGCATTTATTAAAAACTAATTACTGTATAACACTATAACAACAAATGATATTAAAATAACACTCATTTTAGTAGTATCACATAAAATGAGTCTGGCTGTCTAATATTTATACTAGATATGCCTTGACATCTATAGTGGAGGTGGGCGTATGACTTTGCATTAAGAAACGTCCATAACCTACTTTTATGGTGAAGCTGAGGATCTCAATGCCCATCCGGCCCACATCAGGAGCTGCCACCTCCCTTACCAGCTGAGCAAACTGATCTCTGTCCTGGTAGATCTGCTCCACTGTTAAAGTGCCTGTCGTTATAACAGAAACAAAACATTTGCTTCATAGAATCACATATGAAAGTGTTTTTTAATGAGGTTTTTATAATTGCTGGTAATCTATTAACCTAAGATTGAACGTAAGTGTCCCTCCAGGGTTTGCAGAACCACAGCCTTGATTTCCATGACAGACTTTCCCAGAAACTGTTCACAGGCAACAGCCAGCAAGTCTTTGTCAGTCATAATCTTGATCTGACAAAAACACAAGGCAACAGTAAAATTCATTTTGCTTTCATTTGCACTTTTGAAAAATATTTTGCAATAAAAGTTATAATGCTTAAAGTGTTCATAACTACATACCGTTCAAAAGTTTAGGGGGTCGGTAACATTTTAAATGTTTTTGAAAGAAGTCTCTTCTGCTCACCAATGCTGCATTTATTTGATAAAACAATACAGTATAACAGTCAAATTGTGAAATATTATATATCCGTGCTGAATTCACATAAACACGCCTGTAAAACAGCTTGTGAGTCATACGTACTAAAATGATGTACCAAAATAATTTGAAGTACCAAATTACAAAATTTGTAACTTGTTTATTTGTTCGTATTTTATTACTGACTTTTTAACTTTTGAGTTTTTGTTTTTTTATTGAAGAAACTTAGATTTTTGTTTGTTTATGCTTTCAATTTTAGTTCTTAGAAAGAAAATTGGAAATCAAAATTGGCCAAGAAAATTGCTTACTCTACATAAAAACATTAATTTCTTTAAAAAAAATAAAAAAAATAATTCAAACTGACCACAAACCTTTGAACGGTATGTATACTGTAACTTTCAAGTACAAAAAGACAATTTACTGATACTAAGCTGAAAAAGTGAATCAATCATTAATACACCATTGTCATACTATTATATATATATATATGACAGCAGCCGGAGCTCCACATGAAGATCTGATCTCACAATCCAAAAGAACTGCGGCAGTCTCTCATGATGCATGAATAAACCTTCCTGCAAAGCTCCCTGAAAAACTATGTGCATGTGTACCTGGACAAAAGGCTGGTTGGTCACACCAAATATTGATTTGATTTAGTTAAGTTAATTGATGAAATCTATTAATGACATTATTTTTGAAACTATCTACACTTTACTTTTCACAATACTTTAGCTTTTTCCGGATGGTTTCTTCACACATATTGAAGACATTGCCACAGTTCTTCTGGATTTAGTCTGTTTCAGTTTGTTCTGTTTCTTCATGTAATCCCAGACAGAGACTTGATGACAGTGAGATCAGATCTTAATGCGGAGCACCGGCTGCTGTCAGACTCCTCGAGCATGCAGGAAATATTCATGTTTGGAAATGTACACTGATATTTTAACTGACACAATACAGAAAAAGATATAAATAACTGCCGTAAAAACTTTTTGGGTGGGGGTGAAAAAAGATTTTTCCACAGTAGTATATACAGTGGAATCCGGTTATGTCGACGGCCTCGGAGGTTGCAAAAAAGCGCTGAGATAAGCGAGGATTGAGATAACCAACAGCCAATATGGCGATTTATTTGATGAAGCGATCGGCATGCTATAAAAATGTACATACACTGTGTATGTTTGCAAACAACAAAAGGCTTATGTGCACCAACTAACAACAGAGATTTACCAGTATACAATAAAAAACACCTTCGATTCTCGATACAAACCTTTAATTTGTCACGTTTCACTGTTTTCTAGGACTCTTGTTTTGCCTTTTGTCTGTCACATGTTATTGTTTTGTTCCAGAACGTCACTCATCAGTTGTCATAGTCACAAATCATCACAGGTGTTTGTCTTTTGTTCATTATCACTAGTATATTTAGTTCTCCTTCTCCACCTTTCAGTTGTCGGTAGTTGTTTGTGCTATACACATGTTGGTCTGTTCCTTTGTGTTTGCACTGCTGTTACGACTCCTTGCATTTATTATTAAAGTTTCATTTGAATCTCCTCATCGTCTTCGTCTGCGCCGTCACTCCGTGACAGAACTACCGACCGGGTTTGGTCACCCAAGAACGACTGTTTGATAAGAAAGGAAGATGGATTATCGACTGGAGTTTATAGCGATCGCCCATAGAAACACGGACTTTCTGAAGTTCTCTATGGAGTTCAGCGCGCTCGCCGCGTTGTCACCTTTTGATGACGCGACGCTGAATTCGCTGTACTGGATCGGGGCGAATTACCACCAAAAGAAGAAACTCCCAGACACCACAGGACTTCGCTGGCAGGAGGCCATAATTAGGTGTCTGGAGAGCGAATACCCCCGGTCCAGACAGCCAGTCCATCCGGTCTCTCCTCCTGAGCCTGCCGCTCGTCAGCCAGCGCCGGTTCCCGCGCCTCGACGCCCGTCATCAGCGCCTGTTCCCGCGCCTCGACGCCCGTCATCAGCGCCTGTTCCCGCGCCTCGACGCCCGTCATCAGCGCCTGTTCCCGCGCCTCGACGCCCGTCATCAGCGCCTGTTCCCGCGCCTCGACGCCCGTCATCAGCGCCTGTTCCCGCGCCTCGACGCCCGTCATCAGCGCCTGTTCCCGCGCCTCGACGCCCGTCATCAGCGCCTGTTCCCGCGCCTCGACGCCCGTCATCAGCGCCTGTGCCAGAGATCCTCAAGCCAGAGATCCTCAAGCCAGAGATCCTCAAGCCAGAGATCCTCAAGCCAGAGATCCTCAAGCCAGAGATCCTCAAGCCAGAGATCCTCAAGCCAGAGATCCTCAAGCCAGAGATCCTCAAGCCAGAGATCCTCAAGCCAGAGATCCTCAAGCCAGAGATCCTCAAGCCAGAGATCCTCAAGCCAGAGATCCTCAAGCCAGAGATCCTCAAGCCAGAGATCCTCAAGCCAGAGATCCTCAAGCCAGAGATCCTCAAGCCAGAGATCCTCAAGCCAGAGATCCTCAAGCCAGAGATCCTCAAGCCAGAGATCCTCAAGCCAGAGATCCTCAAGCCAGAGATCCTCAAGCCAGAGATCCTCAAGCCAGAGATCCTCAAGCCAGAGATCCTCAAGCCAGAGATCCTCAAGCCAGAGATCCTCAAGCCAGAGATCCTCAAGCCAGAGATCCTCAAGCCAGAGATCCTCAAGCCAGAGATCCTCAAGCCAGAGATCCGCCAGCCAGAGCCAGATCCAGAGATCCGCCAGCCAGAGCCAGATCCAGAGATCCGCCAGCCAGAGCCAGATCCAGAGATCCGCCAGCCAGAGCCAGATCCAGAGATCCGCCAGCCAGAGCCAGATCCAGAGATCCGCCAGCCAGAGCCAGATCCAGAGATCCGCCAGCCAGAACCGCCGGCCCTGCCAGACCCGGACCTCCCGTGGCCTGAACCGCCGGCCCTGCCAGACCCGGACCTCCCGTGGCCTGAACCGCCGGCCCTGCCAGACCCGGACCTCCCGTGGCCTGAACCGCCGGCCCTGCCAGACCCGGACCTCCCGTGGCCTGAACCGCCGGCCCTGCCAGATCCTCCAGAACTCCTCGTCCTGCCTGACCCTCCAGAGCTCCTCGTCCTGCCTGACCCTCCAGAGCTCCTCGTCCTGCCTGACCCTCCAGAGCTCCTCGTCCTGCCTGACCCTCCAGAGCTCCTCGCCCTGCCGGCCCCGCCTGCGCTCCTCGCCCTGCCGGCCCCGCCTGCGCTCCTCGCCCTGCCGGCCCCGCCTGCGCTCCTCGCCCTGAAACTGCCAAAGCCTCCTCCCATTCACCATCTGGGGACTAAGCCTAAATATTTTTTGGGGGGGGGCCATAGTGCCTGCGCGAGGGCGGGTGGGACAAAGGAGGCGGAGCCTCCTGGGAAGGACTTAGTCCCAGCGCCGCCCTGGAGGGCTGTGCCATCCAGGGTACCGGATCCTCCTGCTCCGCCCGGGGGGGTTGCACCACCCAGGGCCGCGGATCTTCTGAGACCACCCTGGAGACCACCCTGACTCCCTGCACCTCGGTCTCCAGGATGCCCACCCTCCCACCCCTTTTGGACTTTCGTCGGCGCAGGGTCACGCCTTCTGCGGGGGGGGAGTAATGTCACGTTTCACTGTTTTCTAGGACTCTTGTTTTGCCTTTTGTCTGTCACATGTTATTGTTTTGTTCCAGAACGTCACTCATCAGTTGTCATAGTCACAAATCATCACAGGTGTTTGTCTTTTGTTCATTATCACTAGTATATTTAGTTCTCCTTCTCCACCTTTCAGTTGTCGGTAGTTGTTTGTGCTATACACATGTTGGTCTGTTCCTTTGTGTTTGCACTGCTGTTACGACTCCTTGCATTTATTATTAAAGTTTCATTTGAATCTCCTCATCGTCTTCGTCTGCGCCGTCACTCCGTGACATAATTATATTCTCCAACATTGCAAACACAATTTTGCTCACAGTGTAAACAGTCACAAAACACATAAACACATTCGCTCAAAACACAGTCATTTCGCTCTGACACAGTTCTGAACAGTATTGCACACGCGGTTACTATGGTTTCTTTACAAACTCTAAAATGCTTTTTGCTTTTTGCCTTTAACGGTCTGCTTTAAAACAAATGCTTCTAAGATTCTATCAGTAACGACGTCTTTGACGACGTCAATGTAATCTCAGAATTCCTGGACAGTGAAGGCGAATTCCTCCTCTTCCAATCTATAAGACTTGATTTTTACACGAGTTCTTCTGTGGTTGAACGGCACTGCGCCGCAAGAGTGAGTGAAGTGTCATTGGAGTGAGCGACTATACAGACCGTGATGCAAGTGCAACGCGAACTCAGCTTATGCGCAGTGAACTCGGTACTATCATTAGTCACGTGGATCCAGATAACTGATGTAAAGTGGCGACTTTGTCCCTCTTTTGTGCTCGAGATATTAGTGTTCAGCGACATAAAAGAATCGACATAACCAATAAGAAAATGCTAAGACAAATAGGGAGTTTGGTGGTTCCACTTCAAAAACGTCGACATAACAGGGTTGGCGAGATAACCGAGCTCGAGATAAGTGGGTTCCACTGTATTTACATTTATACATATACGTGATCCTAAAGAGTTTAATCCTGTTCCTGAATCTCAGAGATCTTCCTCCAGAGTTTAACCACAGGGTTCCAATCCTGCAAGGTAAATCCTCCAGGAATAGGACGGATCACCCCAACATTTATGTTCACATCTAATGATAGAAATCTAATCATACATTTAATAAAACAACAGTAAATGAGCTGTGAACGGTCCATGAGAGAGTGTTTACTTGAGCAACTCCTGTAACTGTAATGGCGACTCCCTCCGCTGTCTCCACGTCTTCACACTTCGGCTGTAGCGTCATAATTTCTAGTGTAATTCTGGGGGGGGGGGGAAATACCTCAAGTTAAACACAACCTTAAAGTACAACTAAACTATGCCTAAGGCAAGAAAAACCAGTTTTTCCAAAGCTTGCTAGCGTTACAGTATTCCATAAATGGGACAAAAGTACCAAGGACAATAGCAGTGTCTAAGAGAAGTACTGATGTTCAAGGTGAAAGCATGAAGCAAACGCTGCACTCAATAGAAAAGCATCAGATCAGCTCATAAATCAACTAATTCATGGAAATTTAAGATGTGGACAGAAATAGTACCATATCAATATCTGAATGGCATAAGTTCATGTATATGATTAAAATATTTGTACGCCATGCAAAACCAAACTGGTTTGACAAACAAAGCTGACCAGGTGCGGCGTTTACTTTTCTTAGGTCAGGCATTTCAATTATACCCAAACATTGAGTTGTTAAGGTGAACTTTGACGGCATTTACTGCATCAATCAGTGAAATTTATTTGACTGTTGTTACCTCTGAGTGTCTGATATAAGCCACCAGGCCCACGCCCAGCCTCCCACCACATACGTCTTTTCATCTGACCCGCAACAGGCGCCTAGAAGATAAAGAAAAGAAAACACATGTGATTGCAGTGATAATCTCAATAGACATAGTCAAACATTACAAGGATACGATCTAATGGACTGAGTTTAATGGTGATTCAAACATGAACTCTGAAGTTACTAGATGAACTAGAAGATACTAAGATGTCCAACCTAACAAAAAACATACCAAGATACTTTGAATGAATATTATCATATTTATGAACCATGACAGGGGTTTTCAAACAGGGCTTCAAGGAAAAACCGGTGGAAAACAATGTAACAAAAAATTTGTTTTTACAAAATAAGGAATAAAATATGATAAATAATATTATTTTAATAAATGGATTTATTAAAATGGATATACAATGACATTCTAATCAGTTCTTGCTTTCCCTGAGAACCGAGCCCATGACCTTGGCGTTGCAAGCACCACACTCTACTCTTTGAGCTACAGGAAAGAAACTAAACATTTTACGCATATTTATACTATTAATTTGTAATGGTATACATTTGGTCTTAATGCATGAAAATTAATTTTAAATTTTAGGATGAGGGTCTCTAGCACCAGGATATAAAGCCCTCTTTACTGTGATATTAACATGGTACTTAGTACCGTAATTATACTAAACAATAGTACTTGAGATTAAAAACATATTACAATATCACCACTGTACCTTTGAAGTGAAGTAAAAAAAACACGGTACTTAGTTATTATATTAGACAATAGTACCTGATGTAGCTTTGCTGTAGCTCTAACAGTAGAGTGTGGCGCTTGCAACGCCAAGGTCATGGGTTCGATTCCCAGGGAAAGCAAGAACTGATTAGAATGTCATTGTGTAACGTCTGTCAAATGCATGAAAGTAAATGAGGTGCAAAATATACAAGCACCGTGGTACTACCTTGAATTTGAACATGTCCAGTACAGGTGGTACTACAGTATTCTTGGAAGTACCATGTAAATACCATGGTATTATCATCTGATACCATTACTGCAGCTCAATATCATCAAGGTACCTTTGAAGTCTAGTAAAAAACATGGTACTTTACATTGCCATTTTTCAAAATAGCCTTTTTCAATAAAGAATCAGCACAGTATAACCACATTATTACACTATTAAGCATTAAAGTGACTAAAGAATTGAGTGTAATCAGAATCAATGAATGTCAGAGTAATTAAATATTAAATTACTATTAAGAGAGTAATGGGAAAACATAGCAAACATTGTAATATGCATGAGGAGAATTATTTGTAAACACTGAATGTTATAAATGAATATGACTACGTTTGAATTCATCCTATGTTTCGAAAATATGAGACGTTAAAACGACTAAAGTAGTTTAAAACAGTAATGAATGACGTGCATATGCGGAAGAGCTGGGCTAACCTAGCTTTAGCTAGCTAATACACGACTGGATGATATTATTTACCACACAATTCATAAAAAGCAAACATTGAAATAAACACTTGATTAAAGAAGTGATGCAATAATTGTTAGAGGGTCAAGCTATTGTAAACACAGATGATCACGATACCTGACACAACGAGCGCTTCATTTGGTCCAACAGTCAGGCAGCAACCCATACTTGCATTAATACCGACCAAATAATCCTTTCGTATGAATTCCCAGATGTTTAATAAAGCGTTTATTTAGCAGCTTTTTGATGTAAACTGAATAGATCCCCACCCTAGTGAAGGAATAATTGTTTGTCAACACTAGCGACCCTGCCCACCACTGGAAAGAATGACGGGAAAGAGGGACGTGATACTGTCCGGGCGTGCCCTAAACCCAGCGCGCTCCCTCTCTAGACAGCGCACTTCAGAGCGTTCGAACGCGCCTATGGTGTCTATCATGCTGTCTATGTAGGGAGCGCGCTGGGTTTTCGAACGCAGAATCCGTGTCATCTTGACTACTGTAAATACTGACTGTATTATACTAATACTGTACCTTTATGTATGAGCTTCGTCAACATAGTGAATTGCAGACATGACATTATGTTTTATTAGCTC